>CM031239.1:312705142-313086262 GCA_018340775.1 Taxus wallichiana var. yunnanensis
GTTACGAATCTTGTGAGATTTTCCACAAGAATCATGATGTCTATAATTTCCCCCTTTTGTAGTGTGTAACAATTAATTTTTTTTATATTGCAAGATTTGCGATACACATACCCATGATATAGCTGACTATCATTTGATAGACCATATTCATGAGGAATGTGAGACTAGAATGCGACATACCACTATGGAAAGTAGCTCCCAGGAACAAGAAGCCAAACCTATTGAAGGGAACAATAATGGAGATGGTGGGTTCTAAGGTTGATATATGAGCAGAGTCCGTGGTGGTAGATGAATGTTCACACACGTGACTTGCTATACTTGTGGGTCCCCAAATCATTACCAATGCGAGTGTCTTAAGAATCAGGTCTGTGCATACTGTGGAAAGGTGCACAAGGCCGAGGTCTATCCAAACCTCTATGAACATATGTATAAGAACAAAAAGAAGGACAAATTTGTGGGGATGATAAAGGTGGAGCATGCGAAGCCTAAAAGGTGGACACCTAAGAAGATGGCTGATCCAAATCTCCATCCTTTATTAGTTACTATACACGTAGAAGTAGCGCACATGTGGGAACCTCTTTAAGCAAAGCCCCTTATCAGGAGGGATGCAATTATACATGTTAAATATATAGATGTTTCTCATCAGAAGAAGGTATATCAAGAGACCATAGGAGTCATCAGAGACTTGTACGGTGATATCTAGTGCCTGAAGGAGAATGCACGCAAGAGGGAGTTCACGAGGGGAACCAAGCTTCCATAAAAAGATGTTGATGATTTGAAGGAAGTATGAAGGATGTTGCGCCAAGAGAATATCATTCCTTTGTTTGGAGAATGGTCACAAAGGAAATTACAACGTGCATGAGTTAGAAAATGTTAGATCCTCCATGCCAATTTGCCACCACAGAACCATGAGTATGACAAAAATATTACACTAGATGCAGTGATTAATGGTTGGTTGGTAAGTAATATTTTGATTGACATAAGGTTAGATGTCAATATTCCCACTTTGGAATCCTCGAATCAAAGGGAAGGCCATCAACAATCGTGAACCGCCCTCCAATGTAATTTATATGGAAAATAAAAGAAGGGACATGCCTATTTAGGTACTCAAGGATACTTTAATCACTATTTAAGGAGAAAACTTCACATGATATTTTGAAGTATTGGAGATGGCTAAAGTAGATAACTTTCCACCACTTCTTGGATGTCCATGGTGTTATGCGAACAATGCAGACTTGCATTTTAATACAAGATATATTAGTTTTGAGAACAAGGAGGAGCGTGTTGTTATACCCCTAGATGATGTGAAGGTTGCACCATATATTGAGCCTATGAGTGAATAAAAATTAATAGGATTTATGTACAAACAGTGCATGGCCCAGAGAACGTGGAACCCTCTAAATAAGGCATACTTCAGTGGGAAGATACACAATCTATTAATAACACTACCAAGTGTTGCCTGTGACAATTGGGCCCATAACACATATGAAATGGTCGATGTGAAGTTAAGGGAAGATTCATCTGGATGATTAAGCCATGCATGATTATGCACTTGGGAAAAAATCAATTACCAAAGTATACCAGGAAGATAAAATTGACTTGTTCTTGCATGCCATGGAGGACCAATGGAAGAATGAAGGGGATATAAAAAATATGATGGTCTATACATTACGTGGCATAGAAGCACACTGGTGGGTGACACACAAAGATAATATTTTGGGCTAGCACAAGGTAAGGGTAGCCTTTCTCGACAAGGTTTACCTGAATTAATGGTTTATCTCTTGTACATGAGCATGATGGAAAGAATCTTATTGTTACATGTCTACAAATGTGAGAGGCAATGGATGTAAGGATAAGAGGCTATACCACCATCTCTTTGGGTACATAAGTTCTACTCTACTCTACGTGGATGCGTGTGGGCATGGTATGTGCATGTTAAGCTCAAGTAAGAGACTACAAGTTGGTGAGACATGAATAAAGGTATGACTCACACTTTTTTTTTTTTCTAATAATCCAACAATACATGATGCCTTCAGGATATAATGAAGCGCATCACATTGGGAGATAACACAAAAGTAGAAGAACTCATGGTTTAGTTAGGAGAACCTGAGACTGAGGCATGTGAAGAAGTGTTGGAGATAAAATAGATTCTCTTAAGCTATGCATGGAAATAAAAAGAAAAAGGTAAGATGGTATACCTCATTGATGATGAAGAAGTCAAGAACCTGGATATTATCAATATAGAGGGTGCACATGAAATGATGGAATCAGAATGAAAAGAACACGATACCGTGTTCCTATGAAGACTAAGAAGGTTAATATTGGTACCGAGGATGCACCTAAGGAGGCTATCATCGTAGATACTATTGGTTAGAAGAGGAGGTTGTGAAGGTCATTGAGCTATTGCGTGACTTCTAGGACTTGTTTCTAAGGGGTCACTATAAACTTAAATGTGTCCACTCCTCATTAGGATAAATTATGATTAAGCTAAAGGAAGGCATGAGTATGGTTTGGAAGAGGCCTATAAATAAATTTTAACTCGTCTACAGAAGGTGAAAGAAGAGATTGATAAGAGGCTTAAATTATAGATCATGCGATCCTATTGAGGAATCTAATGGGTCAACCCTGATGGTGATAAGTATAAAGAATTATGGTCATATCAGATCTATGTTGACTAAAGGTACTCAAAACTTCATGTGTCATACATCATTTTCCTACACCATTCACATAAGAGATTATTGAAGAATTTTTTTGGCGTAAAATCTATTCATTTACTAATGGATTCTCAGGGTACCACTAGGTGCACATTGTATGTAAGGATCAGGAAAATATCACTTTCACCATTGAATGGGGAAGTTTTGCATATATTGTGATGCTATGTGGATTGAAGAATTCCCCAACAATATTCTCGCACATAGTTCTATAGACATTTCATAACTTCATTCATAAGTTTCTGTATTTCTATCTGGATGATTATATCGTCTATGGGCTAGTAAAAGATCACTATGATAATATGAGATTGATGTTTAAAAGGTGCATGCAATTAAGCATCTCTCTCAACATTAAGAAGTGCATATTTTCAAGCAACTTTGGTACTTTACTTGGGCACATCATTTTTAAGGAAGGACTATTGGTAGACCCTATTAAGATTTTTGTAATTTTCACCGATTGGAAGAACCCACCAATCGAGTGAGGTACACAAATTCTTGGGGCATACTAGCTATTACAAGAATTTCATCAAAGGATATATAAAGATTGCCATGCCTCGAGGAATCGCTCAAGGCTAAGGGAAATTTTTATTGGGGTGATGCGTAACATGCATTTGATACATTGAAAGATAAGCCTACCACTTCCTTGATATTTCGCTTCCCTTCATGGAAAAAAATTGTTTCATGTACATGTAGATGCCTCTGGCATGGCTATTGGCACAGTCTTGGCGCAACTAGGTGAGGGAAATGTAGATCACTCAATATGCTTTACATGTAATAAGTTGACACCAACATAGTAAAACTACACAACCATAAAGTGTGAGGCATTATCTATGATCTATACGCTTCATAATTTTAGAAAATATCTATTAGCCACACCATTTATCTTTTATAAAGATCATATGGAATTGAAGTAATTAGTCAATAAACCTATTTTGCAAGGGTGCATTTGCTAGTGGATACTTATTTTCTAGGAATTTGATTTTACAGTCGTAGTAAATCCAAACAAGAGAAATTTGGGATTTGATCATTTTCCAAGGATCAACTTTGGGGAGGAAGTCGCAGAGCATTGACACTATGCCTGATGCAAAATTATTCAGCATTTAACAACATGCCAATTGGTTAAGAACATATAGCAGTATTTTTGTGCATTGGACTTGTGCTAGAAGGGATGAGGACCTTAGAAAAGAAGCAACTTATAATTTGTGATGTGCCATATCAACTCATTAGAGGAGACCAATAAATATGGGGTGAGATGAGGTCTTATGCAGATGTGTTATAGAACTTGAGTGTGAATCCATTATAGAAGAAATTCATGAAGGGATAGCCAGATGCCATTATGAAGGAGATTTCATTACATGCAAGATCCTTTTGTTGGCCTATGGTGGGAGACATTGTAAAAGATACTATGGATTTTACTTAAAAGCATGCGATCACTGTCAGACAATTAGAAATCTTGGAAATAGAGATGAAAGACCTTTGAGGCCTATAGTAAGAGGAACCTTTAAAAATGGGAAATTTATTTTATAGGACCTATCAGCACCACCCAAGTGCAAGATAAGGAAACACTACATACTAATAAGCACTAATTAATTAACAAGGTGAGTAGAGGTTACGCATGTAAAATATTGCATGGCATAAACAACAGTGAGGTTCCTTTGGGTGAATATTATCAATAGGTATGGATGCCCATTAAGTCTAACAAGTGATATGGGAACTCACTTTCTGAATGATACCATTAGAAATTTATAGGCAAAGTTTATGATGGTACACCATAAGACTACCCCTTATCACCCTCAGGATAATGACACTACTAAATCTTTTAAAAATATCTTGGGAAAACACTAACAAAGATATATGATGTTGGATGAAAGGAATAGGATGACAAGGTATCAATGGTTCTTTGGGCATATAGAATAAACTATAAATGGTTGAACAAGGCCACACCCTTTTAGTTGGTTTTTGGCGTGGAGGCTTTATTACATGTGGAATTTATGTTATCATCCTAACATATATTATGCATGTAAGTGGATTGGATGATGAATAGGCCATGGATGAGTGCATTAAAAAGTTGATGCAATTGGGTGAGAGGCACACCATTGTGCATTTGATTCGTAAGATAGAAAAAGGCACGACAAAAGGCTTGGCATAATAGGCATATCAAGATCAAGTCTTTTACAATTGAAAAGATGGTGCTTATGTATGACTCCAAGTTTGTGCGCCACCTAGAAAAAGTTGAAATTCCATCAATTGGGACCCTTTCAGTAGTGACCAAAATACTAGAATTAGATGCATGATAATTGTAAGTGGTGGATGGCACTTGTTGTCTGAAGAATTCAAATGGGAGTAGGTTGAATCCCCTACTATAAATAAGCTTCCTTTATATATGTAATAAGACATTATTACCACTTAAATTAGATTTTCCTTTCATGGTTTTGTTTTGTTGTAATAAGAACATTCACATACAAGAGCTAATTACTACTTATTGAGTCGAGGAGCTTATATTTTATGTAATGGATTATGGTTATAATGGATATTTGTCTTTGGGTTGCTAAATTGGCTAGATTGTAGTATGGAATAATGGGAATTTAGATAATTTTGATAATTCTCTATGTTGATTAGTTTTCTTATTATATGTGTTGTTGAATTATCATGTTATGATGTTTCTCTGTGCTTGAATGGTTGTTTTGGTTATGAATATAATAAACATGCATGCTAACATCTTGTTTTGAATAACAAAGAAGGGACATGGTGGCTACGTACACTTTAGGTGAGATTCCAGATTTGTCTAGATGAGGTGCTAGCATGCATAACTATATTGTGCAATAAATAGAACTACATTGAAGATATCATTCAAGGCCCGCTCTGGATATGAAAAATAAAAAATATGCAATCAACTTAGATGAGATACAAAATAATAAATCAGATAATCAATAAAATAATATTAAAACTGATATACCTGTTGTATCATAAATTCATACTCAAACCTCAAAACAATGTCATCATAACACCTATAAGATCACTTATCTCAGAAAACCATTTGCACATAAATATTCCTTATGAAATAAGCTTCACAAATTGCTACAATACCTGATTTCTCATCATCAAAAATATATCTTCCAAGTCCTTTTATAATCTTCCTTTGGCAAAATCAATCAGAACTGGTTTGGCCCCAAATAAGAAAAAATAAAATAATAAAATATTACCCTTTTTAAGTGAGACTTCATAATACTTTATTAAATATAAGTGAAAGGACCTGTAACTAACTTTTAATAATATGACTTTTCAAAGTATGAGGTACGAGACAAGGAAAAGGGGCCCACATTAATATTAATTCATTAGATAAAATATAAAATGCATCCATATGGAATTCCAATAATTTAAAATAAATTCTCCATTATATTCTGAAAATGATCATCAAACATCATGAAAACATTTTTTTCCATCATCAAACCACACATATATAAAAATAAAAATCCAGAATCATCATATGTCATCAAATATAATCCAAAAACTATTCAGTAATGCAAGTATTCAGCCAAATCCATGTCCATATAGAAAATAACAAGTCATATCATAATAAAATACTCATCTCATGTAAGATCAAGAAAAGGGGTCCCAAATTCTGGCATCATTAATTCTACACATTCATAAGGTTCAACTGGAAGTGTAGTGCGAGTGATAACTCCTATCTCTTCCTCAACTTTCAACTTCACCCTCTTCAAAGCTCCAATCACCCTAGTCATTGTGGAAGAGGACCTAACACACTAAGGAGGTGGTCCTAATCATGTGAATGTAAAATCAGGATTGTCTAAGTAATAGTGGTTGATTAACAAGTGGTTAGACATTATATAGAGGCAAGTGAGATGGGGTAGACTAAAGTGAGTGGTCTTGGAGGAAGATGGGTTTCAGCTTTTCTTGAGTATGATCAATGTTTTGGTAAGGAGGGGGGTTATTATGTATACTTCGGGAGGGTTGAACACGGGGATAAGACTCAATAACCTATATTAATTTATGTAAACATGGCTCATTTGTGTCAAAATACATGGAGACATGAGTAGGAATAGATATTATAAAGGGGTCCCTACCTCGAAGCACACTAGTTCCCCTTCAACCACCCCTAGGTGAGCCTCTCTGCCATTGTGATTGAAAACAAAAACTACCATGACCCCATGAATGACAATAACCTAATCCTATAAACTCCCTCATCCATCCCATCATGACATATTGAGAAATAGAGAAAAATTAAAAAATCACCAACAAGTTCAACTGAGAATAACTCCACAATTCATTAAATTCCAAAACAATAGAATGATGCTTCAATTAAACATGAAAACTCGTAATCATCATAGTTATTTCAAACTTCATCAAAAATCATCGAATATTATCAAATCGAGCCACAAATATTCTAAAGAAATTTAGATTTTCTTTAATATAAGTAATTAATTACTTCAAAAAAGAAATTGTATTTTCTTGAGATAGTTTCCTTTCAACACCACACATTCATTATTTAAAACTCATATCTTGTCAATCAAAATACCCGAAAGAGATGAATCATTTCATGATACCACTGTACTTCTGCAAAATTAAACTATCCTCTGTTTTTGGGCACTTTTCTTGCTAACATATTTAAAACAGAGTGCTTTTTCGAAATAACCCGTGCATAGAAAACATTTCTCTATAAAGAAAAATCAACATATCTACTTTGGTTTATCATTACTTCAACTTATTTCAACTATGTTAGGAATTATTAGCACTCACATGGTTTATTATTACGTGAGTCCATATATTGTAATGTATGTGTGATGTTGTTTGTAACAACACACGTAGAATAGATAGGTGACTAAAGTTGTTTCTCGTATTAATAGGGTGAATTCCTTATTTATAGGAATGATATTCCTATATAAATGTATGTATCTCATATGTTTTATATATACAATAATATAACATTATTCAGTGTTTGTTGTGCAATTATAAGCTAAATACTTTATTTGGTATCAGAGCGAAATAATGAGATTCTTTTGGTGGAATGCATTAGAATAGCCTCAACCCATTATAATTACATTGAGTATACATTGTAGGAATCTTGTTTTCATTTAATATTGTGGTCTTTACAAAGTGCAATCATAAGATAGTGAAAATGTTAAAGGAAGATCGATTTGGAAGCTTAGGATTTTTTTGCGAATGGACTAAGCTTTCATTCTGTGTGTTTTTGATGTAGAACTCATAAGTTGTCCAATTTATTGTCATTGGTGAATACATGGTTCATTTATTTTCATTTAGTTTTATGTAGCTTTCTATTCACCATTCAAATTTATTGGCTTTAGTTTTCATCAGATCTACACTTAATTTCAATGTTGCCTATTTGCTACAATTTTTTTTATCGATTTACACAATCTTATGCCGCAGATATTTTCGGATATTGATTCCATTGAACTTGGATTCCATTGAATTGGGGCTTATTTGGATCTCAATAAGTTGTTTCTCGATAGATGTATTTATGAAAAGTGTAGCCTAGATTTTACCCACAAAATCCCAAGGTGCGCGACACATCACTCAACCTGAACTGAGCACTCAACCAAAGCATGCAAGGGTACTAGGTCCGTCTTTTATGTCATCTTGTTCAAGGAGTTAGCATGTTTAAACAAATTTTCCATATCCATAATATTTAACCAAATATATTGCAGTGCATAAACCCGATCTAGATCTTAACCATATGCAAGAACACTTAAACAAGAGCTATAATCAGATTTACCATACAAGATCCATTCTCAGTTATGTCAAAAACCAATATCTAACCAAAAAGATCCATTATATTAATTTTTGTAAAACACAAAAGCTTCATACATACATAATACCATCACCATAGTCATGCACACCCATAATCTCACAACATAACTCTACCAAAACATAGAACTTAGAATTGTCTAAACCGTGTAAATCAATACATATTTATAGGGGTGGAGAATTTCCCTTCACCACCCATGCACCTTTCAAAAATATGCTACATGCCAATAATATCCATGTTCCTTTACATAATAATTACAAGAGCATGCAAGATCACTATTAATAGATTATATAATAATACAACAACACTATAATCCTATTTATAGCTCAAAACCCTATATGGTGCTTGATCTTCTACTCATCCAAAATAGCCTTTGCGTGCTCCTTAAGTCTCCTAAAAACGTGCACTACACTTTATGTCCATAACTAGCCTCAATCTGTAGAATGACTAAGTCATGATTTCAAACCTTCCTGGGCCCCACACGCCCAATTATTTTGTGCCTTCATACTTAGGTTGTCTTCTATCAGCCCAACATTACCCCACACTAATTTCATTTCCGCCCCCGGTAATGGGTAATCCAACTTATATCTCCATGAATAAAGAATAATGAATAAAAGAATAAAGGAATTACTACACAAAAATAATGAAAGATCACTTAGCGCTCTACTCTTCGACAGGAAGGATCAACTCTGGATATTCATTCTTAATTTTTTCTTCAAATGTGTTCCAATCATCGAGCGCCATTCATTTTATCTAGAATTCATATAAGGAATTCCTCCATTTCATCAAGTGTCATATTTTCACCTTCATTCTATAGTATCCTGAGAAAATTGGATAGACTTGAGACCATTCCATCCATCACATCCATTTTCTGCGCTAATGATTTCCCAATGTCTTTTATTTTTTCCTTATGTGGATCCTGGGATGTTGCAAGCACATCACACTTCTCTGAAATCAAAGTAAGCATTTCCATGTGCCCAAGAGTCTTATTCTTCATTTCCTTGAGGACCTCATTCTCTTCTTCAATGGTCCTTGTCTTTATAATTTCATCAGGGGCCACACACATATTTAATGCTAAATCTTCTCTCTTCAGTTCATCCTTCAAAGTCTATAACAAGTCCTCATAACTTGTAATCTTATGCGAAATCATTGTCATGGCCCTAACTACCTCCTCTATAGCATCCTTTGGTTTTGGAATGCACACATGGCCCTCCTCCAGTAGCATTTGAAATTTCATGCATAAATAGTGTAGAGAAAATGGAAACTCTTTTGTAACCTTATCCTGAAAATATGGCCTCTTTTCAATAATCTCATCACCAATTTTTATGCCATTTTAAGAACCTTTTGTACCTCTACCTCATACTTATCTTTCTCTTCGTGAGGCACTTTATTTCAATGTCCTTATCTTTCTTATCATCCAACAATGCTCTAATGGTTGTCACTTTATCAATGTTTTAGTACATAACTTCAATAGATACTCTAGTCAGGGTGTTGCTTACCTGCTCATCTGACATGACAATGGGCTTAACAGTTACATGGTGTGAGTGAGGTACCTTCTTCAATCTACGCAACACATAGGATACCTCACATACGTCAAATTCGAGCTCATCCATAAAAATCACCATCATTCATGATAGTTGTTTTCTTATGTGTGTGGTCAAGCATCTCCGCATCCATGAGCTCCTATCCATACAAGTCCTTGGGATCCAATGTGATTTGGAAATGCACATGTATGATCTTTCTTAGGTCATCAACATACCCAATAGATTGATTCTCATACGTCTCATCCTCCTTTTCATTTTTTATCGCTTACTTTTTGGAATCTGGGCACCTGAATCCAATACTGGTCCTTCACCTGCTTTCTGTGTAGTAAGGGGTGCGTCTGATGGTTCACCCTTATCTTCACCTATTTCCAAGCCAATTTACACACTATCTATGTTCTTCTCCCTCAAATCCTCTTCATCTTTTTCCATTCCTTCTCCATGAGGCTCTTCTAGCATCCTTAGTTATCTAAAAGTCAATTTTAACTAGCAATTGTTCAGACAACAAAATTTTATTTGTATTGAATTTCGATTTTAGATTAAATAATTGACTATTATAACCTTTTTTATTTTAATAAAGGAAATAAAACTGAAAGTACCGTGTAAAATAGAAAATACAGAGATGAATCACCAACAATTTGACACAAGAATTGATAACGGAGTTCGATGCTTGAGGCCTACGTCTCCGGGTCTAATTGAATAGGACCGATCTATTAAAATATTGAAAATAAATCTTTCAAAAATATTTCTACAAAATTTTAATCTTCCCATCATGTTCCTCTACCAAAAATAATAGGATTCACTTTTTACTTCATCTCAAAATTCCATCTCTAGCTCAAGTTATGAGCAAAACAATAACATAGTCACTTTCTAATGTCCATACTAGTAAAACAAAGCTCCTTTCATAATGTTTCTAAAGGCATGGCACAACGGTCAAAGCCTTATCATATTACCCAAGAGGCCTAGGTTCAAATCCCATTCCATGTGGGGCACATTTTGTGTAGGGATAAGATCCCACATTCATGGCGCATTTGGACTTGAGAGGGTTTAAGTATGGGCAGCCTAGAGATATGCATTGGCTATTGATAGCCATTTGACTTGGTCCACCTTGGTTTACATGCTAAATTTGGGTGCTTGGTTTGAATTTAGCAGATGGAAATGCATGGGAAGGATAGAATGGTTATGCTAATGTTTAGCTGGAAATTTATTACATATATTTGGTATGAAATATGCGTTGAATTTGACCTAGATTAGTGGAAATAAATAGGAATTAGTTGCAATATTTAATTACACTAATGGATTAGTCCCACATGTATGGTGTATAACACATTATTGATACATATATGCAAGAGATCTGATATGCAATGTGAAGTGAAGGAGGCCAAGACACCCCTCCGTAATTGAGTGTGTCAAACCTGGCTCAGGACCCCCAGCTAGTAAATAACAAGGTCCACCAATGCACGAGTGTCTCAAGATCGGTGTTCCAAACCCAAATTTTTCTTCATCACCTACATTTTCCATGTGTCACAATCCCATTGATCCACTTGGCGAGTGTGCATCCATCCAACTTGCACGTAGTCCTAAATTTTGCCAGTTTCCCAAAAATTTCAGTGGGCTATAACTTTTACAAACGAGCTCTGTTTCTGATGCAACCTAGAATTTACCAAATAACACCCTAGTTGAGATGACACATCACTCAACCTAGACTGAGTGCTCACCTGGTGTGCGCAAAGGTACCAGGTCCCTCTTTAGGGTATTGTAACAAGATGTTAACATGATGAAGGAAGAAACATATAGATTCATAACTAATCCATCATTCTACAATGCATGCTACCCTCAGATCTATGAAAGAACAAGATTCAAATAGTAATCATGATTGAATTAATAACATGCACTATTTAAATACACACAGAATGACACTTAGATTCAACCAATATCTTCCATCTATTAATAAATATAGAATCTCCTTACAGTATTGTCAATCTATACCAATGCGTATGGATCTGATATAATAGTTCAGTCATATGTGTATATTCTCCACACACATACATACATCTCTTAGTCAAACATCTCTCACACTCATACATACATCCTCCTCCTCTCTTCTACTATGTACCTAACATCATATATATAGGGTGGGGACTTTCCCTTCACCACTTATCTATTCCAGAAATAGATTACATGCTATTAATAGCCACACGCCATTTACAAGCATAGACACACATGCAAGTGTGCTATCTATAGTCCTCTCAGTAATTAATCAAGTGTCAATTCTATTCTCAGCTTGTCTCCATGCATAAATGCCTTCAAACAACTTCTCCAAAGATAGACAATGCATGACACGCACGTCTCTACATCGTTGGTGTGTTCCGCACACCATCTTCTGAAAATAGGTCTTCATGCTCAAAATCAACTAAGTCCTGAAATCAGAACTTGCCTTCCATGCGCGGGTCCTTCTTGTCCTTCCACGCCCTTGGTTTCGGGCCTCTTATCCCGCGCATGCTGAATCCTTGTGTGATCTTTGACAAGTATTCTTTGATCAACATTACCCCACACTAATCTCATTATCATCCCGACAATGGGTATCTCAAAAATTTAAAGGAAAGAATAGAAGAATGGAAAGAATAAGAATGAAAGAATGTAGATAAATAAAGAATTTTTATGAGGTTATTAGGCAACCTCCTCTATATCAATTTGCAGTATCAACTCTGGATACTCCTCCTTTATTTCAACCTCTAATACCTACCATTCAGTGAGTGCTTGCTTTGCTTTTTCTGGGATGTCCACAACAATGGATTCCAACTCATCCCTCGCAATCTCTCCTTTCTCATTTTTCAGAACTAACACAACACTGGACATTGATGTCATTCTTCCTTCTAAAAGGTCCATCTTCTACGCAATCAGCTTTCCAAGCTCTTCTAGCCGAGTCTTGTGCGGCTCTTGTGTTGTTGCCAGGGCCTCACACTTCTATTTAACCATTGAAAATCTTTCTACACGGCCCAATGTCTCATCTTTCATCACTTTCTGGACCTCATTGTTCTCTTCGAGGGTCTTGATGTTGATAAGCGCATCTGGAGTTATGCATACATTTAGAGCCTGGTCTGATTTCTTCAATACTTCCTATAATGCTTGCAACAACCCTTCATAAGATGTAATTTTTCTCATCACTGATGCTTTCTCCCATCGAAATCTTGTTCTAAGCTTCTGGCACTTACATACATAGAGTTTCATCTTCAAGTACCAAGTCCACTAACTTTCCCACATAGTGTATTGTCAAGGAAATGTTATGGGTACCTTGGCCTCCAAGTGTGGCCTTGCTTTGATTACATGGTCCCCAATCTCCTCTCACATGCGATGCTTATAAACACCTCATTCTTCTTTCAGTGTGAAGTCCTCTCATGTGTGTTGTTATCTATGTTGTTATCTCTGCGTCCTTTGTCTTTTCAAATCTTCTAGCCTCTTCAAAGCAAACTTTCACCAATGCATTGCTATGATCTAACATGGTAGCTTTGTCCATGCTTTCTATCCACCTCTTCGCATACATCAAAAAATCACCAATGCATTTGACCATCCTCTTCTTTTTCCTTATCCTCATCATTAACTCCCAAATTGAAATGGCTTTATCGTCACCAATGCTTAGGTCAGGTGGAGAGCTATTTTCATGTGTGAAAGTGTTGAAGACTATACATTAAGAGTACTTGTACACTTTTCATGTATCCTCGCCGGGTCGGGGGCCCAAAAAAAAAAAAAAAAATTAAAAAAATTTTTGGCCTTAAAACATGCCTCGATATATTGGAAACATGATTTTCTCATTATGGGATGGTTTTGCCCATGGTTTTTTCTCATATACCCATGGTTTTGTAAAACTACTTAAGCAAGTAGTTGTCTATTTATATGGTTTTATGCATATGATAGATAGTATGAAAAACATCAGAGATGTGTTTTGAATTCGGTGTGAATTTCAGAGTTTGTTTGAGCATAGCTCCAAACAGATCTGGGTATTGATTGAGAGAGTGGTGGCTTGTAATAAAATTGAGCAAGTGATTCTTGGTGGACGTAGCCCAAATTGGGTGAACCACGTTAAATACTTCTCTCTTTGTGTTGTGTTATTTTATTCTCACTTTTATTTGAGATCTGTAATATTTTTTCATATTAGTTTCTACTGTTGTGATTCTGTGAGGGATTATTCCACATATTTTATCCCTTATTTCCTAACAATTGGTATCAGAGCCTGGTTTGGTTTGCTAAAGTGTTGAATCATAGGGAAAGTTTTATCTTGAGTGGGAGCTATGGCAGATGATGGAAGATCTAGGGTTGATAAATTCAACGGGTAGAATTTCAGTCTTTGAAGATGCAGATGGAAGATTACCTTTATCAAAAGGATCTTTATATTCCATTGTCTAGAGAAGGTGAACAAACCCTCGAGCATGACAGATGCGGAATGGGATTTTCTGATAGGAAGGCACTTGGGACAATCCGGCTGTGTCTTGCATCTTCGGTATTATTTAATGTTTCAAAGGAAAAGACTACAAAAGAACTGATGGATGCATTAGGAAGTCAGATGAAAAACCCTCTCGCCTCTAATAAGATATTTTTAATGAAAAAGTTGTTTAATATGAAGATGTCTGAGAATGGTTCAGTAGTAGATCATCTAAATGATTTTAATACGGTTGTAAATATGCTAGCTTCAGTTACAATAGAATTTGATGAAGAAGTTAGGGCTTTATTAGTTCTGTGCTCTTTACCTGAGAGTTGGAATAGCCTGGTAATGGCGGTAAGCAACTCGGTTCCAAATAACTCAAAGTTGAAGTTTGAGGATGTTGTAGGGGTGATTCTAAGCGAGGAAATGTGAAGAAAAAGCTCTGTGAATCTTCTACTTCAGGGAATGCTTTGACAATGGAAACTAGAGGGAGACAAAGAATAGAGGAAGCCATGGAAAATCAAAGGATCAGGCAAGGTCAAAATCCAAAAGCAAGATAGTATGCTGGCACTGTGGAAAGTCTAGGCATGCAAAGAAGGACTGTTGGGAGCTTCAGACAAGAAGAAACAACAAGAAGAAAACAAGGAGGTAAATGTGGCAATGGGTAATGTATGTCAAGATGCTTTGATTCTTTCTTTGCACAATATTACTGAATCTTGGGTTTTAGATTCGGGGCTTCTTTCCATGCTACTCCACATAGGCATTATTTTGTTGATTATGTTCAAGGAGATTTTGGGCATGTTTTTCTTGGTGATGATGATGAGCCTCAGAAAAGATAGTTGGAAAAGGTTCTGTTTCAGGTTAAGATGCAAAATGGGAATACTGGCTATCAAGGATGTCGACATGTGCCTACATTAAGACAAAATTTGATATCGGTAGTAGGCAGTTGGGAAGTGATGGTTGTAGATCATGATATTTACAAAGTGACTCTTGAAGGTTACCAAGGGTGCTCTTGTGGTGGCAAGAGGTAAGAAGGTCGAACCTTGTATTTAACCACTTATAGCACTAATGTTTGTAATCTTGTGGCTTCAAAAGTAGATACAACATTGTGGCACTATAGGCTCACCATATGAGCCATAAGGGCATGGAGATCATAAAGAAGGATTTTCCTGATATACGTAAATAGTTTGGAGTTCTGTGAGGACTCGCATATATGGGAAACAAAAGTGAGTAAGGTTTCTCAAGGTCGACCTACAAAGAAAGAGAGTAAGTTAGAGCTGGTGCATTCTGATGTGTGGGGGCCACTCGTATCATCTCTTGGGGTTCAAGTTATTATGTTACTTTTATCGATGATGCAACAAGGAAAGTTTGGGTTTTGATTAGAAACAAATCTGATGTATTTGACACTTTTGTTAAATGGAAAGCCTTGGTAGAGAATGAAACAGTCTTAAGCTAAAATGTCTCAGTCGATAATGGAGGGGAGTATCAGAAAGAATGAATTTGATGATTATTGTTCTAAGAATGGAATCCATAGGAAAAATGGTTCCAGAACTCCACAAAGAATGGGGTGTCGAAAAGGATGAACAAAACAATAATGGAACGTGCTAGAGCATGAGGTTACATGCAGACTACCTCTTTCTTTTTGGGCAGAAGCAGTGAGCACAACTGTGTACTTGATAAACAGAGGACCCTCAAGTGCCTTGATGGAGGCATACCTGAGGAGGCTTGGTATGGTAAGAAAGTTGATTATTCATTTCTTAGAGTCTTTGGATGTGAGGTGTTTGTTCATATAGACAAGGATGATAGACCAAGCTAGAGGCTAAATCAAAAAATGTACTTTCATCAAGTTATGGTGGTGATGACTTTGGATATAAATGTTGGAGTATTAAGGACAAGAAAATCATTCGATCTAGGGATGTGGTCTTTAATGAGAAAGTCATGTATAAGCAAAGAATATTGCAGGAAAATAGGAAGAATCCAAGAAAGAATATGCAATGGTGTAGAGAGATCTTCCTCCGATGGGAAAGTGACACATGAATCAGTTCAAGAACCTCCTCAACAGAACCCCAAACTCCTATATTGAGGAGGTCTTCTAGGGTAAGAAGAGAACCTGAACATTTTTCTCCTTCTCTTTATTATTTATTACTCACTGATAGTGGAGAGCCAGAGAGCTTTTGATGAAGCAATGCAGGTAGATGCTAGAAGAAGTGGGAGCAAGCCATGGATGAGGAGCATCAGGCTCTCATGGAGAACCAGACATGGGATTTGGTGAAGCTACCCGAAGGAAAAAGAGCATTACAGAACAAGTGGGTGTTCAGAGTCAAAGAGGAAGAAGGAGGCAAGAAAAGATACAAGGCCCGGTTGGTGGTCAAGGGGTTTGCATAGAAAAAAGGTATAGATTTTGATGAGATTTTTTCTCCTGTAGTAAAAATGACTTCTATTAGAACTGTTCTAGGAATAGTTGCAACAGAAGACTTGCACTTAGAACAACTTGATGTAAAGACTACATTTCTCCATGGTGATTTGGAGGAGGAACTATATATGCAAAGAACCAGAGGGCTATGAGGTCAAAGGTAAAGAGGAGATGGTGTGCAAACTGAAGAAGAGCTTGTATGGCTTGAAACAAGCTCCACGTCAATGGTATAAGAAATTTGATAGCTTCATGATGGAGCAAGGTTATATTAGATGTCATTCTACCATTATGTGTATACAAAGAAATTTGAGGATGGTAGTTATATTATCCTTTGTTTTCGTATGTGGATGACATGTTGGTCAGTGTAAAAACATGCAGAAATAAAAGTACTCAAGAAGCAAAATAAGTGAATCCTTTTCACATGAAGGATTTGGGGCAGCCAAAAAATCCTTGGTATGAGGATATCTCGGATAGATAGAAGGAATGGAAGCTTGACTTTATCTCAGAAGAGTACATTAAGAAGGTCTTGAGAGGTTTAATATGCAGGATGCTAAACCGGTTGGGACTCCTTTGGCAAGCCATTTCAAGTTATCAAAGGAGCAATGTCCCAAGACAGAGCAGAGAGAAACCAGATGTCCAAGGTACCTTACTCATCAACGGTTGGTAGTTTGATGTATGCCATGGTGTGCACTAGGCCTGATATTGCCCATGCAATGGGGAGCGGTGAGTAGATTTATGAGTGATCCAGGTAGAGATCACTGACAGGAAGTAAAGTGGATCCTTCGGTATTTGAGAGGGACCATGGGGACAATTTTGTGCTACAATGGATCAAACACCACTTTGTGTGGTTATGTAGATTCAGATATGGCTGGAGATGTAGATAACAGAGGAGCACACATAGTTATGTTTACACTATAGGTGGGACAACAATGAAGCTGGATTTCACGACTACAGAAGTTGGTGGCTTTGTCAACCACAGAGGCTGAGTATGTTGCTGCCACAGAGGCAAGCAAAGAAATGATTTGGTTACAACAATTACTTGAGGAGTTGGGGCATAAGCAGGAGGAAGGAAAGTTGCATAGTGATAGTCAGAGTGCTATACACCTAGCTAAGAACTCTGCTTTCCACTCTAGGACAAAGCATATACAATTAAGGTACCATTTCATCAGACAACTTTGGAGGAAGAGAAGTTGAAGCTGAGAAGATTCATACCAGTCAATCCTACAGACATGATGACCAAGGTGGTCACAAGGGAAAAATGAAGTTGTGTTCAACTTTGGTTGGTCTTCACGGAAACTAGTGAAGGGTTGAGAAGCTTGCTCAGAGGAAAACTAGTCTCCAAGTGGGAGATTGTTAGGTTGTGGAGCCTGTTTTCATGTGTGAAAGTGTTGAAGACTATACACTAAGAGTATTGTACACTTTTCATGTATCCTCACCGGGGTTCGGGGCTGGCCGGCCCCGAGTGGGGTCCGGGGCAGTCTCCCGAGTAGGGGTTCTGGGCAACCCCCAAAAATTTTTTTTTTGGGCCTTAAAACGTGCCCAATATATCGGAAACGTGATTTTCTCATATGGGTGAGATTTTGACCCATAGGTTTATGGGATGGTTTTTTCCCATGGTTTTGATACCCATGGTTTTGTAAAACTACTTAAGTAGTTGTCTATTTATATGGTTTTATGCATATGATAGAAAGTATGAAAAAATTGCAGATGTGCTTTGAATTTGGGTGTGAATTCTCTAGAGTTTGTTGAGCATAGCTCCAAACAGATCCGGGGTATCATTGATTGAGAGAGTGGTGGCTTGTAATAAAATATGAGCAAGTGATTCTTGTGGATGTAGCCCAAATTGGGTGAACCACGTTAAATACTCTCTTTGTGTTGTGTTATTTTATTCGCACTTTTATTTGAGATCTATAATAATTTTTCGCATATTAGTTTCTACTGTTGTGATTCTATGAGGGATTATTCCCATATTTTATCCCTTATTTAGCTTGAGGTGCCTTCTTTAGTCATCTCAAAATGCATGAATCTTCACACACATCAAAATCAGGATCATCCATGTGGGTGTGTGTTTGACCACGATAGTTTCTTTCAAGTGCGCATACTCACCATATCCTCATCCATTAACTCCCAAATCTTCTAAATCCTTCGCGCTATCATGCTCTGGTTCATTCAATTTTTCCTACATCCTCTCGCATACCCCCGCTTTGGTGGGATGTGCTCTCCACTTGTTCTTATAGACCTTTGATGCTTAGGAACTTTAGCCTCCAAATTTTGGGACTTGTGTTTCTATGTCCCGAACATCCTCTCCTCGCAACCATCTCCTATGGTATTTTCTCTTCCTCTTCTTTTTCCTTTGATGCCTCAACCTATTCTTCTTTGTTCTCTAGAAGCATAGGAGAATTATGCATGCTTTCCTCCCTACCTTTCTTCGCCTCCTCATTAAACTTCAGTTTCCTCCTCTATGCGGTCACCTCCTTTTGTGGAGAGAGTCTGGGTGATTTGCACATAATGGTTGGAGTAACACCTGGGTTCTTCTTCTCCTAAATACCCTTTTAAACTTGTGCTCCCTTGACCGCATTCAAGTCTTTATCATCCCCCTCTTATGGTTGAGGTGGTGTAATGATGCACTCAACCTTCATCAAGCACTTGTAGGATGTCTCCTACCCCTATGCTCCAAAACCACCACTATCTTCGTGCTCCTCCTCCTCATCATGCACTTCAATTGGCTTCACAATAGGCTTAAGCATACGGGATGTTCTCCATCTGTATGGGAAGCTTTCCCTTTGGTGGTGCTAGAAGTACGAACTCACCCTCCACATATTTTTATTCTCCATCTTTGGCTTTAGCAATGGAGATACACTAATACTACCCCTACATCTTCTACAACCAAACTTATTGGTTTGATATTCAACACCTCTCAAATGATCCTCTCTGTATAAGCACTTATGCTAGAATACACATACTTCTTCCTCAACGTATGCCATAATACACATACTTCTACAATATAGCCTGCAATTTTGTAGATTGTCCCTTTTGACATATTACGCGCCACATGTAACCACATAGTATTTACCTGAGACCACTGCTCATGATCATTAAACTTGGTAACAAGGTGTGCTGCCACTTGTATAACTAGACAGTTCTTTAATTTATCTATGTCCATTCTGCACGGACCCTTTAGGTATCCTAACTTCTATTTGGTCTTTACAATCATGATATTATCTACAAGGTCATCTTTTATATCTTCTCCCGTGTCCTTTAGACCTATAACTGATGAGAAAAACATAGATGATATTCTAACTCTACGTCCTACAAAGTAGAAGAAGTCTTCATGCACCCTGCTCATGAGCCACTGATACAAGGGCTCATACTTCCTAAAATATGGAAGCTCATATAATTGGTAGACCCTAATTCTCTTCAAAAGCTTCTCACCCACATCATCATATACTGGCATGTCCTCTCACCGTGCGCTTGTTTGTTCTAGCAGTGAGCAAGGAATAGAGCTCCTTCTTTTCTAAAGTCCTAGTGATTATATTCACTCACTTTGCTCTTTTTGATGGGTGAATCCCATTCTTGGCCGATGATGACTCCTTCTAGATATTACATCTCTAAAAATGGTTTTCGGGTGCCATCTCTTCCTCCTCGATGACCACCTTCTTCTTTCCTTTTACTGTTGCTGTAGATGCCTTCTTTAGTGCCATTTTTACCTTATAAATGTCTCCTCTTCAACTCTGTAACTCTGTGAATCAAACCCTAGCTTGATTCAATTATTCCCTAGGTGGAAACTTTGTAACCTAACTCTTTTTGTCTCCTTACTTCACTCAAACCCTTCACCACCGAGGATGCACACTTCTTGTCGCATAGATCTGGTTGTCATGCTTGGTTTCACACCCTTCACACCTTAACTCGATCACTCGACTCTTCACACTTGGCTCTTTTCTCAAATACTCTTAGTCACAATGGTAAAAATGAATCCACATCCCATCCTTATATAAATTTTTCAAATTTTTATTCATTTATTGCTCCTTCACCTACCAAATATCCCCTCATTCATTGACCAAATCCATTCGTTCCGTGTGGTACATCTTCGCTCCGAGCTATAACCTTCTAGCGCACCTTCCTACCCTCTGGTCACAAACTTCTCTTCAGTGTGTGCTCCTGTACCTAAGTACCTCATCACTGTACCTTCTCCTAGTAGCTATCATGGCCTCTACTTACCTCGTGTTATATTTTTCTTTCATTCATCTCCATCCTTGGTCACTTTTGAAAAGCAATCTTCTTTTGACTTAAAGCACACCCATAACAGCTTATTCCTTTCACCTTTCAATTCCCACAGTCTTTTCTTGGATAAATACAACCACCCCACACTAAAAGTATGTATAGTCCTCTGCACATAAACATTCTTCATACCGTAATTAGCTTCAAAGCAAAGCATGCTTATTACAAAAAAACAACAACTAAATTGACAAAGCATAATGACAATGAAGGAAATACATTAAGGAAATACAAAATTGAAAACCTAAACTAAATGGAAATACTACCTTATTACAAACACCAAGAAGACTTATTTATAGTAGGGCTTCACCTACTCCCATTAAAAGTAACCGGTAGCTTATGTTCCATCAAGTGCTTCTAACTGAAAGCACCGATTCAAGTATAGAAATGATAACATATGACCCCAACTAATGTACTTTGAGCTTGCTTGGATAGCATAAGAACATGGATTCATAAAGAAGTACCATTTGTCCAATCTCAAACTTCTTATTCCTTATGTTTCTGTCATGCCATGCCTTCTTCCTGGCCTTTTCCTGCTTCTGAATCCATCATGCTATGGCTTGGCACTCATCTAATTGAATCATCTTTTTGATATGCTCTTTTAAATCTTGTTCATCAGCTAGATCTCCAACGCACGCAATGTGCAAAGAAGGTAACATAAATTCTATAGGGAGAACAACTTCCACACCAAACACCAACTGAAATGGTGTGGCTTTGTTTAATATCTTGTAAGTTGTTCTATATGACCAAAGAACAGCTGAGACTTTGTCATCCCAATCCTTTCTTCCAACATCATAAATTTTTGTCAAAGTCTAGCTCAAAATCTTGTTAAAGGCCTCAGCAGTTCCGTTTTCCTGAGGATGATAAGGTGTAGCTTTATGGTGTGTAACCATAAACTTATCTAATAGGATCCTAATTGTCTCATTCAAAAATGTGTACCTCTATCACTTGTCAAGCTTAAGGGACATCCATATCTTATAAGAACATTCTCCCACAAAAATCAAGCTACTGTGGCTTCCGTACAGTCCTTGGTAGGTGTTGCTTCTAGCCCACCACGTGAGATAGTCTATGCAAGTAATGATATAGCATGATCTAGTCCTACATGTGGCTAGCAAAATAGGTCCCACAAAATCAATGGCCCATTTATCAAATGGTTCGGCACTAGTAATCGGTCTCAAAGGCATCTCATCTCTTTGCCCTAGTTTTCCTAGGCACTGACAATGATCACATGTCTTATAATATTCTTTACAGTCCTGATACAATGTCTCCCACCATAATCCAACAAGTAGGATCTTTCGAGCAGTCGCATCACCTGCATAATGGCCTCCTGAAATACCACAATGAGCTTCTTCCATGATATCCTTACACTCATGCTCTAATAAACAACGACATAATACTTCATCTCTACCTAGCTTGTAGAGGTCACCACTGATTAACATAAATGGTGTCATGCATATAGCAAGCTGCTTCTTTTCTAATGCTTTCATTCCTTCTGGTGCCATACCTATTTGTAGAAAGACAACAATGTCTTCTAATTCCATGGGTGCGCATTGTAACCTATATAACTAGTGAATCTGACATTTTCTCTTCAATTGTCTATGAATCCTCTCCTGAATTGATTCTAGATAAATGATCTGGTCTAGAATTTCTTTTCCCTGGCTTCACCACAACTGTGAAGTCAAACTCTTGAAATAGGATCACCCATATGCATATGCGCCCTTGTAAGATGGGCTTGTTTACTAAGTACTTCAATGCCATGTGATCTAGTATAAAACACAAATGGTGTTGCTAATAAGTACTGTCGAAACTTGTACAATGCATATATCATTTACAAAGCTTTGCACTCTAGAGTTGTATAATTTTGTTCAACAGGAGTGAGCTTCCTACTAACAAAACATATTGGATGATCTATAATACTTTCATTAGGTTGAGCTAACACAATGTGCCAATGGCCATTCTAGAAGTGTCCACATGCACATGAAATGGTTTATCCCATGAGGGAAAGAGCAGAATGGGTGCTGTAGTAAGTTTATCTTTTAATATCTAAAATGCGCGCTGTTGCGGTTCTCCCTAATAAAATGTATGTTTCCCATTTTATATAATTCTTCCAAGGTGTAGCAGTTTTGGCATACCCTTTTATGAATTTTCTATAATATCCTGTATGACCTAAAAATCTGTGCACCTCACTTTGACTGGTAGGTGCTTCCAGGCCTAAAATGACTGTAACCTTGGCTAGATCAACTAGCAAACCTTCCTTACAGATTATATGTCCTAAAAGTATCCTAAATGGCATAGAAAATATGCAATTCTTGATGTTCAAAGAGATACTCAATCGTCTCCACCATTCAAACATTAAGCTTAGATTGTCACAATGATCTTTCACAAGCCCATTTACTGTCCAATCATCTAGGTAGACTTGTAAGAAGTTGTGAATAAAATCTTTAAATGCCTGAAAAACTATGCGTGAGAGCACAACATGCACATTTTTCAATCCAAAGGGCATCATAGTATAGGAAAACTACCCCATTTAGTAGTAAATGTTATCTTTTCTTGATCCTTCTGAGTAATCCTAACATGATGAGACCCGGAAAATCCATCTGTGAATGAATATATTTCACACCCTGCAACTCCTAGTATTTCCTCAGTGAATGGCGTAGGGAATGGATCTGTGATGCATGCAACATTTAGTTCCATGTAGTCCACACATATCCTAATCCATCCATCCTTCTTGATACTGATCACCATTGGGCTAACCCATTTTGACTCATCAAGGGGCTTGATAATTCCAGATTTCAACATTTTATCAATTTCTTCTTTTATCTTTTCTCACAAATTAGGATTCATTCTGTAAGGTCTCTTTCTAACTGGCCATGCACCTTCCTTAAATTTGATCTTCATTTCCCCAAGTGATTCATGCACGCCTTTAAGTTCATGATATCCTCGAGGGAATAAGTCCTGATAATCCCCGAGTAACACGATGATCTTTGCTACCTCCGAATCTGACCAGTAATTTCTAATTATGGCCTCCTTAGGCTCAGCCTCCGAACCTATATTCACCTTCTTTGTCTTTATGGGTTCATAGTAGGTGCGCGCGTATCCTTTTCTACACTATCCAAGACCTCGCGCACCCCGTGTGAATATTCAATATCTAGGTTCTCAACTTCCTCGTCCTCCATGACATAAACCATCTTTCCTTTCTCTTTCTCAAGGAAAGCACGTTGAAGTAGTAAGGATTCCATTTCTTCTTCCTTTTCAAAACATGCTCCGAACTCGCCTCACCGAATAATTCATGTATATGCTCTTCTGACTTTTGCACTATCTCCTATAGTTAAGCGCTTGAAAATTTTTAATGCCTCGTCTACCAGAGGTTTAGTTGAGAAGTAGTCGAAAGTCTGGATCATACCTGCAGTCAAATCTTGCCAGTTTCTAGTTTCTCGATGTAGTTCTACATATATATACTAGGCACGTGCGCATCCTTGTAGTGTAGAATACAATCTATGCACCCAGAGTGAAGGTGGTAATGCTTCCTGTCCTACTGTCCAGAGTCTCTCAGACTGTTGAATGTGATGCTGAACAGGTTGATTACCGTGATACGTGCAGATTTGCGTAGGTTCATTTTTCCTTATAAACCTAGTAGACAAAGCTATTCCAATCTCTTCCCAGTGTATAAGACTATCTCTATGGACTACCCACCAGGGTGCTGTTGTCTCGCGCAGTGTATATACTAACATATCTCTCCTTTTAACTTGATATGTCCACTATGATTCCATGGCCTTCAAAAATACATGAAGAGTTTCTGTCCCTGTATACGAAGGTACTGTGCTACCTATCCGTCGAATTAAATAAAGTCCATTCTTGCACGTAACCACACTTTTCACCTCATGCCCTACTAACTCATATGTACCATGGGCCCAATTGTCACAAGCAATACTCGTAGTATCACTAATAGAATGAGAATATTCCCACTATAGGATGCCTTCTTTTGATGGCTCATTGATCTTTGGATCCTGAATAACACGTACATAGACTCTGTTTAAATCCTCCTCACTTAGAGGTTCAACATATGGTGTAGACTTCCCATCTATCAAAGGTATCACAACCCTTTCCTCCTTATTTTCAAAGATGATATACCCCTTATTGAATCTCAAGTTAGCATTATTCACATAACACCAAGGGTGTCCAAGCAGGTTGGAAAATTGTTCTGCTTCTGTAAGGGCTAATACCTCAAAATCCCTAGTGAACTTGGCCCCATGTATAGTTATAGAAGCATCCTTCAAAACTTCTATGGGAGTGGCCTTAGTCCGGTTTGCCATAAATAACACATTAGATGATGGCTGCAATGGAGGCCTCCCCATTTGTACCCATGCATCTAATGTAAGCACATTTACCTCCACACCTGTATCGATCAATATGTTTCTCAATAGCCACCCATCCACAACAAAATTCAGAGTAATTTCTTTGTCATAATCAATGCTATTAGGGGGAATATTTTCATGCAGAATCTGCCGTCCAGTCTCAAGACTTACGCGCGGAGTGTTCCCTTTTAACCAACTTCTTAATAGTGGAATAATGTTCTCCTGGTGCAACATCTTGCACAACTCTAATAGATCATCCATATCAGTTTGGACTATCTCTGATGCTTTCTTTTACTCCTTTAGGTACTGTATCTCACCCTAATGATTCCTTAGCACTTCCATGGTATCCTAGTAAACTTCCTTGTGATGAGTAGGATCTGGGAACCGTACGTACCCAAAATTGTATGTACTGTACTGCCAGAAAGAGGTTATAGAAACCTCGATGATGATCTAGATCTCTTCGCAAGGTGTTCAGAATCCAGAAAGTGTGTTGAGTATACATTTGCATCCTAAAATACCTCATCCATCCTTCACATGCTTTTTTCTACTCCCGTTCCTCTCTTTCCCTTGCATTTTAGTCTTTAGTTATGTGACTGCCGCCCTACCTGGGCGGCGGTCCTGTGACTGCCATCCAGGACAGGGTGGCGGTCTTGTAACTACCACCCTATGCTTTGGGTTGGTCCTATGTGCATTTTCTAGAACTTTCCAATGCTTTCGTCAATGTAAAAATTCAAGTTGCACCCACATTTCTCAACCACTCTTGCTTGCATTTAAGTTTTAGCCACCTGGTAAATAGTAATTTCTCTTTATTTATAGTAGAAGAGTTCAATTCAAACTTACCCTATGGTAAATGAAAGTCCTATAAATACCAAGGTTGTTTACAAGTAAATGGCCCCTCTCCCTCCATGGTTTATTATTCAGTGTGTTTTAAAGTTCTTCCATAAGTTTTAATAGGTCTAGGTTTTGCATGAATTCTCAGCCTCTCAGTTCAAGGCTCCTTTCTTCCTTTCTAATTTCGATCTCACTTGATCTTCATAGTTTCATTTTGTTCCATTGTTATTCTCAACATAGTCAGCTTAGCATAAGATAGTTTCAGTTCTAGATTAAAAGTTCATTTGATAATATTAGAGTTATAGGTTGTTGTTTAGTCACAAGAAGTAGATCCTAGAACTCTTGGTATATTCGTGTTGTATCCCTGCAATAATCTTGATAGGAATCACATAGTCAAGCTCTGTTCACTTGCACTATCCCTCTCTTACTTGAATTCTATTTGGTTTACATCCAAGCTGCAACTATTCAAATATCTCCTTCGCTCATTGCCGTCACATTTCCACTTTTCTGGATTCACGAGAACACGAAGGAATGAAAAGATCACACTGAGGGCACAAGTCACACTACAACTGGATTTGCCATTATTATGTAAACTCTAGGTTTTAATTGTCAAAATTGTAGTTATAATATATCAAATAGAATAGTAAATCATTTCATTTCAATTAAGTTTGCTTTCAATATTACTAGGGAAGCTGTGGGGAATGATAGCTTCTGAGAAGTTGTGATTTATTCTTCACTTCTGAGGTAAGATTGAAGGCCTTGTAATTAAATAAATTAGTTATTTATACTTAGGATCAACTCACAAATGCACAGGCAAATAGCTATACCTGACTACCTTGCTTGTTTTAATTCCGTTATTAGATTAATTTTTCGTTATCTAGATACATTAGAATAGTCACTCTTTAAATTTCGTTCAAATTCACATCTTTGGAAAATACAAAAAAAGGAATACAAGCATAGTGTAGATTCATTTTCATAATTAGTTTGCTTTTTTCAGTTAAGTTTGATTATTTCTTGCATGACAATTATGGGACCTAGAGAGCCCAGAGACTACGTATTCGAACCGGTAATACCTCAGCCAAACCTCTTCACAACATTAACAGATATGGATCAAGGTCTTAGAATTCACGTCTTTCAAACAACAACAAACCTACAAGCAGTTAGTGAGAAATTGAGAGAATTAAACATTGAAGATGAAAAAGCATACGATTTCTAGTCAAATCAACCCAACTATAGATTGCCTTGATAGGATATTCATATGACCATACAAGAACCCGAAAGAGAACAAACATTTGGTTGTGATTCATTAATCCCGTAGCCAAATGCAGGAGATATTTTCACCGACATAGATACATGCTTATGTATATAAGTTGCTTTAACACCCGTAAGGTATTATGAGAAGATCACACAACTTCTAGTTTTAAACGTAGAAGATGAAAAAGCTTATGACTACTGGATAGTCGGAAGAAGAGATTGATTCCTCACATGACCATAGAAGGTCCACAATAACCATGAACTTACGGTTGTGATCCTCGGTCCCACAACCCAATGGCCTGCTAATCAATCAGACATTGACACCGGTTTACGTACACTCATATTTAGATCCTCACCACTTCCGCTAGACATTATCACATAGTTATCCATATTAAACGTAGTAGCCAATCAGGCTAGGGTTTTCTGGACTAGACCAGAGAATCAACCATAAAATTCTGGAAGACTCATTATGCCTCACACCATCATTTGCATGACCTTGTCTAGGGAATATACATGAAGCACCCAGTAGGTCACTTTCCACGCATCCAACAACCAATAGATAGGATCTTGGTAGAGCTTGACATTGATTGGAGCCTTCGAGCAACCATTATATCTGAACGATCTATTACGCCAATTCAGGTTAGGAGAGCTTTCTTTGCCTTAGATTCACAAATCTCGTTATTGTGCATTGAGGATATAAGATTTCCCAACTAGTTTGTCCACATCCACATATATTTCATTTCCACCGGCTGTCTCGGCATGACCTCGAAGGTCGGGTATGGAGAAAGGCTACTTGTCGATTCTCATGCTCGCATGTCACTTTTCTATTGTACAAAATTGGTAAACCCGATGTGAAAGCAAAAACTGCTCCCTTTTTATTTTCATTTCTTTCATCCATCCTCACTCCTTCCCTTTATTTTGCGGGTATTTATATACCCCCCAAATATGTCAGGATACGATGCATATGGCAGACCTCTCTTAGGTCTCGAAGCATATTATGGTCAAAAAAATAGACAACCGTCACCCTCGCTTTCTGCATGGGCTGACAACTACTCAAACAACTACTTGTCATCACAAGCCCCTCCTCAAAGAAATAGCTCTAATTCTTCATTCTGAATTGAGGAGCTGGACCAACTCACACAAACACAACAACCAGAGCCCCCAGGCTCTAATAATATGACGCTTACTGGAGAGTCCATTTCATCTCCTCAGGTTTTGTTTAGACCAAAATAAGTAGGTAGTCAGATCCACTCCCATTTTTGGATGAGGATTACTTAGCATGCTATGCTAAAAGTGAACACCGCTTCCAAAACATGTACCCACCTATAGGAAGTTTGTAAATACAACCCGATACCTTGCTCCAAGAAAACACCCCCATTCCTCCACCTACGGAAAATACCCTTGGTGAAACTTGACAGAGTAATGATCAATTCATAGCGAGGTACCATACCCCTCTGTAACCTCAAGGTGTACAACAACCGCTAAGGCAAAACACCATGTCATCACCAATCGAGGTCATCTCAACTTTAGTTGACAGGGGTTAGAGGACTAGAACTTGCTCAAGCAAATCAAATTTCACATTTCGGGCAAGCAGTAACTTCCAACCCTCAACATCATCCCACCCAGGTTGACCTCCTCATAGGAACAGACACGTTAGGCATACCTCCTCAACATTTGTATAACCACCCACAACAAATGCCAACTAGAAATGCATTTTTAAACACTGCTCCAGTTGAAAGTATGATACCTCCCGGTTTGGTACCAAATAACCCATACCAGAGAAATGTTCCTCCCTACTTAAACATTTATTCAAAATCGCCATAGGGAGACATATTCTCCTCTCTCGGGATGTTCGCTCAACCACAAGGGTTTCCTTATGTCCCTACAAATGCATATACTAGGCCATATCAATAGCCCATATCACCTTTACCCCCTCAGTAGGCACCGTCAATGGTTGAGACCTATGCGGTAGGAACTTACTCAGAATATTTGAAAGAACCTCTAGATTTCACCATAAGAAGTGTCATGCTTCTAAGACATCTTCTAGATTTTCTAAATTCAAGGGGGATGGAGATCCAAATGCACATATCAAGGCCTATACCACGGCCATTCGAGAATTGCTCCCTTGGGATGCGGTTGTTGCTAAGATATTTCCTAAGACCTTAGAGCGTATTTCCCTTGATTAGTATTATAGAATACCTGAAGCCTCAATACACTCATTCAAACAAATTATGTCAAAATTTATCAAAGCTTTTGACATGAACAAATTGTTAAGAACAGGGATCAGGGAATTCTTACATATTAAACAAGAGCACAATGAGTCTGCTACCCATTTTATTCAAAGATGGTGTCTTGTCCTCTACTCATCGTGAAGTGCTCGAACATGGATCGATGGAACTATGTGACTTATTCCTTCATTCTATCAAGATAGAGATAAAGGAAGAAGTCCAGAAGTTCCCACTAAGGATTTACGATGAAGTACTAGAGAGTGCCCTCTGGAATAGATCAAGTGACAATAAACAGTGGTCGTAAGACATATGGAATGAACGGGAGATTAATCAATCCTAATCAAAACGCTATGAATTATCCCAATGTCGAGAATACCAATCAAGGACCCAAAATCCTTAACAAAAACTATGCGTTTACAACAGATGGAGTCATTGACCAGGTCAAAAGACCAAACGTTGTGAACACCTGACACCTGATAACAATCAACTCAATAATAACTTTACTCCAAAGAATTAATACGGTGGATTTTAATCGTCCTCCACCACAACAACAACAACAACGGAAAATCCAGACACAAGGTCCAATCCAAAACCCAACTAGATATCAGAACCAAAGGCAACAACCTCAAAATTTCAACTCTAACAACCAACAGCCTAATCAGAATTTTGGACCACAACAAGTTTCAAACCAACAACCTTGAAATTATAATCCTAACTTGTATTGTGGTTTCCACAAGATTCAAGGCCATGATACTAGGACTTTCTCGTGACTACAATAAATTCATGCAACATTTGCTAGAAGACCAAAGACAACTCTTTGTAGATATGTTTTTAACAAATTCTGCATTACCCACGCCAAACGCCTATACGAGATCAGTTTCCCCTCAAAATGCACCCCTCAAGATTTTTAACGATCCTCTCCCAAATCATTCTAACAATAATAGGTTAGATCCAAATGGGATAAATAAGGGTGTCATGGCTGGAAATAACAATCATGAAGCCTCAACTTCATCAAGTCCACCGGTCGCACCCCAATTGGGAACTCAACCACAAACCAAGATAGTTGGTTTGGTAGAGTTAGACACCGAGCTACACATAGAAACCATAACAAGAACATGAGATTATTCTTCTCAACCAGATCAAACCTACTCATCAATACCAGACAACATTCAACAAACACTGACAAAACCTATAGGTGCTTATGATCTAAGTAATGACCTAACAAAGACCTTCTCTCACATTTCCTTCTTGGATTTGTTGAAAAACTCTCCCACTCACAGGGCTACTCTCCTAGAAGCACTGGGTCTTGGTCATCTGATTAACATTACTCCTCCTCCTGAAACACAAGTAAACCATGTAGACTTTGACGTCTATCCTCTGGGGTAGGTAGATAGGGATACTAAGAGTTTATATTTGACATAAAAAAAATGCCAATAGACGCTGAAATTACACGTAGAGGCAACCCATCCTTGCATTTGTAGGTATGTGTTTATAATAATTATGTTAAGCATGTAATGGTTGATGATGGGGCAGCAGTTAATATAGTCCCCTTCACTTTTCTTCAAAACCTAGGATATCGAGAAACAAATTTTTCCACAACACAAAATCCGCTAAGGGGTTATGATAGCCTCAAGGCCACTTCAATAGGGACTATAGTGTTACCAATCACCTTAGGAGCCAAGACAGTCCTCATTGAATTTTGTATTATAGATCGGGAAAACAAATATAATATGATTCTCGATCGACCATGGATATATCGCATGAAGGCAATCCCTTCTACGTTATTCCAGGAAATACGGTTTTTACACCTAGGAAAAATATTTGTGGCATAGGGTGACCCAAAACCTTTCGACATACACTTAGTAGATTTGAAAAAGAGACCAAGCGTTCACTCTGAATTTGAGCTCCCAACGAATCAACTTAACAAACCAGTCAATTCAAAACTAGAAGTAAAGCTAGTACCTATGATGAATTAGAAGTTACAAATTTAATCGAAGGCGTCCTAATAGTTAAGGATGAGGCTATCATCATAGAAACAGTTTTGTTAGGGGCCACCGCAAAAAATTATGTTAATTACTAGTGAAAGATTTACCCATTTTTCTACCATTTGACTCTATGGGTATAAGACATACCCTGGGAATCGGTTCCATACCTGCAGACGAGGTCTGTATGGTGGAGGTAACCGAGGCAAAGGAAGCAGAGACTAAGAGTGTCCCAACTTCCATTTTTCCAGATTATTGGACTCTCCATTTCGATGGAGAAAAATGTCGTTTTGGCGTTGGGGCAGGTGTGATCCTTACTTCTCCCGAAGGAAAGGTCTTACCTTTTGCCTTCAAATTAAATTTCAAATGCACAAACAATGGAGTTGAATACGAAGCCCTCCTTCTTGGCCTTATCATAGCCAAAAGGATGGGTATTGACAATATTAGAGTGCTCGAAGACTTGCAATTAGTTGCAAATCAACTATATGAGGTATATGAGACTAGAGTTGAACACTTGCAACTCTACAAAATGGCAGTACTGAAACTAACAAAGGGATTTGACTTCATATCAATTGAAGCAATCCCACAAGAACATAACCTTCTCGCTGATTCGATAGCAACCTCGGCTTCCCGTTTCACTCCAAGCAATGAATTGACAGATATAGGTTTCATAGTACAATTCATACTAAACCTTTGGTTTGTAAAGAACCAATAAACCCGATATTGACACAAATAGAAGCTGAGAATGAATCTACCATCCTAGATCACTTTGACAATGATAGAACAACTCTTGAATATCTAAATACCTATGCAAAATTGCATCTCGCTCATCACATGGTAGATTTCTCCCTAATCCCATAATCTTCTTCCTATTTTGGAAATCCCATGATAGAATCTCCCCACAAAAAAATATTGAAATCTATGAGATAAAGAATGAAGAAATTTTGGAAGTACCTCCGGATCCGCCTTGAATTTGAAGAAGGAAACGCTTCCTTAATCAAAAAAATGATTGACATAAATATTGGAACAGAGGAAGAACCAAAGATTTTGAAGTTGGGATCCTCGTTAACTCCAGAGGAGATAGAAATACATACCCAGATCCTCAAGGAACATCAAAAGGCTTTTGCATTTAACTATAAAGAAATGACGGGAATTGCACCACATATCACGGTACACAATCTTATCACCAAACCAGATTCAAAACCAATCAAGCAAAAGTCAAGACCAATTAAGAAAAAGTGGTTCTCATGGTGAAAGAAGAAGTAATGAAACTTCTCCAAGTGGGATTCATCAAACCGGTCAACTATTCACAATGAGTATCTAACATCGTCCCCGTTCTAAAAAAGAATGGGAATATATGAATTTTCATAGACTTCTGGGACAATAATAAAGTTTGTCCCAAAGATGACTTCCCTTTACCATCCATCGACGTTATTTTTGAAGCAACGAATGGTTTTGAATTATTGTCTCTCATGGATGGCTTCTCGGATATAATCAAATCAAAATATATGAAGAGGATCAAGCCAAGACTACGTTCATAACTCCTTGGGAACTTATTGTTACACCTTGTCATGCTATTCACTCTTAATAACATTGGCACTACATACCAACAGGAAATGACATACATATTAAAGAGCCAATCTCCTACCTCTCCATGGTAGAGTTTGCTCTGAAAGTTCAACAAGCTTTCTTCCAATCCCAACAGTCCAAAATATCCAGCAATCCACAAGAATTCCACAAAAATATCTAACTCTCTTCAATATTACAAGAGCTCAAAACAAAAAAAAACAACCAAAATGAATTCCCAAGATGAAGTAACCCCAAAACAAGCCAAAGAATTTAAATAAATAGAAGAGGGAGAGAGGAGGATGAGGTGGGTCCATGTAGGATGCCACATCACACATCCTCAACTCCACCTCACAAGTCAACTTCAACTCCAAAGCACAATTAAAAAAGTGGGTGAATAAATGACATTTTACTTACACACAAAAACCAAGTCCACATCCCAAGGACCAAAATTAATTTTATGTATGAAGGTGCAATTACAACTTACAATTTGTCTTCCCAAAAATACATAATAATTCCTAATTTTGACTCCCCAACCCATAGGTAATGTTGGTGTAACAATTTAAGAGGTGTGGGATAGGTTTAACTTGTCCTACAAGCCTCCAAAATCAGCCCCTAAGGACAGATCCGAATTTCAAAAGGAAGGTGGAGTGTTTCACACTCAAAGTTACTTACACATTACTTTCAACACATAATCCAAGAGCCATCAGCTCTAATAAATGCATTCTTTTTTTTGTCCCATTTTAATTAATTTAACAACATGATTACTCACTAATCTAGACACAAATAAAATAAATAATAAAGGGAAAAATACATCACTAAAATCCACATACTAAATTTAAACAAAAGAAACTAAATAAAATAATACACATAACCCCTTGGTCACATTTGAAGGTGATACCCCCCATGAGAACCCATAACATAAATTTAACATACACAAACAACAAATACACGTTGCCATGGTGACCCTTGTTGAATTCATCGAGAATTCCAATGTGGTTGGTCTCCAATCCCCTATGTTTGTTGTGATACGTTTACCTGTAAAACATAAATACCTCCTTCGGCCTCATGGCCACATCAAAACATCCAAAATAAATATCAAATATAGCTCCAAAATCATCTATATATAAATCAAGCATCATCAAGGCAAATAACAATGTCATTTACAATTTCCTCAACAACCATATGATCATAAGGTTAATTCAATTTTCTAGGTCTAATCAATATGATGAAACAACATTGAACTCAAGGTCTTGGGCTATTGGTGAGTTATAAGTAGTTTCTAATCATCAACCCAAGTTCCATTCCTATCGAGTTCATTGATGCTTTCAAAAATTGGCCATGGGGACACCTTGAGGTAGGGGTCGAACTTCTCCATATGGACCAAGCGAAACATAGTGGGGCACTTCAATGTGGATCGCTCGATGGACATTAAGGACCCAAGCCCACCCCCATGTCCCACTTAGAGAAAGTGCTCCTCCACCACTCCAATTCATAGCTTTGGTATAATAAAAGTGTTTACCATCCAAATTTTTAGCCGATGGGGTGGGATTGGTGTGGTCAAGTCACATGGTTGTGTGCTTTCCCACCTAGGTTCAAATCCCCTCAAGGAATGATCCTCCTCGGAGGTGGGTTCGCCACTAGAGGTAGCTTCTCTACTCATGCTGACACTGGTGGTTTCTCCTCACTACTAACGCTGGTGGCTCTCCTCTCACTGCTGATGCTGGTGGTTGCTCCTCTCACTGTTGATGTTTGCTTCTCCTCTCACTACTACACGGTGGCTGCTCCGCTCCGCTTGTTGATGCTCTCTCGTGGCTGCTTCCATGCTTGCTTTGCTGATTCCGTGGCTACTCCTCTCACTGTTGATGCTTTGGTGGTTGTTCCTCTCACTCCATTCACTGATAGGTGTCCTACTCACTGTGGCCGTTGTCGTTGGTCACTGCATCTTCACTATGGTTTCATGGTTACTCCAATTGGGTTCCTAAATAGTGGTCCCCTTCATTGTAACTAGGTTGTGGTTCCTCTCAAGAAAAATCCTTGATTATACAAGGATTTGGGTCCTTTCAAACACCCTCAATTTACTCTCAATCCAAAAAAATATGATGAAACAACACATGTATATATAACCATGTCAACATACTAACAACATCAATATAAAATGTCTCTAATACCACATGCTTCATTTATGAATCAATCATCACCAATAGTACATTATCTCTAACATCTAACATCATATCAAACTAAAAGCTATAATAATGTCCATAAGTATAATCAACAATATCATAATCAATATAAAAAAGGTGTCGAAGGAAAGTGGGCATTACACATAAACCCTTCTCCAAATTTTGGAAAGAAAAAACAAATCCTTATTTCATTACCATAAATATATTAATGCAGGAAGAAATCAATCGTTACCACTGTAATAACGAGTGCAATCAAATGCTTCAAGGTATTGAATTTATTTGATAAAAACTCTCATATCTTTGGGATTTTCTTAGTGCATAATAAATATTTTCCTTTTATTCACTATTGATGAAGATATTATTTAAGGCTTGCACTTGAATGACATGGTTTATAACATTGAAGAATGATCTCAATTGAGAAAGAGGTTGTATTGTTCTTACTAGTTAAAAGGGATGATACATTTTGGAAGAATTTCTAGATTAACTTCATAGATGTTTTTGTTAAACATACATGTGATAACCTTAATTATATTTTGAGTTCCAATCAGGAGGTGAGATTTTATTCAATATAAGGGATGGAGAACGCTTTATTTAATTATTTTATTCAATATCTACTAAGGGAAACTTGCCACTTGGAAATGGGTGATCACCTATAATTAATCTTAGAATGATTATTCTTGTAACAACTCCAAAAGTGAGGTACCTAACCACAAATTATAGTTCATCCATTGATAGGTTTACTAGAGAGAGATGCATTACCAGTGGGAGGCTTGATTGATCGATGTGGTTTATCCCTCTGCTATCTAACTAGTAAGTGTGTCCTATCTTTTCTGCATAGATATATATAGAGATTTGATGAGAGGCCTTCGGGTATACCTAGAGATTTTACAGGAGGCGCTATGGGTGATCCGGAGCTATTGAATAACTTTGGATCGCCTATAGGGCCCTTATCAAAGCTCAATATAAAAAATGTAGTAAAGATAGAGGGATATAGCGGTCCCATCTATGGCTGGGATGGGTTGGGTACTTCCTCAATCAACTAGTAGAGTGGAGCCCTGAGCCCTATCTACTCTACTCAAGGCTCTACTAAGGGTTGGCTCATGGCCCGACTAAGCAATAGAGAGTGGTTAGGCCATATATCAATAAAGATATCTATGCGAGACATGGAATTCGTGGAGCATATATAGATAGGATATATAGAGAGGGTGGAAAAAAATTGTACTCATGGCCCAACTAAGATATAGAGAGTGGTTAAGCCATATATTAATCAAGATATCTGGGTGGGATTTGGCCGCACTCTATATATATCCTATCTATATGTGTTCCTCGAATGTCAAGTCCCGCCTAGAGATCTTGATTGATATATTGCCTAACCACTCTCTATAGCTTAGTTGGGCCATGAGCCAACCCTTAGTGGAGCCTTGAGTGGAGTAAATAGGGCTCAGGGCTCCACTCTACTAGTCGGTTGAGGAAGCACCTAACCCATCCCAGCCATAGATGGGACTTGAGCCTTGAGTCTTATCTTGAGCCTAGCCAAAATCCATTCTATATATCTGAGATCTGCCGAGCTGCCACATGATATGGTTGGTTATTCATGCACCCATAGATCTATAGGCCGACTAGACTCTACACTCTATATAACTCTTTGGTGTAAATAGTGAGTGCAAGAATGAACGTTCTTCATATATGACAGATCGGTGTGGGAATCAGAAGGAACCAAAGATATGCCCTAGAAATTGAAAGGGGGTGGGCACGACCTGGATCTATGGTTGATAGGTCGGCCTATGATCAAAGGTGGTCATATGACCATAACTAGATTATAGATAAAATCAAAATTGATAAGTATCATATTAAAACTTCCTCTGCAACCATTAGTCTGCATTTATGCCCCATCTCTCTATATCTTACCCATCCACTTATAAAGAGTTGAGTTCAGGGCCCCACATATATCTAGAAGGGGGCCTCCATAGAATTATATCCATATGATAGTTCAGAGCCTATTGTATTGTATGAGTGATTAATTTACTCTATCGAATAAAGTGAGTTGAATTGGGGGCCAACTCTCTATATGGCCCTATCTATAGTTCAGGGTGGGAAACCTATATTGTATTGATTCTAGAGGGGGCAAATATCTCTATCCATAGTCGACACCCCTCTCCCCACTTAGATCCCCACCCCTACATAAGGATAGGGATCAAATGAGTCGAAAGCTGAACATGGATGGAATGCCCTATACATCGACTTGTTAGAAAGAAGAGGGATATACTTCATTGGTCAAGCAAGCCTCCTTCCCCTGTTGGGAATATATTAATAAATGAAATATTTAAAGTTATGATTTCTACCTCAAAATGTTTATCTTAAATAAAAAATCTTTCTTGTTTACATTTTTATGTACATATTCCTATTTTAATTTCATAAGGAATTTTCATCAGGTGTTCATCTTCAACTTGAAAACAACCTAACCAAGACATTGTCATCTCAATAGACGTTTTGTTGTGTTACTGTAGTTTCATTGTTTATAAGCTCCCATATTGTTTAAAGTGTTCGTACCAAGAATTACAAGTAGCATAGTGACAACAATTCAAAAGCAACACAATTATAGACACACCTATGACATAAATATAATATTACTATTATTATTTAAAATTGTCTATATTATTTTTTTTTATTTTTTTTAATAACCAAGGGTATTGGGAACTAGCCCTAAGCCATCGCCATGTCTAATGAAGTTTGCGCCCGACACGTGGAGGTATGAGGTTGGACCCATTAATCTCTAAACAACATGATGATAACAATCTAGAAGCATGCCTACATCGTCACAAGCGGTGCAACCCTAGACACGTCCGTAAGCGACTACATCGTTGCAAGAGGTGCAACCCAACTATAGACACGCCTCCGATGTAAATATAATATTGCTATTAATATTTAAGATTTTATATATAATTATTATTTATATATAGATAATAGTACTATTATTAAATATATATTTATATTAAAGTGTTCATACTAAGATTTGCAGAAACACAATGACAAAGAAATCCGAAACATGACTACATCATGCAAGGATTTTATTTATAAATAATATTACTATTATTATTTAATTTTTTTATATAAATAATATTATATTACTATTATTAATGATCTATTTATACTATTTAATATATCTATATTAATATTAAAGTGTTCGTACTCAAGAATTACAAGTAACACGGTGGCAACAATTCAAAAGCAACCCAACTATAGACACACCTCTGCTGTAAATATAATATTACTATTATTATTTTTATATAAATAATATTATATTACTATTATTAATTATCTATTTATACTATTTAATATATCTATATTAATATTAAAGTGTTTGTACCAAGAATTACAAGTAGCACAATGACAACAATTCAAAAGTAACGCAATTATAGACACGCCTCGACGTAAATATAATATTACTATTATTATTTAAAATTGTCTATATTATTTTTTTTTTTAAATTTTTTTAATAACCAAGGGTATTTGGATTTAGCCATCTAAGGCTGGACCCATTAATCCATAGAAAAAACGATGAAAAAATTTAGAAGCAAACCTAAATCGTCGCAAGAGGTGCGATGTAGTGCCCACTTCCCTTGGACACCTTTTTGATACTAATCATGATACTGTTGATTATAGTATGGACAAGATTATGGACTTTATTATAGTATGATGTTAGATGTTAGATCATGGATTATTGTTTACTTGATTAAGTTATGGTACACGATGATTATTAGAGACATTTTGAATATTGATGCTGATATACTTGTTTAACATGGTTATATTATGGATGTTGTTCGGACATGCGATTTTTAGATATTGTGAGTAGACCTAGAAATGGAAATTATTGGATGATGATATAGTTGTTGATAAAATTGTAAATGATATGGTTAGATTTCTTTGATGTTGTTGTGATTCATATATCTAGGATGATTTTGGGAATTATATTTATATTATCTTGATGTTCTGATATGGCCACAAGGCCAAAAGAGGTATTTTTATTTTACAGGTTTAAAAATATCACAACAAACATCGGGGGATTGGAGACCAACCACATTGGAATTCTAGATGAATTCAACAAGGTCACCATGACAACTTGTATTTGTTTGTGCATGTTTGTTTGTGTTAGGGATTCCCATGGGGATCACCTTTAAATGTGACCAAGGGGGTTATGTGTATTTATTTATTTGGACCCTTTGTTATGTGTGCATGTGTTTATTTTGTGATGCGTTTGACCCTTTTCATTATTTATTAATTGGTGTGTAATATTATGAGTAATCATGTTGTTAAGTTAATTAATTATAATAAGTCATAAGAAAGTAATTAATATGGTTGTTGGCTGTGATTTAAAGTGTTGTAAAAATAAGTTAATAATGTGTAAGTAATATGTAAGTGATGTGTAACTTAACTTTTGAGTGTGAAACACTCCACCTTTTTGGCAATTCAAATTTGTCCTTGGAGGCTGATCTTGGAGGCTTATGGGACAAGTTAAACTTGTCCCATACCCATTTCATTTATTTACCAACCATACCTATGGTTGGAGATTTGAATTTAGACTTTTATAATGTTTTTTGAGAAGAAAAATTGTAAGTTTTAATTGCACTTTTCTTAAATGATTCAATTTCAATCCTTTTGGTGTGGGTTGGTTTGAGTATGTAAGTAAACTCTCATATTATTCACCCACGTAATTATTATGCTTTGGAGAATGAAGTTGATTTTGGGGTTGGGATTGAGGATGTGTTGATGTGGCATCCTACATGGATCCACCTCATCCTCTTCCCTTCCCTCTTCTTTATTAAATTCGAATTCCTTGCCTTGTTTTGGGTTGCTTCACTTTTATCACTTGATTTTTGGGAGACTTCTTTTGGTTTTGAGATCTCTTTCTTTTGGAGAAGATTGGATATTGTTGCATGTTTGTGGATTGTTGATCTTGAATCTTTTGAATTGGAAAGCTTGCTGTTGAACTTAGAACAAACTCCATTATGGAGAGGTAGGATCTTGGCTCTTGAAATACTCTTATTTTATTCTATGCATATGTAAATGGTTGAATGTTTGAATGTGCTATTTCATTTGTTGGTTGGTTGGGTAGATGGCTTAGGGATGGTGTAGGAGAATACTATGGGGTACTCTTGAGGGAGGCATAAGTGTGTTTTAGGAGGTATAAGTGTGGAGGGAGTTGGGATTTGGGTTCCACCTTACAAAGAAATAGCTTGCATTTCTTTACTCGTTATGGGGTGCCATAAGAGGTTGGGGAGGCATAAGGAAATGTGAGGAATAAGGGGTACTTGGGGGAGGCATAAGGGTATGTCAAGGATTTGAAATGATATGTATTTTGGTGGTTTGTTCTCAGGTGGTGATACCCATTTCCCCTTTGGGAGGCATAAGTAGCATCCCCCATAGTTTCTTGCTCCTTTGGCTTGCAATGAAGAAGCCTGACTTTTGTTTGCTGTATTTCTTGTGGTTTTAAAACTACTATTTTATTTTGGACTGTGTTTTTAATATGAAAAGTGCATGTTGAAAGATTGCCTTTGTGATGTGGAAGCCTGTTGTTGCCATGAGTTGAATCACATCTCCTATTGCTTTGTGGTTTGGGCTCGGGGGCCAATGAAGAGGGATGGCTTCTCCTCTTCATTGGATGTCTTGGTTGGGAGGAGAAGTGTTGCCTTTCCCCTACTCTTGTTGTGATCAAATTGGAAGAAAGAGAACTCTGCATATTGCTGTTCTGGAGCAAGGAAAAGAGATAGTTTGACAGTCCCTTGTTGAGATCAATTTTATTGTAACCTTTCCCACTTGAAGTGGAAGAATTTGTAAATGTTTTGCAATAGAAAGATGTTGTGTTGATCATGAAGGTTGTATAGTGAATGAAAAAGAGATAGACTCTGTTTTTCCTTGCAAGAATGTGAAGGAATGATATGTATTTTGTATGTTGTATTTGAAATCAAATGGAAAAGAATTTGTAAGAGTTTCATTTGTAATGTGAATTTGGAAAGAATAGAAATTGCATCCTTTTGTAATGTTTTCTTGTAGAAAAGGAAACAAATTAAGACTAACATAGAATGGATTCAATGTTGTATTTTATAGCAAAGAGATAGTTAAATCTCTGTTCTAGAAATGTATAAACTTATGTTAATTCATTGTATACGTTGCCAAATTCCACTATCAATTGTTCAAAACAACCGTGTAATTGGATAAGAGGAAAATGAGATAATAAATTTGGTTTGATGAGATCAAGGTGACTCCCAAAAAAAAACCAAAACACTTAAGAAACTTTTAAATAATATCCCTAATATGGAAAAAGCAAAACTAGACCTTTCTATTGTGTAGAACTTGTATTCTCGAAATTGCAATTCAATTAAACCAATTGAATCTTGAAAACCTTCTTAAATCCATCTAAGAACAATTCTCCATGTCTATTTGACATGTTGAGGAGGAAGAAGATCAAATTGAATAAAATTTTATAAGTTAAAATTTACCACGTTGCTTTTAAAAATACCTACAGATCATTTTTGCAAAGATTGACCCTTTAAATTTGTCAAAATTAAAAATTTATTATTTATGTACAAAGAGGACATTGAGAGCTTTCCAGAAAGTCCTTGTTTTCCCAAAACCGAGCTCTCTATCAAAAGTTATGGCCTTCTAAAGTTTTTCTTCACTTGGCGTTAAATTTTTTTTTTTGAGAAAATTTTCCTTGGTGGGCCCGCTGCCCGAATTTTTCCCTTAGGGCTTCGGAAAATTTTTGGGAAAATTTTCCAAATTTTCCCCACCGACCCGCCCAATCATATACTACCACGTGGCATCACGAGGCGTCGGCGGAGGCGGGTGAATTTATTCCTTTTGCCCGCGTTGACTTATGAGACGCCACGTGTCCCTTGCAGAATCATAGGGGCGAGGGCGCAAAAGTGAATTGTCGCCCAATGCGGGAATTTTTCCAAAATATTCCCACCGCTCTGTTTTACCTGGGTTGGCTTGGAGGCGCCATGTGTTCCTGGTGGACTCGCGGGGCGCGTGTGCAAAGTTGGTTTTTTGCCCTGCGTGGGAAAAAATTCCAAAAGTCCCCGCTGCCCCCACAAACCTGCCCTTTGGGGCAAAATTTTCTTCCATGGGCCCGAAGGCCCGCTCTTGGGAAAAATTTTCACCCCAAGGCCCGCCGGCCCATAACTTGAAAAATATGAGGAGTTAGGAGGACTTCTTTATATCACTGGAAAGGTGAGGAAATTTCTATCCAATGGGAATGTTTTACAGAAAATTTGAATGCATTAAATTTTGAGAAAAATCTAGTTAAATCTATAAGTCTATCAGTGAGTGGGTATGGTGAGGTTTTACCCTCTGAACCTTTTGGAATCTTTTGACCCTAAGTTTTGGACCTTATGACCTCTAATAATTGTTAATAAAAGAAAAGTATGTTCTAGTGGATCAGAATGGTTCTGGAACTAGTTCGTGGCAGTTGTTGCCTTATAACCTGGTTGTAAACTTCTTTAAACAAAAGAAAATTATTCCATAATTTTCTTGACTAAACCTAGGTTGTTATTGGGTCTCAAGTAGGTTGTTTTTAGCGGGCATTACACTTGGTATTAGAGAAGTGGTTCAAGAGCTTGGGCCATTGGGAACACTAGAAAACTTGAGACATGAACCTTAAACCTAGCACATTTTTAAATCTAGAAGACAAATTAGTTTAGAAATTTCATATTTTAGTAAACATGAAAACTAAGTAAAACCTAGAATAAGGAACTAACTCTTGTCTTGTTTTGTGTAGGAGGCACAGACAAGATGAGGAGCCTTTTCACATAGACCTAGGCATACCACCACCAGATCATGCTGTAGCAGCCATCCTACCCCAGATTTTACAGACTCTTTAGGATGTTAATGCCATGCTACTCAGAGGATCAACAGGAGGGCATGCAGCCAAACATGATAGAGTCACTTCCATTAAGGGGCATGTATCTCCTCGACCCAATGAGGAGCACAAAAGAGAGAACTTCCATGTAGAGTCAGCAAGAGCAGAGTCACCACATAGGGGACATGGTGACCGAGTTTCAGGATATAGAGAGAGGTCTTGGAGCCCTAGGCTTAGGGATGAGCATACGAAGAGGCCTAGAGGCCGTCAGACCAAAGCTCCAGATCACATCAGGGAGATCCTAAAGCTTTGGCCATCACATTATTTTGGTGACACAGGTGGATTTTAGGCAGAGACCTGGTTGGTGAGCTCGAGCGGATGCTTCAAGCTCTGTCCTTGTTCTAGCAACACGAAAGCTCATGTTGCAATCCATCTTCTTAGGGATGGAGCCAGTGTTCGGTGGTGAAAAAGGAGCAGAAGCTCCATGTTGATTCTGAGATAGTTACCTGGGAGCTCTTTGAAGAGCGTTTTCAGAGAAGATATTTGTCACAGAGGTTTATATAGCAGCGGATAGATGACTTCTATGACCTCTGGTAGACATCTCTTACAGTGGAAAAGTATGAGAGTAGATTTCTAGATCTACTCTAGTATGTTGATTACATGCAGGATGAGCAGGTGCGGATCCACAAGTTCATCTGGGGCCTGAATCTAGACATTGGAGGTGCAGTGCATCCATTGTCCACAGACATTAGCTGAGGCCATCGAGAAGGCCTATATAGCAGAGGAGACTTGGGAAAGACCTAGCAGGCTAGAGACCAATTCCGAGTCGCATATAATAGATGCAGGACAACAGATCAAGGGGGTCAGTACCTCTTCCTCATGGTGGACATGGTTTAGCACAGTCATCTTTTAGACCACATCAACAGCAGCAATCCCGCCCACCTTATAGACCTCCATAGAGATTTGATGCACAAAGAAGTCGGAGTATGGGGCCTCCTCCTAGGGGTCCCATCAGAGACACAGAGTACCCAGAGAGCTCACTTAGCAGGAGCTCACCAACAAAGACCTCAACAGACCACAACCGGGTCATCGGGATCCACACCACAGACCTCTAGGGCACCGACTGGAGCTACTACATAGGGGAGAGGATCAGGTGGTTGTTTTGGTTGTGGTGTTACTAGACATTTTGGAGAGATTGCCCATAGAACCCTAATAACAAGGGTAAGACAAAAATCTCAGAGCCTACTATCGGTGATATGGGGCGTAGTCATAGGATGTACGTAGCGGTCAAAAACTGTTAGGCAGAGCATCAGAGTATAGTTATTGAGACTGTAGGTAACATTGGTGGTGTTCCTACCTCCATTTTGTTTGATTCTAGCTCTTCTGATTATTTTATTGCACCATCTTTAGTAGAATGATGCAGGATGGTGGTAATTAGGCGGGGTCATAGTTGGGATGTGGAGATGGCTTTTGGAGCCAAGATCTCTATAGACTCCTTAGTTAAGGAGTGTGTGGTAGATTTGGGACCTTTCACCACTATCTCGGATCTTCGTATCCTTCCTTTGGGCTCATATGGAGTCATCTTGGGTATGGATTGGTTGTCTGCACACAGGGCCAGAGTGGACTGTTACCACAAGATTATATCTTATGCAGATGATTTGGGAGTTGAGTCGGTGATTTTAGGGGTCAAGAGACCTGTTTCTATTCACACCATCTCCGCTATGCAGCTTAAGCGGTGTGTGCAACGGGGTTGTCAGATGTTTATTATTATAGTCAGTGATAGGTCAGAGGATGAGTCTAGTGGACCATCACTAGATGATCACCCCATTTTGAGAGAGTTTGTAGATGTCTTTCCAGGGGAGCTACCAGGGTTACCACCCCATGTGAGATTTATTTTCATATAGATCTGGTTCCGGAGCAGAGCCTATCTCACAAACACCTTATCGGATGAACACCCCAGAGCTTTGTGAGCTCAAGTTGCGACTTGAGGGCCTTTTGGAGAAAGGCCTTATCTGCCCTAGTGTATCCCCTTGGGGTGCAGTGATCTTTGTAAAGAAGGAGGATGGATCCTTGCGGTTGTGCATTGATTACCGCTAATCCGATAAGGTAACGATCAAGAATCGTTATCCCCTTCCGCGCATTGATGATTTGTTTGATTAGATGAAGGGAGCCACAATTTTCTCTAAGATAGGCCTTAAGTTAGCCTACCATCAACTGAGGATTTTAGAGGCAGACATTCATAAGACTGCCTTCCGTATGAGATATGGCCACTATGAGTTCACAGTGGTACCTTTTGGTTTAACTAATGCCCCTGTAGTGTTTAAGAGTTTGATGAATGGGGTATTTAGGACCTTCTTAGATCGCTTCGTGCTCATATTCCTTGATGAAATTTTTATTTACTCATGTACGCATGAGGAACATTAGGGGCACCTTCACCAGGGTCTTCAGTGCCTTTGGGAGCAGCAACTTTATGGGAACTTGGAAAGTGTGCATTCTTTCAGATGGAGGAATAATATTTGGGTCATATCATTTCTAGGGAAGGTATCACCGATCGATCCTTCCAAGATTAGAGCTATTATGGATTGGCCGGCACCCACTACTATGACTGAGGTGCGTAGCTTCATGGGATTAGCAGGTCACTACCAGAGATTTGTTTAGGACATCTCTCGGATTGTGCACCCCATCACTTCCCTTCAGAGGAAAGGGAAGAAATTTGTTTGGTTAGACAGGTGCGAGAAGGCCTTGATTACATACAAAGGAATGTCTCACCGCAACACCTATTCTTGCGATCTTGGATCCACAGGGTGAGTTTTTCATTTGCATAAATGCTTCCTTAGCAGGGCTAGGAGTTGTGTTGATGCAGGAGGGCATAGTAGTGGCTTTTGAGTCTTGCAAACTCAAAGATTATGAGCTCAATTATCTGACTCATGATCTTGAGCTTGCAGTAGTTATGCATGCTTTGGTTCGATGGAGGCATTTTCTTCTTGGTAGAAGATTCACACTCAGGACATATCACTTAGTCTTCGCCACCTCTTCACGCAGCCCAATCTCAATGCTCATCAGCGGCATTGGATGGAGTTGATTTGTGAGTATGATATGGAGATTAAACATGTGAAAGGAAAGGAGAATGTGATGGCAGATGCTCTTAGTAGATGGAGACATGTGGCTAAGGCCACCTCAATGAGCACATATTTACGGAGTAAGATTCTTTAGCAGCTTCCTCTTGACAGCTTCTACATTGCAGTTCGAGTAGAGATCAAGTCTCAGAGACCCCTCAGGGGAAGTTTGATGGTTTTTCCTTAGAGGAAGATGGCCTCCTCAGGCACAAAGGCCGGATTTATGTTCCCAGAGATGGAGGCTTGAGGCAGGACATTTTGACAGAGGCACATCGTGCACCTATTCAGCCCATCTGGGGTGAAGAAGATGCACGCCACCTTGAGACAATTGTATCATTAGAGAGGACTTTGTAGAGACGTGGTGCAATTCATTTCATGATGTTTAAAGTGCCAGAAAATGAAGGCTGAGCATCAACATCTAGGTGGCCTTCTCTTTCCTCATACTATACCGGAGTGGAAATGGGACACCATCTCCATGGATTTCATTATTGGGTTACCGATGTCAAGATATCACCACGACGCCATCATGGTCACTGTTGATAAATTGATAAAAGTGGCTCACTTTTCTCTGGTGAAGACCACTTATATAACTAGTCATGGTGTATCTTGATAAGATTGTTAGGTTGCAAATTGGAAGATCATTAGTGACCGTAATCCTTTGTAAACTTTCCATTTCGACTACTATACAACATGACCACTTATATCGCCCAAGACAGATGGACAGACTGAGTAGGTGAATCAAATTTAAGAGGATATTCTCAGGATGTATGTGATGGATCAACACTCTAGATGGGAGGAGTACTTGTACTTGGTGGAGTTTTCCTACAATAATAGTTTTCAGAGCTCTATAGGCATGGCTCCTTTTCAGGCCTTGTATGGCAGAGAGTGTAGGACACCTCTTAGTTGGGACAGTTAGAGGACATGGTTTCTCTTGGGCTAGCTTTGTTGTAGGACATGGAGCAACATGTGTTTTGATCAGACATAGATTGCAGGAGGCACAAGACAAGCAGAAGAAGTATGCATATCAACATAGGACAAACCGTAGTTTTGATGTGGGCATGAAGGTTTTCTTCGTGTCAGGCCACACAAGAGCCCTATCCATTATGGAAAAGGTTCTAAGTTAGCTCCTAGATTCGTGGGTCATTTTGAGATCTTGGAGTGTATCGACCCTTTGGCCTACCGACTAGCATTGCCACCCATCTTGTCTCGCATACATGATGTGTTTCATGTTTCATTTCTTAGGAGATATGTTGCAGATCCTTCTCATGTGTTAGATTTGACATCATTGCAGGTGCAGGATCAGGGGTAGGTGATGGTGGACCCCATTTATATCCTAGATCGCAGGACCCTGGGCCTTCAAGGTAGAGAGGTTGATCAGGTCCGGGTGCAGTGGGATAGATATGATGAGAATGCAACTACATGGGAGGATGCTACTTTACTACGAGTTTAGTTTCCACATTTGTTCTAGTGACTTCCAGGAGGAAGTCGAGTCTAACGGGAGGGGGATGTAGTGCCCACTTTCCTTGGACACCTTTTTCATACTAATCATGATACTGCTGATTATAGTATGGATAGGATTATGGACTTTATCATAGTATGATATTAGATGTTAGATCATGGATTATTGTTTACTTGATTCAGTTATGGTACACGATGATTATTAGAGACATTTTAGATATTGATGTTGATATACTATTTAACATGGTTATATTATGGATGTTGTTCGGACATGCGATATTTGGATATTGTGAGTAGACCTAGAAATGAAAATTATTGGATGATGATATAGTTGTTGATAAAACTGTAAATGATATGGTTAGATTTCTTTGATGTTGTTGTGATTCATATATCTAGATGATTTTGGGAATTATATTTATATTATTTTGGATGTTCTGATATGGCCACGAGGCCGAAGGAGGTATTTTTATTTTACAGGTTTAAAAATATCACAACAAACATCGGGGATTAGAGACCAACCACATTGGAATTCTAGATGAATTCAACAAGGTCACCATGGCAACTTATATTTGTTTGTGTGTATTTGTTTGTGTTAGGGATTTCCCATGGGGGATCACCTTTAAATGTGACTAAGGGGTTATGTGTATTTATTTATTTGGACCCTTTTATGTGTGTATGGATGTGTTTATTTTGTGATGCGTTTGACCATTTTCATTATTTATTAATTGGTGTGTAATATTATGAGTAATCATGTTGTTAAGTTAATTAATTATAATAAGTCATAAAAAATTAATTAATATGGTTATTGGCTGTGATTTAAAGTGTTGTAAAAATGAGTTAATAATGTGTAAGTAATATGAATGTGATGTGTAAGTTAACTTTTGAGTGTGAAACACTCCACCTTAGAAATTTGAATTTGTCCTTAGAGGCTGATCTTGGAGGCTTATGAGACAAGTTAAACTTGTCCCATACCTCTTACATTTATTTACCAACCATACCTATGGTTGGAGAGTTGAATTTAGACTTTTATAATATTTTTTGAGAAAACAAATTGTAAGTTTTAATTGCTCTTTTCTTAAATAATTCAATTTCAGTCCTTTGGGGTGTGGGATGGTTTGAGTATGTAAGTAAACTGTCATATTATTCACCCACCCAATTATTATGCTTTGGAGAATGAAGTTGACATTGGGGTTGGGGTTGAGAATGTGTGATGTGGCATCCTACATGGATCCACCTCATCCTCTTCCCTTCCCTCTTCTATAAAATTCGAATCCCTTGCCTTGTTTTGGGTTGCTTCACTTTTATCACTTGATTTTTGGGAGACTTCTTTTGGTTTTGAGAGCTCTTGATTTTGGAGAAGATTGGAGATTGTTGCATGTTTGTGGATTGTTGATCTTGGACTCTTTTGCATTGGAAAGCTTGTTGTTGAACTTGGAACAAACTCCATTATGGAGAGGTAGGATCTTGGCTCTTGAAATACTCTTCTTTTATTCTATGCATATGTAAATGGTTGAATATTTGAATGTGTTGTTTTATTTATTGGTTGGTTGGGTAGATGGCTTAGGGATGGTGTAGGAGAAGACTATGGGGTACTCTTGAGGGAGGCATAAGTGTGTTTTGGGAGGTATAAGTTGGAGGGAGTTGAGATTTGGGTTCCACCTTACAAAGAAATAACTTGCATTTCTTTACTCGTTATGGGTGCCATAAGAGGTTGGGAGGCATAAGAGAATGTGAGGAATAAGGGGTACTTAGGGGAGGCATAAGAATATGTCGGGATTTGAAATGGTATGTATTTTGGTAGTTTGTTCTTAGGTGGTGATACCCATTTCCCCTTTGGGAGGAATAAGTAGCATCCCCCATAGTTTCTTTCTCCATTGGCTTGCAATGAAGAAGCCTGAGTTTTGTTTGCTGTCTTTCTTGTGGTTGTAAAACTACTATTTTATTTTGGACTATGTTTTTAATATGAAAAGTGCATGTTGAAATATTGCCTTTGTGATGTGGAAGCCTGTTGTTGCCATGAGTTGAATCACATCTCCTATTGCTTCGTAGTTGGGGTTTGGGGGCCAATGAAGAGGGATGGCTTCTCCTATTCATTGGATGTCTTAGTTGGGAGGAGAACGTTGCCTTTCCTCTACTCTTGTTGTGATCAAATTGGAAGAAAGAGAACTCTGCATATTGTTGTTCTGGAGCAAGGAAAAGAGATAGTTTGATAGTCCCTTGTTGAGATCAATTTTATTGTAACCTTTCCCACTTGAAGTGGAAGAATTTGTAATTTTTTTGCAATAGAAAGATGTTGTGTTGATCATGAAGGTTGTATAGTGAATGAAAAAGAGATAGAATCTATTTTTCCTTGCAAGAATGTGAAGGAATGATATATATTTTGTATGTTGTATTTTGAAATCAAATGGAAAATAAGTTGTAAGAGTTTCATTTGGATTAATGGAAGTGTTTTTTTGTTCATATGATAATAGTTCCATTGGGAAATTTGTGTTATCATGCACTATGAAATCTCTATTTTGTAAAGTTAAAAAAAAAGAAACACGTGAGAAGAAATGTATTATTCTACCTCGTTCAAAATATGTGAATTTGGAAAGAATAGAAACCACATCTTGTTGTAATGGATTCCATGTTGTATTTGATAGTAAAGAGAGTTATATTCTATATTATGGAAATGTATAAACTTCTGTTAATTCATTGTATACGTTGCCAAATTCCACTATCAACTGTTCAAAACAACCGTGCAATTGGATAAGAGGAAAATGAGATAATAAATTTGGTTTGATGAGATCAAGGTGACCCCCAAACAAAATGAAAACACTCAAGAAACTTTTAAATAATCTCCCTAATCGGAAAAAGAAAAATTACAGACCTTTCTGCTCTGTAGAACTTGTATTCTCAAAATTACAACTCAATTAAATCAATTGAATATTGAAAACCTTTTAAAATCCATCTAAAAACAATTCTCGATGTCTATTTGAAATGTTGAGGGAGGAAGAAAATCAAATTGAATAAAATTTTATAAGTTAAAATTTACCACGTTGCTTTCTAAAAGTCTCAGATCATTTTCGTGAGATTCGCCCCTTAATTTATCAAAATTTAAATTTTATGAGTTATGTGTAAAGAGGACGTCAAGAGATTTCCAGAAACTCCTCATTTTCCTAAAAATAAGCTCTCTATCAAAAGTTATGGTCTTATGAAGTTTTTCTTCACTTGCGGTCAAAATTTTTTTTTTTTTGAAAAATTTCCTTGGCGGGCCCACGGCCCAAAATTTTCCCTTAAGGATTTGGAAAATTTTCCCACCGACCTACAACCAATCATATTTTGCCATGTGGCATCACAAGGCATCGGTGGAGGCGTGGGTGAATTTATTCCTTTTGCTTTCGGGCGCGAAATCTTATTTCTCCCCGCCGCCCCGCTTTCCCCACGTTGACTTAGGAGACGCCACTTGTCCCTTACGGACTCGCAGGGCACGAGTGCAAAAGAGAATTCTCGCCCAGCGTGGGAATTTTTCCAAAATATTCCCGCCGCTTCGTTTTAACCGTGTTGGCTTGGAAGGCGCCACGTGTTCCTTGCGGACTCGCGAGGGCGCGGGCGCAAAGTATGTTTTTTTTGCCCCATGCGGAATTTTTTTTCAAAAGTTCCCCGCTGCCTCGCAGACTCGCCCTTGGGGTAGATTTTCTTCCCTGGGCCCACAGGCCCGCTCTTGGGAAAACTTTTCACCCCAAGGCCTGCCAGCCCATAACTTGGAAAATATGAGGAGTTAGGACTTCTTTATATCACTTTGGAAAGGTGAGGAAATTCTCTATATAATGGGAATGTTTTAGGGAAAATTTGAATGCATTGAGGTTTTACTCTCTAAACCTTTTGGAATCTTCTAACCCTAAGTTATGGACCTTTAATAATTCTAATAAAAGAAAATATGTTCTAATTAGAATGGTTTTAAACCTTATGACCTTAATAAAACTGTTAACTCCTAAAAAAAGAAAATGGATTTGGTTTTAAACCTAGGTTGTTCTTGGGTCTCAAGTAGGTTGTTTTTAGTGGGCATTACATGCAATCTTGGCCTCATGTGTAATAATTACTATTATTATTTAAGATTATATAAAAAGATTAATATTATTTCATAATTTTCCCTAAGACTAAACTAGCCCAGGTTGTTCTAACGAAACTTGCACCTAGCACGTCTCAAGAAGACCCACTAATCCCTTTAAGTATTTATATATTTATGTCCACTAATCTCCAAACAACATGATGGCAACAATCTAGTTACATACATCATTAGACATGCCTCTAACATAAATATAATATTACTATTATTATTTAAGATTTTATATATATATATTTATATTTTATTTTTTTGGTAACCAAGGATATTGAAACTAACCCACCTAGGCCACCGCATTGTCTAATGAAGCTTGTACCCAACACGTGAAAATCTAAATTAGCCCCATCGTAACATGCTCTAAGCAAGGATGGAACCACTAATCCTATGAAAGCTAGAAGTATATATATATATTTATGTCCACTAATCTCCAAACAACACGATGTCAAAAACCTAGAAGCAACACTACATCATTGTAAGAGGTGTAACCCAATTGTAGACATACCTTTGACATAAATATAATATTACTATTATTATTTAAAATTTTCTATATTATTTTTTAATTTTATTTTTTGGTAACCAAGGATATGGAAACCAACCCAAGACCGCCCACCGTGTCTAACAAAACTTGTACCCGGCACGTGAAGATCTGAAATTGGACCCACTTTGTAGACATGCCTTCGACGTAAATATAATTACTATTATTTAATATTTTCTATATATATATTTTAATTTTTTTGGTAACCAAGGGTATTAGAAACCAGCCCAAGGCCATCGCCGTGTCTAACGAAGCTTGCGCCTAGCACGTGGAAGTCTAAGGCTGGACCCACTAATCCCTAAAGTATATTATATATTTATGTCCACTAATCCCCAAACAACACGATGACAAAAATCTAGAAGCAACACTACATCATCAGCAAGAGAGTGCAACCCAACCGTAGACACACCCTCTCGATGTGAATATAATATTACTATTATTACTTAAGATTTTTTATATTATTTTTTATTTTATTTTTGATAATCAAAATATGGAAACCAACCCAAGATTTCCACCGTGTCTAATGAAGCTTACACCCAACATGTGAAGATTTGAGATTGGACCCACTGTAGACATGTCTTCGACGTAAATATAATTACTACTATTCTTTAATATTTTCTATATATATATTTTAATTTTTTTTTTTGGTAACCAAAGGTATTATTGGAAACTAGCCCAAGGCCATCGCCGTGTCTAACGAAGCTTGCGCCTAGCACGTGGAAGTCTAAGGCTGGACCCAATAATCCCTAGAAGTATATTATATATTTATGTCCACTAATCCCCAAACAACACGATGACAACAATCTAGAAGCAACACTACATCATTGCAAGAGGTGCAACCCAACTGTAGACACGCCTCTGACGTAAATATAATATTACTATTATTACTTAAGATTTTCTATATTATTTTTTATTTTATTTTTTGATAACCAAGGATATGAAAACCAACCCAAGATTGCCACCGTGTCTAACGAAGCTTGCACCCAACACGTGAAGATTTGAGATTGGACCGTAGACATGCTTTCGACGTAAATATAATTACTACTATTCTTTAAGATTTTATATATATATATTTTAATTTTTTTGATAACTATTATTAAAACCACCCAAGGCCATACGTGTCTAAGAAGCTTGCGCCTAACACGAAGTCTTAAGGACCCACTAATCCTAAGGTATATTATATATTTATGTCCATTCCCCAAACAACATGTTTTCAAAAATCTAGATACTACATCATGAAAAGGTGCATTTATACATATAATAAATATAATTTACTATTATTATTAAGATTTTCTTATATTTTTTATTTTATTTTTTGATAACCATATGGAAACCAACCCAAGATATAATACAATTTAAGATTTGATATTGGACCCACTTTAGACATGCCTTCGACGTATATAATTAAATTTAAGATTTTCTATATATATATTTTAATTTTTGGTAACCAAGGTATATTTCGCCGTGTCTATAAGCTTGCGCCTAAGCACGTGGAAAGTATAAGGCTGGACCCAATAATCCCTAATATATATATATTTATGTCCACTAATCTTTATAGATTTTCTATATATATATAATTTTGTAACCAAGAGTATTATTGAAAACAACAAGGCCATCGTGTCTAAACACGTAAAAAGTTGGACCCAATAATCCCTAATATATTATATATTTATGTCAACACTAATCCCCAAACAATATGATATAAACAAAACTACATCATTGCAAGAGGTACAACCAACCGTAACACACTTAACGTAAATATAATATTACTATTATTACTTAAGATTTTCTATATTATTTTTTATTTTATTTTATTATAACCAAGAATATGAAAACCAACCCAAGACCACCGCCGTGTATTAAAATTAAATTACACCCAACACGTGAAGATCTAAGATTAGACCCACTAATCCTTAAAGGTAAATATATATTTATGTTATTTTATACTAAATTGAAATTTATACATATAATAAAGTAATTCTTTTATAATATGTTTTATATATTAACATATTTATAATACAATTTATTGTTAATAATTTAACTTTGATTATAAAATTAAATATATATATTTTATATATATACTCTTTATAATATATTAATAATAATATATATTACATACTTTTTATAATATATTAATATTAATTAGTATAAACATAAAATATACATATCTATAATTTAATTTAATATTAATATATAACTATATTAAACTTATATTATTATATTAAAATTAAATAGTATATAAAAATTACATTAATATATAATAATATTATATATATAGTATACTTTTATTACTATATTAATATTAAATAGTATATATAATATTACATTAATAATATAATTTAATATTGATATAAGTTTTATATATCTATATTATTAATATTATATAGAAGTATGTTTATCCATATTTTTTTACTGTGTAATAACTAAATATAATATTTTAATATAGTCATATCTTTTCCTGGTTTATCAAACCATTCTCCAGGGAATTAAGAATGGTTTTTTTGATAAATTTTTATTATATTTTAATATATAATAATTTCTTACATTATAATATTTAATAAACAATATGTTTAGGATTACTAATTATATATAAAATACAATTACAATAATATCAATAATACATTAAATAATAAAATAAATAAATAATAATATATTTAAATTTATATTAAGTATTAAAATATGTTTATTATAAATATTTTTTTAGTGTATAATAAAAAAATACAATATTTTAATATATAATGATTCATTTAACAATATATATATATACTTCATTTATACAATATATAAATAACTATATTAAATATTATATTCAAATAACAATACGTTTAGGGTTACTAATTATATATAAAATATAAATACAATAATATCAATAGTACATTAATATACAACTAAATACAATATAATAGTCTTGAAAGATGCGGTTATCACTATTCAAGGCGCTGAGTTCATTGAGGCGATAAACAAGGGCTATATCAATTTCGAGAATAAGGAAGAAAGGGTGATTATCCCTTTAATATGAAGAGAAAGACAAGTAAATCATTAAATAATAGAATAAATAAATAATAATATAATTATATTTATATTAAATATTAATAATTCACATTTGAATGGTTAAATATTATATAAAATATCATCTTAATAATAAATATTATAAAATAAAATTATATTTATATAAATAACTAATAATTCATTTTGAATGGTTAAATATTATATAAAATATTATCTTAATTATTTTATTATAAAATTAAAATTAATTAATAATAACTAATAATAATACATTTGAATAATTATTTATAATAATATTAATATTACATAATTATTTAAAATTTTATATACAATTATTATTATATATTTAATATAATAATTATTTATTTTAATATTATATATTTTTATAAGTATATATAAACTTTTTATAACTTATATACATTTATGCTATTAAATTTAATATGAATAATTATTTATTTTAATATTGTATATTTTTATAAGTATATATAAACTTTTAAAGAATATAACTTATAATCATATATACACATTTCTTTTTAAGTAATATATATTTATACTATAAAATTTAATATAAATGATTATTTATATTAATATTATATACTTTCTAATAATATAACTTATAATAATCATACCTACTAAATCATTATTTATATTAATATTATATATTTTTATAAGTATATCTAAACTTTTAAAGAATATAACTTATAATAATATATATACACATTTCTTTTATATACACATTTCTTTAATAATATACATTTATGCTATTAAATTTAATATAAATAATTATTTATATTAATATTAAATATTTTTTTAATAATATATAACTTATAATAATCATACTTAATATTATTTATATTAAGTATGCAATATATAAATACTAAATAATAATACATACCTACTAAATTAACTATGTAATATATAAATACTAAATAATAATATATTTTAATTTTAATTTATGGTTGTTCAAACCTTCTTATACAAAATACTTTTAAAAACTATTTGTCAATAATATATATATTCTAATATATATTAAATTAATTTTGTACTAAATAATAAAATATTTTAATATAAAATAATTTATATATATAACAAATAATAATATATTACATTATGTAATGCTCATAATTTAATATAAATAATATATCTACATTAATATTATATAATTGTAGAAGATATTATAATACAATTTAATATTAACTAAATAGCTAATAATTTATGTTAACTAAATAAATAAATTAAATATTATAATGCTTAAATTAAACACTTAATAAATAATAAGTAATAATATATTTTAATATTACTATTTTATATATATAATAATTTATGTTAACTGAATAAATAAATAAAATATTATAATGCTTAAATTAAACATTTGATAAATAATAAATAATAATATATTTTAGTATACTCAGAAACAAATTTGATAAAAATTATATAACATCATTATTTATCCTTTACAGGATAGATTAATAACACTGTTGCGTACAACTATTTGTATTAAAAATGAGGAAATTTTCCGTACGAAAAATCAAATTTCTTTACATCTCCGTCATTAATTAAAATTTGTTTAAAAATTTCGCTATATGGACAATTACAATTTAACGGAAAGAAATCAAAATTCCTTAAAATAACTACCGTTAATACATACATCAATAAATGGTAAGAATGCCGAGATACTTTAAAAAGAAAATAATATATTTTACATTACTATTAAAAAAATGAAAAAAACTATCATTATTAAGACAAGCGTGTCAAATAATTATTATAAATTAAATAATCAAAATTAAAAAAAAAAAAATAAAATGTTTCAAAATAAATTAAAAAAACAGAACACTACCGACACATAACACACCCTCGAGGACATCCATACACCCATCCTCGAGGGCCTTGTGAGGGCCTTTCCAGCCCCCACGAAAAAAATGATATTTTATTTATTTAAAAAATATTTACAATACAAAAAAGTGCAGGTAAGAGTTTAAATTAACTTGGGACATAGATCAAATGACACTTTCAGATCTCCTCTCGAAAAATACTTTCTAGAGCCTTCGGATGGAGTTTCTTCCACTTTAGGGCACCTGGCAGTAACCAATAACAGATGTTCAGTAAAAGAATGAACCATTGTTTAAAAAAAGAGTAAACAATTACTTAAAAAAAAAGAGTAATGCATAACAATCACATCAATTTTTAGAAAAGATTATAGAAAGATGAAAGTCTGTTAATATTTCCATTGAAGACTGGTTCAAAACACATCATTCACATAGTTCCATTCATTTCGGCTGTGAAACAACTCCCAACAATGCGACTGAAAAATAACCATATTAAGACATTATTCGTTGCCCTTCAAAAAATAGTTCCATCTACCCAATAAAAAAAAGGTAAAATAAAAGACTTGTTTTTATTATAAACTACAAAAGTAGTTGTGCAACAAAAATTGGTCATTACAAGATGAATTAAGAAAGGGGAAAAAATATGGACTTATTTGAAAACAATAATTGCCTGTATTTATTTGAAAAACAAAAAATGTACAAACTCTGTTTACATCTACTAAGGCTAAAAATGCCATAATGTTTCCAGATCTCAAACATGTCAAACTAATTAAGCAATAGTACATCTGCGTATTAAACCAACCATATCTGAAACCTAAGCTATGGACAAAACTAGCCTTGAATATATTCAAAATGAAAGATTATAAACCAGTAATCAGTGAACATTCACGGATTCAGAACATTTGTAAACCACTAAATCAAAAAGTACACCATTAATACAGAATTGTGTGCACTTTTTTTTACATTCAATAGTTGCATAATCCATCTGAAATGAAGGAACAAATCATAAATAGGTTTGAACCATAAACAATAAAATATTAACAGAATTGTACATCTACCTGAATAAAAATACTTTTGTAAACCCCTGAGCCCATTTACATTCAGAAATTGCATAAACCCTACAGTACATTGAAGGTAAACCATCTGAAATGACAGAACAAATCATGGGCCATTAAACAGGGGAAAAATTCAAGAACAGTTTTGAACCATAAACAATAAAAGCTTAAAAGAAGTGTACATCTATCTGAATAAAGTTTCTAGACTAACCAGATCTGAAACTTGTGAATTAAATAAAATTTATAAACCATAAATTGCAGAGGTCACGCGGAAAATCAAACCCCTAACAGTAACGTACAAACCTAAAAACAGGGGCAACCTATTTCAAAACCCCTAAAAATATCTCAAAAAATTATCCTACAACACTGATCACGATGTCAACTTAAAATCAGACATCTTCAATTATAGATAATAAACTACAATTTCTGGTAACGTCAAATTAATAATTGAAATGCCAATGCATAAGGCCATTAATAAACAAAGAAATTTAACCTTGTCTGAAATTTATAAACCCTAACCTTAAAAAGCACGAAGTCAAATTAAACCACTAAAAATCCCTAAATCGTGCCCTAAAACGCTCAATACGCAGGTAACTTAAGCAAAAGATTTGAATTATATGTAAACTGTAACAATAATGAACACACAGAGAGGAAATCTAAACCCTATGCATTTACTTCATGGTCCACATTGATTAAAAACGATCAGCAATCAAATGTTTCAAAACGAGCAAATCATATGATGTAAAACGAGGTGAAATATCTTAAAACCTCATCAATAATCTGCAAATTTCTGAAGAAAAGAGTGATAAAAGAAGTTCAATGTCACTTACAGTGTTGAAATGTTGATCCTCCCTGCGTGGCCCGCTTCACCTGGTCTTATTCGCTCCCTGCATCATTCTGCTACCGCGAACAGAGCACTAACACACATACAGAAACTACTCCGACCTCAAAAAATCGGGCCAAACAAACAAACTCAAATCACAAATATAAAAAAAAACCTCAAAACAATAAAAATACAGACATTAAAGATTCGAGAGACTGTAAACACAAAAATACAGACAAAAGATTCAAGACACTCTAAGCACAAAAAAAAGACACTTAAAAAGCACGCTACAAATAACAAAATCTGTGGTTACAAAACATACATGGCCATGAGACAGACGATACAAATCCAGACCAGCAAAAGCTCAAAAAAACAATTGAGACAAAGAAAGAAAAATGAAATAAACCGTGTTCCAAAGGGGTTTTATATACACCCTTGTGCAACGTCTCTTCCGCTGAATATCCGCCTGTGGTCCCTTCCTCAACGTCTCTTCACCGACTTACTTTCCAGCTGTCACCTCTGGTCTTAACGGTCGTCTTGCGCCCAGCTGACACCTCTTGTTTTAACGGCTGTCTTGCACCCATCCGCAACCCCTTCCCCCTCCCCTGCAATTTTTTTTTCTCGAGGATCTTTTACTACCTAAATGATTAGATATTTACTAGAAATTAGTTTTATATAGTTTGAGGGAGGGCAGGCTCTTGCTGTGCTAAAGGTGGCTAGTGCTAGTGTTTGAGGGAGGGCAGGCCCCATGTTCGACATCCCCGTCAAAATGCTATAAAGGCTTAATTTCAAACCATTCTAGAAAACCATTCGATAATATAGTTAGGCTTTTATAAAAGTTTTTTTAAACTTTAAAATTGTGGCATGCACATAAGTTTGGTGATGATTGGTTTACATGGCAGGCTCACAAAAGGATTTCTCATGCTTTGTGTATATTTAGTGAATAAGCATATTATGACACAAGCTTTGCTCCAATACTCATTGTAGCATCAACTCAACCAAATTCATGTCAATTTTTTGGTATGATTTAAATTACTAATAAAAAATGTTTACTCATTTAGTTTTCATGTGTGTAAAATACGGTTTTTAACCCATTGATGTCAATAATGTTTTATTTTATAGTGAACTATCTTTTTTTTTGTGAGAAGAACTTCATGATGTTGTTGATAAAATTTGAGAGTCTTTTCTATTGAGACTTCATGTTTTAAGAAGAGTATAAATGAGAAATTTAGGCTAGAAATTATAGGAATTATATTAGGGGCTATTATGTGGGCTTGTTCAACCTTTGTTAGTCCCCATGATTTTTGGGCTTTGTTTGTTGACTTGAGCGTTAATATAATTTTAATTTGAATTCAAGAAGTCTATAAATACAAAGATGTATTAATACAATTAAGATATTGTAATAAGAAAAATAATTCAAGAGTTCCTCATTATAAATTTAAATCATTTAGAGAAGAGTGAATATGAAGCAATTATTTCATTATCAAGTACTCATTCTAGTGAAAATTCTTATATAAATTTCATTATAGTTTTTTTATATTGTACACTATTGAGAGGCCAAATACACAAACAATTATATCCAAAACCTTGCTAAAATACAACATGTGCCCCAAAACTATTTTTTCCTTACTCATTTTTTAGACCGAGATTCCCTAATAATTAGGAGAGAATTTGAAGAATTTGCACGTATTTAGATCCATGGACCTAATAAATAGAATGTTCAAAACATATTTCATAAGTGACACATTTACCAAAACCATATAGTTTCCATCCAAGAAGAGTGTATACATTGTTTTGGCAAAGCGCTTCATTCAACACATGTTGTATAGATTCCCTTTCTCTTACTTTAATAACCATGTTTTTTCTACGTGTTGTTGACAAATATTTCCACATTTTTAAAAAGTATATATTCTTCTTAGACTCCCTCTAGTTTATTCTTACGTTAAAAATAATTACACAATTAAGTCTAATTACTATTATAGGTTTGATTAGATTTAATTACATAGGTAGATGCATTGCATTTTTGTTGTAATACCACTTTTCCATAAAATAAATTATAAAAATGATTATAGTGTTTTCAAAAAAATGTGTTATGAACGGAATCATTCCTCATATCCATTCAAGTTAGGTCAAATGACTTCAAAAAAATTCCAACATGGAATCAAGGCCCATTCCACATAACATAATAATGTTAGTTGGGGAAGACCAACTAACCAAAGAAACAAAAATAACCTTCAATGCACCCCTACTACCAGGAAAGAATAGGAATGCTACTACAAGGGGGTGGTTTGAGACATTAATTAGAGAAAAAAATATATGTTTTTCTATAACCACCATCCCCAAATCGCACCCCTCAAAAAAATTTATATTAAAAAAATTTGTTCCTAAAATCGAAGCAACTTATACTAGCTAGTCACGAAGCTAGCAGGAAATGTATTGAATGCGATAGATGGGTTTGGTGCAGACCATCATGGAAAACAATGTATTTGCAAATGGGATGATATTATTATCACTGCAAGTAGTGTTAAGAGGGTACCAAGCGAGAAAGAGGTCGAGCAGGTATCAAATCCATTTTCTTTTCCTATTTTTTCATAGATCTATTATGTCTCCTTTGTAGGAATTTACTAGGTTTTGAATCTGTTTGGAGATCATTGTATTTTTGTAATGGCTAATATTAAAAGGTGATGGGAAAATAGTACACTTTTTTAGCTTTGTAATGGGGTAATTGTAGTACTATAGTGATTACTTCCAATCTTATGCAGATCACATAGCCATATCCATAGTTTAATATAAGTTTTTGGCCTACAAATTGTTGTTGTTGTAGTGCTCTACTACATATGAATGTAAAATGTGGGAGCATTCAACTGGCATGCAATTTTTTTGACAAAATTCCCAGAAAAATGTGTGATCCGGATTGAAGTATAACCTGGTGGACAACTCAATAGTAATGGAATTTAATGTGATATAACAATATAATTTACAATGAAAGAGAAGCAAACAAAACACATTTTATTATGAATTTAAATGAATACAAATTGGAAAAATCCATAAGGGAGATGTATTCCTGAAGATCTATCTCTTTATTCAAAACAAGACTCTTTGTAGCTATACAATAAATAATATGAAAAAATTCTAAAACCGAATACGAAGGGTTCTAGATGGGAACCAAAAGGTCATCCAACATGGAGGACTTTCATATTCACCTTAGGGGTGGATTTGAAAATACATGAGTGGAAAAAACTAAAATATTTACTATTATCACTTATTATTTTGTAACGCCCACAATTTACACACACAAATACAATAGTAAAAATACTAGGATAATTTTTTTAGCTTACATTGCTCACTACACAACACCACAAGGCTCCAAGTAGAGAAACTCAACAACGCATAAGACACTTACATAAGTCATCGACTCACATAGACACATGAAAACACCATATACATGTCGATGCCACACTTTCCCCAATGAACGAATGCTAGCAATGACCCAACAACAAGAAAAAGGGACCCAAGGATTGTAAGCCCACACACATCATTACCATGATTACATCTTAGTTACGATTAAAATTCCAAGAACATTACTATCCAAGGATACTTTTTCCTTTTTCCACATACAAGTTCTTAAATTCATTTCACATTCAACTTACAGTTTGACCATTTAGGTTAGCTCTTTATCTCTTACAAAAATCTCCATAATTTACATAAGTATTTGCCATATTTCAAATTGCATACAAAGTTCCTAATTCTCTCATTCTTATGTTAAGATTATGCTTCTCAAATGCTTATTCAATGTTTAAATTTTACCCTTACTACACAAGTGAATCTAATGTGATGTCAAGTAGAAATATTAGGATTAAGGGAGATTTAAATTCAAGATAGCTTTTTCCCATTAAAATTCTTCGATCAAATATATTTATTTCCCTACCATAGTTAATATAGTTCAATAACTTGTTGAATCCATTCAAAATTTCCACATCAAGAAATTATATATATATATATATATATATATATATTTTTTTTAAAGTTTGATCTCACCAAGGAAATTCATATTCTTTATAACACATGAAAATGTTTAATTGCGTTATAAGGACTCTAGGAGTGACATTGTTCCTAGCCTCAAATCTTGTTTTACTCTTATATGATTTACTCTTACATCGCACTATGGTCTCATTATTAGCATTGTTTTATAACAAAAGAAGTTACAAAGTATTTGTCTAACATATTGAAGAAGTACATGATTGGAAGCATTATAAACTACACATGAACCACAAGTGATTTGTGTTCAAGGTAAGATCCCATGTTTCTGCATTTCACAATTCCGCATGTGAAATTTTCTTTTATTATTAATGTCGTAAGAGGGCATAACAAGGGATTACGGAACCAAGTTTTCGATTTCCTTGGTTCTCTAAAGTAAACATATTTCAAATAAATTTCATTTGTAAGGAGTTATTTACCATTTTCTACCCACAAGTTAACCCCTTAATTAGCCAAGGTTTGGTTTAATTCCAATTACACCTAAGGATCTAAACCCCAACTATATATGAGTTTAACAACCTTCATATTTATGCTAAACAACCTTCATGAAAGACCAAGGTGTTATGTTGTTAGTATCCAAGGTAACACATTTATCTGTGAGGAACTAAATAGATCATTAACAAGAGTTTAAGTCATAGGACAACTATTTCACTAGCTCCATTTACGTCATCTGATCCCACAGGAATTCATTTGATGATGAAATTAATTTTTAATATAACTTCTTAAGACTTGGTAGTCCACTAGGATCCTAAGGAAGTCTTAGCTCTTCTTACACCAGAAATGGTTTGACCATTTTGTTCCTAACCGTCAGGGTTACGATGATGTCACTAAACATACCGACTATGATGATAAATCAAACAAGGGATCTTATTTACTTAAGCCAGAAGGTTTCATCGAGTGTAGAGATTGAAGTTTATCCTAAGGTTTTAATCTCCTACACTAAAATAATTCACGTAGGAAGGGTGGTTAAATATGAGTTTTATACTAGGGTTGAGTGTTTCGTTTAGATCTCTTTATCACATTTACAAGGTAAGAATACAAAAAACTAATTAAATAATTATCTATTGAACACTGGAAATGCAGTATAAGATTTTAAATTCAAATTCATTTAGCATACATATCTAACTTTTACAATACAAAATTTGAGGATCAAGATAACACCCATGTGTAGAGGAAAATTTCCCTTAAACCCTAGCATCTACAATATTACAGAACTTCAATTATAAAACTTTTCATACTTCACAAATGTTGAAATATCCTATAGAGTTTACTTTACACACACACACACACACACACACACACACACACACACACACACACACACACCCACTTCCCACACACACCTTTTCCCTTTGACACCTTTTGATACGATCATGACACCGCTTGACTATATCGTGGGACATTATTATAGTTTTGATTTGGTATGATGTTAGATGTTCAATCACGGATTATTGGTGACTTTGATTCTTATATGATGCATGATGATTATTAGAGACATTTTTATATATTGATGTTGATATACTTGTTTGACATGGTAATATTAAAGAGGTTGTTTAGACTTGTGATAATTGGATATTTTGAGTAGACCTAGAAAATGAAAATTGGATTAAAATTGATGATGATATAGTGTTGAGGAAATTGTAAGTGATATTGCTGACTGTCTCGATGATTGTTGTGATTCACATATATATTAATGATCTTGAAATTATATTTATATTCATTTGGAAGTATGGCCACGAGGCCAAAGGAGGTATTTGTATTTTTGCAGGTTTAAAATATCACAACAAACATTGGGGGATTGGAGACCAACCACATTGGAATTCTAGATGAATTCAACAAGGTCACCATGGCAACTCTATTTGTTTGTGTGTGTTTGATTGTTGTTAGGGATTCCCATGGGGGATCACCTTCAATGTGACCAAGGGATTTTGTGTATTTATTTTATTTGGTCCATTTTTTAGTGTTTGCATGTGTTTATTTTGTGGTGCATTGATCCTTTCATTATTTACTAAATAGTGTGTTAAAATTATGAGTAATCATGTTGTTAAGTTAATTAAATAAAATATGTCATAAGAAAGTAATTAATAGAGTTGTTGGCCTTGAATTAAAAGTGTTGTAAGAAATATGTAAGTAATGTGTAAGAGATATGTAAGTTGATTTTGGAGTAAGAAACACTTCATCTTCTTTGAAATTCGGATTTGTCCTTGGAGGCTGATTTTGGAGGCTTGTGGGACAAGTTAAACTTGTCCCATGCCTCTTAAATTTGTATACCAACCTTACCTATGGTTGGAGAGTTAAATTTAGAATTTTATTATGCATTTTTGTAAGTCATGTTGAATGTTTTATTGCACTTTTCTTACATGTTTTAATTTCAATCCTTATGGGGTGTGGGCTTGTTTGAGTGTGTAAGTAAAATTGTCATATTATTCACCCACCTATTGATTATGCATTGGAGAATGAAGTTGACTTTTGTGTTTGGGTTGAGGATGTGTGATGTGGCATCCTACATGGATCCACCTCATCCTCTTCTCTTCCCTCTTCTATTTATTAAAATTCCTTAGCTTGTTTTTGGGTTGCTTCACTTTTATCACTTCATTTTGAGGAGACTTCCTTTTGGTTTTGAGAGCTCTTGCTTTTGGAGAAGTTGGGAAGATTGTTGAATACTTGTGTTGGGTTGATATTTGGATTGCTTGCATTGGAAGGAACTTGTTGTTTTGAACTTGGAACAAACTCCATCATGGAGAGGTAAGAGCTTAGCTCTTGGAAATGCTCTTCTTTTCTTTTATGAATATGTAAATGTTTGTATGTTTGTTATTGTTGTTTGGCTGGTTGGGTAGATGGCTTAGGAATGGTGTAGGAGAAGACTATGGGGTACTCTTGAGGTAATGTTTTGGGGAGGTATAAGTGTGGAGGGAGTTGGGATTTGGGTTCCACCTTGTAGAAAGAAATAGCTTGCATTTCTTTACTCGTTATGGGGTGCCATAAGAGGTTGGGGAGGCATAAGGAAATGTGAGGAATAAGGGGTACTTGGGGGAGGCATAAGGGCATGTCAGGGATTTGAAATGATATGTATTTTGGTGGTTTGTTCTCAGGTGGTGATACCCATTTCCCTTTGGGAGGTATAAGTAGCATCCCCCATAGTTTCTTGCTCCTTTGGCTTGCATGAAGAAGCCTGAGTTTTGTTTGCTATCTTTCATGCGGTTGTAAAACTATTGTTTTGTTTTGGACTGTGTTTTTAATTGTGAATTTGCATGTGAAATATTGCTCTTGTTATGTGGAAGCCTGTTATTGCCATGAGTTGAAATACATCTTCTATTGCATTGTGGTTTGGGCTCGGGGGCCAATGAAGAAGGATGGCTTCTCCTTCCATTGGATGTCTTGGTTGGGTGGAGAGCGTTGCCTTTCCCCTGCCTTTATTGTGATCAAAATCGGAGTATGATGGATTTGCATGTTGCTGTTCTGGAGCAAAAGAAAAGACAGTTTTGATAGTCCTTTGTGAGAGTCTATTTGTAAAATCATTTTCCCACTTCAAGTGGATGACAATGTAATATGTTTTGTGATGAAGAGTTTCTCTATTTAGAAATGAAATTGTTATATTTTAATGTGAAAGACATACTTGTGTAATTTGTTTTGTGAAGGAAATAACATTATGTGATCTGGTTGTTGTAAAATTGGGAAATAAGTTGTAAAAGAAACATTCAAATTATTAGAAGTTGTATTATTTCCACAAATGGTATTGTATTATTTGAACTCTGATTGTTGAAATGTATTACAAAATCCTCTATTTTGAAGATTGGAAGTATGCATGAAGAAAACGTATTACTCTGTTTTATTTGAAATGCTTGATTTTTTTTTGAAATTAGTGTTGCATTCTCATTCCACGTTCTTGGATTGAAGGAAATAGAACATGGTAGAAGTAGAATGGTTTCAAATACCTAATGTATGATAAGTGAAACAGATCCATTCAAGTTAAGTCTGATTTCTATTTGTTCAAAGTATAACTGCATTTATTTATAAAAATGTACAGAGTGCCCTGCAATCATGCAAAATGAAATGAAACATTGATATGAACGTAATATGCTTTAAAGGACCCCAAAAACTAAAACACTTAAGAAATTCTAGATTAAAACCTTACAGACTTAGGTGCAAAACTTCTCATAGTCATTTTGCTATTAAATTGAGAAATTTTGAATTGATCATCAAATAAAAAAATTAACCCTAAAAATCCATCTTTAATTTACCCTAGTGAAATCCTCCATGTTTGTTTGGCATGTTGAGAAAGTATTAAGGAAGAATTTGAGCAAATCGCGCAAGTTAAAATTACTAGTCTTCATTTTATAAGCATGCAGAGAATTTTTCTCAAAATTGACCCTAATTTTTTTCAAATTAAAATTTTAAGGTCTCTATGCATAGAGGATGTCGATAAATTTCTGAAAAGTCCTCGTTTGTCAAAAATGGAGTTCCCTATCAAAATTTATGGCCTTTTGAAGTTCACAGAAGAGGAAAGGCCTCTTGCGTGCTGTGCGCCTAGAGCCTCTTGGATGCCCGTCTTGCGCGCCCATGAGAAAATGAGTCCCTTGCACCCGTCTTATGCACCCATTAGAAAATGAGCCTCTTGCACGTCGTGGCTCGTATTGCACACCCAAGAGATAATGAGTCTCTTCCGCACCCCTCTTGCGCGCCCAGGAGAGAATGAGTCTCTTCCGCACCCATCTTGCACACCCGGGAGAATAAGATTTCCTCCATGTCTCTCTTCACACCCGAAAATTTCTTCCATGTGCCCCACAAGAAGATAATCTTTCTGCGCTAGGGATGAATCCTCTCTCCTAGGGTTGTGTAGGATGTTGGAAAATTGTTGTAATGGACTTTAAAATTTTGTTGGGAACACTTAAACTTTTTAAAAAAATTCCTTAAATTTTCCTAACTAAACCTAGGTTATTCTTGGTCTCGAGTGGGGAGAATTTAGGTGGCGTTACACTTGGTATCAGAGTTGTGGGTTCAAAGCTTAGACCCTTGGGAACACTAGAAAACTTGAGACATGAACTTTAAACCTAGTACAATATTAAACTTAGCACACTTTTAAATCTAGAAAAGAACTTTGTGTGGAAATTACTTATTTAGTGAACATGGAAAACTGAATAAAACCTAGAAAATAGAACTAACTCTCACCTTGGTCTATGCAGAGGCACATACAAGATGAGGGATCATTTCACATAGACCTAGGCTTACCACCACAAGATCATGTTGTAATAGCTATCCTACCACAGATTTTACAAACACTTTAGGATGTTAATGCCGCCCTACGTGGAGGGACCGTAGTAGCACGTTCAGGAGGACACATAGGGTGACATCCATTGAGGCTCATGTGTCTCCTTGACATAGTGAGAAGCATAGAGGAGAGAACTCCCACGTGGAGTCAGTCAGAGTAGAGTCACCGCAGAGGGGATAGGGAGACCGAGTTTCAGGACACAGAGATAGGTCTCGAGCCCTAGGCTTAGAGATGAGCATGCAGGGAGGCCTAGGGGTCGTCAGACTATAGCGTCAGACCACATCAGGGAGATCCTGAAGCTACGGCCATCACATTTACAGGTGACGTAGGTGGATTTCAGGTAGAGGCCTGGTTGGTGAGCTTGAGTGGATGCTTCAAGCTCTGCCCTTGTTCTAGCAACATGAAAGCTTATGTTGCGATCCACCTACTGAGAGATGGAGCAGGTGTTTGGTGGAGGATGGAGGAGAAGAAGCTCCACATGGATTATGAGGAAGTTACCTCCGGAGCTCTTTGAGGAGCATTTCAAGAGTAGATATTTGTCATAGAGGTTCATACAACATAGGATAGATGAGTTTCATGACCTCTAGGCATCTCTTACAGTAGTAGAGTATGAGAGTAGATTTCTAGATCTACTCCAATATGTTGATTACATGTAGGATGAGTAGGTACGGATCCACAGATTCATCTGAGGCCTGAATCTTGACATTGGAGGTGCAGTTCAGATCCATTTTCCATAGACTTTAGTTGAGGCCATTGAAAAGGCCTATATAGCAAAGAGACTCGGGAAAGACCCAACAGGATAGAGACCGAGTCTCGAGAGCTACATCCAGCAGATGCAGGATAGTAGATCGAGGGGGTTAGTACCTCCTCCTCGTGGTGGACAGGGTTCAACACAATCATCTTTTAGACCATAGTAGTAGTAGTCCTGCCCACCTTATAGACCTCCAAAGAGGTTTGATGCATAGAGGGGTCAGAGTATGGGGCCTCCTTCTAGGGGTTCCCATCAGACACACGGGCACACTAGAGCTCGTTAGTAGAGCTCGCCAGCAGAGACCTCATCAGTCAGTCCATAGCCAGATCATCAGGATCCACACCACATACCTCCAGAGTACTGACCAGACTTGCTACACATGGGAGAGGATCAGGCGGTTGTTTTGGTTATGGTGTTGATGGACATTTTTGGAGAGATTTCCCTCAGAACCCTCTTAACAAGGGTAAGACACAGATCTCAGAGCCTACCATTGGTGACATGGGATGTAGTCATCGAATCTATGCAGCGGTCAAGAACCACCAGGTTGAGCATCAGAGTATAGTTATTGAGACCACAAGTAGCATTGGTGGTATTTCTACCTCTATTTTGTTTGATTCTGGTTCTTCAGATTCTTTTATTGCACCATCTTTAGTCAGAGCGATGCAGCTGGTGGCAGTTAGGTAGGGTCTTAGTTAAGATGTTGAGATGGCTTCGGGAGCCAAGATCTCAATGGAATCCTTAGTCAAGGAGTGTGTAGTGGATTTGGGACCTTTCACCACTACCTTGGATCTTTGTATCCTTCCGTTGGGCTCTTATGGAGTCATCTTGGGCATAAACTAGTTATCTGCACATAGATCCAGAGTGGATTGTTACCACAAGATCATATCTTGTGCAGATGATCTAGGAGTTGAGTCAGTGATCTTAGGGGTTAGGATACATGTTTCCATTCACACCATCTCCACTATGCAGCTCAAGTGGTGCGTGCGATGAGGTTGTCAGATGTTTACTTTGTCATGGTCAGTGACCGATCAGAGGATGGGTCTAGTGGACCATCGCTAGATGACCATCCCATTTTGAGAGAGTTTTCAGATGTCTTTCCAGGGGAGCTACCAGGGTTATTACCCCCACGTGAGATAGATTTTCATATAGACCTAGTTTGGGAGAAAAGCCTATCTCACGAGCACCTTATCGGATGACTACCCCAGAGCTCTGTGAGCTCAAGTTACAGCTTGAGGGCCTTTGGAGAAATACCTAATCTATCCTAGTGTTTCCCCTTGGGGTGCACCGGTGATTTTTGTGAAGAAGAAGGATGGATCCTTGCGGTTTTCTATTGATTACTGCCAGCTGAACAAGGTAACAATAAAGAATCCTTATCCCCTTCCGCACATAGATGATTTGTTTGATCAGATGAAGGGAGCCACAATTTTATCTAAGATAGATCTTAAGTTAGGCTACCATTAGCTGAGGATTACGAGAGGGGGATATTCATAAGACCACTTTTTGTATGAGATATGGGCACTATGAGTTCACAGTGGTGCCTTTTGGTTTGACGAATGCCCCGCAGTATTTATGAGTTTGATGAATGGGGTATTCAGGACTTTCTTAGACCGCTTCGTGCTCATCTTCCTTGATGACATTTTGATTTACTCATGTATGCGTGAAGAGCATGGGGCACATTTACCAAGTTTTTCAGTGTCTTCGTGAGTAACAACTTTACGAGAACTTGGAGAAGTGTGCATTCTTTTAGATAGAGGTACAATATTTAGGTCACATCATTTCTGGGAAGGTATCGCAGTTGATCATTCTAAGATTAGAGCCATTATGGATTGGCCATAGCACCCACTAGTGTGACAGAGGTGCAAAGCTTCATGGGATTAGAAGGTTATTACAGGAGATTTGTTCAGGACTTCTCTCAGATTACGCACCCCATCACTTCTCTTCAGTAGAAAGAAAGAAGTTTGATTGGTCAGATAGATGTGAGTAGGCCTTCAGGATATTGAAGGAGTGCCTCACGACAACACCCATTCTTGCAGTGCTTGGATCCACAAGGTGAGTTTTTCACATGCACGGATGCTTATTTGGTAGGACTTGGAGGTGTGTTGATGCAATAGGGTAGAGTAGTGGCTTTTGAGTCTCACAAACTCAAGGATTATGAGCTCAATTATTTGGTCATGATCTTGAGCTTGTGGCAACTTGTGCATTCATTGGTTTGATGGAGAACTTCCTTCTTGGTTGGAGATTCACACTCAGGACAGATCACTTGAGGCTTCACCACCTCTTCACACAACCCAATCTAACGCTTGTCAGCGGTGTTGGATGGAGTTGATTTGTGAGTATGATATGGAGATAGAGCATGTGAAGGGGAAGGAGAATGTGGTTGCAGATGCTCTTAGCAGATGGAGACATGTGGTTATGGCCACTTTAGTGGGCACAAATTTACGAGCAGATTCTACAACAACTTCCTCTTGACAATTTTTACATTGCAACGAGAGAAGAGATCGAGTCTCAAGAGACCCTTGAGGGGAAGTTTGATGGTTTCTCATTAGAGGCAGATGGCCTTCTCAGGCATAGAGGTCGGATTTATGTTCCTAGAGATGGAGGCTTGAGACAAGATATTCTGACAGAGGCACATCATGCACCCTATTCATCCCATCCTAGGGTGAAGAAGATGCACGCTACATTGAGACAGTTATATCATAGAGAGGAATTTGTAGATACATGGATCAATTTGTGTCATGTTGTTTAGAGTGCCAGAAAGTGAAGGCCGAGCATCAACATCCAGCTGGCCTTCTCTTTCCTCATGCTATACCGGAGTGGAAGTGGGACACCATTTCCATGGACTTTGTTGTTGGGCTACCGATGTCGAGATATCACCACGATGCCATCATGGTCATGGTGGATAAATTGAAAAAGTGGCTCACTTTTCTCTAGTGAAGACCACTTATACAACTAGTGTAGTGGCACGGGTTTATTTGGATGAGATTGTCAGGTTACACGATTTCCATGGAAGATTATTTATGACCGCAATCCTTTGTATACTTCCCATTTTTGGACTACCATGCAACACACCCTCGGGATGAGGATCAAGTTCAGCACAACATATCACCCGAGACAGATGGACAGACTAAGCGGGTGAATCAAGATTTTAGAGGATATGCTCAGGATGTATGTTATGGATCATTAGTCGAGATGGGAGGAGTACTTGTACTTGGTGGAGTTTGCTTACAATAATAGTTTTCAGAGTTCTATAGGCATGGCACCTTTTTAGGCTTTGTATGGCAGAGAGTGCAGGACACCTCTTAGCTAGGGACAAGTTGAGGACAGGGTTTCTCTTGACCAGCTTTGTTACAGGACATGGAGGAGTAGGTGGTTTTGATCAGACAGAGACTACATGAGGCACAAGATAGGTAGAAGAAGTATGTAGATAAACACAAGACTGACCATAGTTTTGATGTGGGCATGAAGGTTTTCCTTCATGTCAGGCCACATAAGAGCCCTATCCATTATGAAAAAGGTTCTAAGTTAGCTCCTAGATTCGTTGGTCCTTTTGAGATCTTGGAGTGTATCGGCCCTTTGGCTTACCGTCTAGCATTGCCACCTAGCTTGTCTCACGTACATGATGTGTTTCATGTTTCAATCCTTAGGAGATATATTGTAGATCCTTCTCATGTGCTAGATTGGACCTCATTGTAGGTGCAGGATCAAGGGCAGGTGATGGTGGAGCCCATTCACATTATAGATCACAGGACCTTGGGCCTTCGAGGTAGAGAGATTGATTAGGTGCGAGTGTAGTGGGACAGATATGATGAGACTGCAACTACTTGGGAGGATGCTACTTTACTACGAGTTCAGTTCCCACATCTGTTCCAGTGACTTCCAGGAGGAAGTCAAGTCTAAGGGGAGGGGGATGTAGTGCCCACTTCCCTTTGACACCTTTTGATATTGATCATGACACTTTGTTGAATATATCAGGGACATTATTATAGTTTTGATTTGGTATGATGTTAGATGTTCGATCATGGATTATTGGTGAATTTGATTCTTATATGATGCATGATGATTATTAGAGACATTTTTATATATTGATGTTGATATACTGTTTGACATGGTTATATTATAGATGTTGTTCGGACTTGTGATAATTAGATATTTTGAGTAGACCTAGAAAATGAAAATTGGATTAAAATTGACGATGATATAGTGTTGAGGAAATTGTAAGTGATATTGTTGATTTTCTCGATGATTGTTATGATTCACATATATATTCATGATCTTGAAATTATATTTATATTCATTTGGATGTTTTGATATGGCCACGAGGCCGAAGGAGGTATTTGTATTTTTGTAGGTTTAAAATATCACAACAAACATCGGGGATTGAGACCAACCACATTGGAATTCTAGATGAATTCAACAAGGTCACCATGGCAACTATATTTGTTTGTGTGTGTTCGATTGTTGTTAGGGATTCCCATGGGGGATCACCTTCAATGTGACCAACGGATTTTGTTTATTTCTTTTATTTAGTCCCTTTGTTAGTGTTTGCATGTGTTTATCTTGTGGGCATTGACTCTTTCATTATTTACTAAATAGTGTGTTAAAATTGTGAGTAATCATGTTGTTAAGTTAATTAATTAAAATATGTCATAAGAAAGTAATTAATAGAGTTTTTGGCCTTGAATTAAAAGTGTTATAAGAAATGAAGTAATGTGTAAGAGATATGTAAGCTGATTTTGGAGTAAGAGACACTTCATCTTTTTGAAATTCGGATTTGTCCTTGGAGGCTGATTTTGGAGGCTTGTGGACAATTAAACTTGTCCCATGTCTCTTAAATTTGTATACCAACCTTACCTATGGTTGGAGAGTTAAATTTAAACTTTTATTATGCATTTTTATAAGTCATGTTGAATGTTTTATTGTACTTTTCTTACATGTTTTAATTTCAGTCCTTATGGGGTATGGGCTTGTTTGAGCGTGTAAGTAAAACTGTCATATTATTCACCCACCTATTGATTATGCATTGGAGAATGAAGTTGACTTTTGTGTTTGGGTTGAGGATGTGTGATGTGGCATCCCACATGGATCCACCTCATCCTCTTCTCTCCCTCTTCTATTTATTAAAATTCCTTAGCTTGTTTTTGGGTTGCTTCACTTTTATCACTTCATTTTGAGGAGACTTCCTTTTGGTTTTGAGAGCTCTTGATTTTGGAGAAGTTGGGAAGATTGTTGAATACTTGTGTTGGGTTGATATTTGGATTGCTTGCATTGGAAGGAGCTTTGTTGTTTTGAACTTGGAACAAACTCCATCATGGAGAGGTAAGAGCTTAGCTCTTGGAAATGCTCTTCTTTTCTTTTATGAATATGTAAATGTTTGTATGTTTGTTATTATTGTTTGGGCTGGTTGGGTAGATGGCTTAGGGATGGTGTAGGAGAAGACTACGGGGTACTCTTGAGGAGGCATAAGTGTTTTTGGAGGTATAAGTGTGGAGGGAGTTGGGATTTGGGTTCCACCTTGTAGAAAAAAATAGCTTGCATTTCTTTTCTCATTATGGGGTGTCATAAGAGGTTGGGGAGGCATAAGGAAATGTGAGGAATAAGTGGTACTTGGGGGAGGCATAAGGGCATGTCAGGGATTTGAAATGATATGTATTTTGGCTGTTTGTTCTCAGGTGGTGATACCCATTTCCCCTTTAGGAGGTATAAGTAGCATCCCCCATAGTTTCTTCCTCCTTTGGCTTGCATGAAGAAGCCTAAGTTTTTTTTTTGTCTTTCATGTGGTTGTAAAACTATTGTTTTGTTTTGGACTGTGTTTTTAATTGTGAATTTGCATGTGAAATATTTCCCTTTTTATGTGGAAGCCTGTTGTTGCCATGAGTTGAAACACATCTTCTATTGCATTGTGGTTGGGGCTCGGGGGCCAATGAAGAAGGATGGCTTCTCCTTCCATTGGATTTCTTGGTTGGGTGGAGAGCGTTTCCTTTCCCTTGCCTTTGTTGTGATCAAAATTGGAGTATGATGGATTTTCATGTTGTTGTTCTAGAGAAGAGGAAAAGACAGTTTTGACAGTCCCTTATGAGAGTCTATTTGTAAAACCATTTACCCACTTCAAGTGGATGACAATGTAATATGTTTTGTGATGAAGAGTTGCTCTTTTTAGAAATGAAATTGTTATATTTGAATGTGAAAGACATACTGTGTAATCTGTTTTGTGAAGGAAATAACATTATGTGATATGGTCATTTGTAAAATTGGGAAAGAAGTTGTAAAAGAAACATTCAAATTATTAGAAGTTGTATTATTTCCACAAATGGTATTGTATTATTTGAACTCGATTATTGAAATGTATTACAAAATCCTCTATTTTGAAGACTAGAAGTACACATGAAGAAAACGTATTACTCTTTTTTATTGAAATGCTTGATTTTTGTTTGAAATTAGTACTGCATTTTTTTTCCACGTTCTTGGATTGAAGGAAATAGAACATAGTAGAAGTAGAATGGTTTCAAATACCTAATGTATGATAAGTGAAACAAATCCATTCTAAGTTAAGTCTGATTTCTATTTATTCAAAGTATAACTACATTTATTTATAAAAAATGTATAGAGCACCCTACAACCATGCAAAACAAAATGAAACATTGATATGAACATAATATGCTTTAAAGGACCCCAAAAAACTAAAAAACTTAAGAAATTTTGGATTAAAACCTTACAGACTTAGGCAAAAAACTTCTCACAATGTTTTGTTTAAATTGAGAAATTTTGAATTGATCATCAAATTAAAAAAATTAACCCTTGAAATCCATCCTAAATTTACCCTAGTGCAATCCTCCATGTCTGTTTGGCATGTTGAGAAAGTATTAAGGATGAATTTGAGAAAATCGTGCAAGTTAAAATTACCAGTCTTCATTTTATAATTAGAGAGCGTTTTTCTCAAAATTGACCATTAAAATTTTTTTCCAAATTAAATTCTTAAGGTTTCTATGCATAGAGAACATCGAGAGCTTTTTGAAAAGTCCTTTTGTTTTCAAAACCGGAGTTCCATATCAAAATTTATGGCCTTTAAAAGTTCACAGAAGAGGAAAGGCCTCTTGCACACCCTGCCCGTCCTTGCGCGCCAGATGTGTCTTATAACCTCTTGCATTTGCATGCCCATGAGAAAACGAGTCCCTTGCATGCCCATCTTGTGCACCCATTAGAAAATGAGCCTCTTGCACACCCGCCTTGCGTGCATGTCGGGGCTTGTCTTGAGTGCATCCATGAGAGAATGAGTCTCTTCCATGCCCGTCTTGTGCACCCGGGAGAGAATGAGTCTCTTCCACACCCGTCTTGCACACTTGTGAGAATAAGAGTTCCTTCACATCTCTCTTCCGCACTCGAGGAAATTTCTTCCGCATGCCCCACAAGAAGATAATCTATCTTCGCTAGGGATGACTTTCTCTCCTAGGGTTGTGTAGGATGTTGGATAACTGTTGTAATGGACTCTAGAATTTTGTTGGGAACACTTAAATTTATTTTTTAAAAAATTATTCCTTAACTTTTCCTAACTAAACCTAGGTTGTTCTTGGTCTCGAGTGGGGAGAATTTAGGTGGTGTTACACACACACACATCCAATCCTCTTTTTTCCCATATGTAAATATGAATCAAAGGGACACCTTTAGTTACATGAACATTTCCCAAAGCACCCCTAAAACTAGCATCTCATTCATATTTCCAAATTTCAATAAATAACTTTACTGTAACATAACAATACATAAAAATTTCCTTCTATTAACATACACAAATTCTAACAATATACAATTAATCACACCCACATTGTTTCACCATCTTACTTACTGTTGGTATCCAATTTTTTTCTCCTTTTCAAGCCAAGTAACAACACATATTGGACATGGAGCTTAGAGACAAATATATGATAGTTTGTGTCATTTTGTAGCTAGGGATGAGATCTAACTGGCCCTTTGTCACTTAGATTTGTGGAGAGATGGATAACACCTTCAAGAGGATTTGACCTATCCTCACTACTTTAGGTTGTTCCTCTTCAACCAGGTGAGAGGACCATTAGTGTAACCTTTGTTTAATGAAGGAGATGGAGATATCCTTCTTTTGCACAAATTTTATGAAGAAAACCTTGGGAAAATATGGTCAATACTCCATAATTTAACTCTTAAGAGTTGTCACTTCTAAAAGATGGAGATACTTTCAACACAAGGCTAAGGTTACTGAAGACATTAAGAAATCCTTGATTGTTCTGTATATTTTAGTAAATAGATTTTGTTCCTTTGTTGATACACAGGGAAAACAAGGGTAGTTCGAAATAGGGGTAGTTCAGGGTGGGAGATGAAGCATGATAAATTTAATTATACCAGATCTTCTAAAGGACTTCACAACAATGAACAACTCAACAACAAAATCTTCATAATAGTTAAGATGTTCCTTCAACCAAAAGGTGTGCTTCAATGGAGGCCTAGATTAGCACATTTTCACATAATCTTTGAGACTCTAACATGAAGGCTCAAATTGAAAGACTCAATTAAACACCAAAGTCTCTGATCAATCATGCCTAAGGTACACCAAAGACTTACAGACAATCTTTATCAACAAATGATAGTGAATTGATTTTAAATTTGTTTATCTCATCCAAGATGAAGGCTCTTCTTGAAATGAAATTACAAATACCATTAAACTATCATAGGGATGAGATCCTATGTGATTTCACAAATATTTCAATGTAAGATTGCAATAAGAACAAAAGAAACTATTTACAAACATTCTAAAACAAAGAAGACACAAATTGCTAGAGATTGGACACAAATTAATTTCAAAATTGCTTAAATTCATCAAGAGGGAAAGATTCTAGAGAAATCTCAATGCTCGTCAATGGCTATACATCTACAACCAATTTGACATGATAGAAAATCTAACCCAGAAGAAAATAATAGGTTATCTCGGTTTGGTCTCTCAGGAAGATGAATTTATCAAATTTTCTCTTAAGAATTCAACATACGACCATTTGCAAGAGTATTCTCATTGCATTTATACATTTTTCTCACTCAATTTCCCCCAAAAGAGAAGAATATTCAAGGGACCTTTTCTTGTTACCAATTTGTTTTAGATAATGACGTTTAACAAATTCAGATCCGAAAGCTGCCAAGTGGACCAATTGTGAACTGATCACATTTCTTGGGCCCTTGACTAATGACTAGGATGCCATGCCACAAATTTTTGGAAATCATTCTAATCATTCTGATTCTGTCATGTGAGAAATCCCCTTTTAATCATTTTCTAGAGACTCTGCATTTGGATATGATAGGTAATCCTTTTTGCTCTCGAGGCAACACCTTTTTCATCTTTTACACCTGCACTTTCATCATTTCATCCTTTTTCCCTCTCTTTCCTTTGCAATTCTACCCCACATCCATCTCCTTTGGTAATTCCCATTTTTGCAAGTGCCTGAGCAATTCTAACTTCAAAATATCAACCTTAACAATCCTTGGACTCACAAATTAAGTTCTAAATCCATCAAATGGCACTTTATAGATAGAGATGACAAGGAATTTCATCAAAGAACGATGAAAAACAATGCGTATTCACGTCTCCAGGAGTCTTGGAGAAAAAAAGGTGAAAAAAGACACAATACACAACAACCGTTGATTTTGCCCCTTTTCCACTTTATATCATAGCCATCCACGTGTTTCCTTAGCGCAACTACAAAGGAGAAGCACAAAGGAAAGTCCCAAACAAGCGTGGGCCTTCCACGTGCCCTGGCCCAAGAAAAATGCCTTTTGGCCTTTGAAAAGTCTCATTATAAAAGGAGCTAGTGGAAGCCTCCACGTGTCTCAATGGCACATTTTGAGATGGTCCCCAAAAGTAGAGACCCCAAACAAGTGCGGGCTAACACATGTCTCAGCCAAAAGAGTTTGTTAAAAAATTTGAAGGTTCAGTGGAAGGCACCATGTGTCTAGGGTCCGAGACATTTTTCTTTGGCCGTTGAAAATTCCAAGCAAAGGGAAGAGTGAGCGGAAGCCTCCAAGTGTCCTCTTGGCACTTATTCAAAATAAAACTTAGGGGCCGGTCCCCAAACAGCGTGCGTCCCTCCATGTGTCCTAGGCCTTTCAAAATTGCTTTGAAAATTTTAAGTACAAAGCGGAGCCGGCGGAAAGCCTCCACATGTCTCCCTGTCACAATTGTTAAGGTGGGACCTTGAGGTGGATCCTCAAATGAGCGCTAGCCCTCCACGTGTCCATGGTCCACCAAAACTATACCGGTTGCATGAAAAATTTGTCTAAGTCTGGGCAAGGCAAATGGAAATCTCCACGTGTCTCCTTGACACAACTCCAAGGCCAAACCAAAAGGAAAATTTTCAAATGAGCGCCATTCCTCCATGTGGACAAGTTTTGGGTTGAAGTGAGCCTTAGAGTTTTTAAAGTTCCCCACCGAGCCACATCCAACCAAAAAGGGCCATGTTTCCATTGATGCTTGAGATGTAAATTTGATGGGGAAAAACACAACCATTAAACCATAAATGCAAGAAAATCACCATTTGAGCCCGGAAATGAATCTTTCTTCAAGGATAGAGAATTTGGAAATGTTATAAGGCCCAAATATGATCCACTGAGTGACATCAAATAATTTTTCACAAATATTTGGGACAAAATGACAGGGACAACAAAATGTGACTGTGGAAAACGAAGGAAAGGAAAAACCTAAGTTTTATGCCCAAGTTACAAACTCTTTCATATGGACAGAGGAATGAAAAATAAATTCTAGATTTTAAGTGATCCTCGACCAAGGAAGGGATTGATCATGGAAACCAAATGGAGGACAAAGTTTTCAAGCATTAATACGGGAGATAGAAAACATGACATAGGCTGCAAACTAAGGAATTTCAATGACAAATGGGGTGAGACTAATTTGAGCACCAACATCGGCTTCGACTTGGGGATGGGCACTCCCATGAGTGCCACAAGAACAAATAGCAGACCAAGTGCCAAAAATAGACCATTGGGAAATGAAGTCAAAGAATAATCTTGCAGAGCAGCATAGAAACCATAACAAACTCCCCAAGGATGAACCGAGAAACCAACAAAACAACCACCAAGGACCAGGATGAAACAAAATAGGAAAACATGAAAACAAAATGAAACCAGAATACTATACACTATACAATGGTGAGCATCCTGATTCAAAGAAAACAATCAAGGAAAATCTTCAAGTGCCTACCATTTTGGATATGACCATGCTAAGTAGTTATGATATGTCTTTAACAACTAGTCATATGATTGTCTCTCTTTTCCATCCAAGTCGCTATCTAGACCACATTTCTTCAGCTTATCCTTTGTGCCTAGGTTAAGTTTTTTAACATCTTTCAAGGTTGCATCAAACATCAAAGTCTCAGAAAATCATCCTTGCTCATGATACATGCATTGATCAATTTCATATTCCTTGAAAGCAACATAGCTCATAGAGTTATCAATATCAATATCTACATGCAATACTTCATAAGAAGCATTGTTGGGGTCCTCAATAAGATATAACATTTTATTTTCACTAGGTAACTTCACAAGGCTGCCCTCAATTGGTATGGTGGCATAAGACATGTCCATTTGAACATTTCCACCAACACTTGCAGCCCACTTTCTTGATAACAACATGCCCCATTTGGCAGGGCAATCAATGACAACAACATCAAGTTTCAAGTTCTTACTTGGATAAGCTGCAAGTTGTACCACCAAACCTTTTACACATCCTACAACAGGAACCTCTCTAGAATCCATTGCAGTACACTTTCCATAAGTTGCTATCACTTTAATGTTCAATTCATTCATGACTTCCAGAGGCATAACATTGCATGATGCTCCAGAATCAAACATACAATTGTGCAACAATCTATCTTTAATAATCAATGTTGTAAAAAATGGATCAACATTTAATTGAGACTCAACCAAAGATGTTCCCAAGTAAACTTTAGGTGGTTCACCTGGTTCCTCCAGTACTTGGGGTTTTTTCAACTCTGAAATGGTAGGAGGAGTCTCAACATTTCTGCCTTGGGTGACCTTTTCTTCTCTAAACCCCAAATATTTGAATGCTTTGTTCCTATGCTCAGGGATTCTAAGCAATTCAACAATAGGAACATAAATCTTGATCTGACTCAAGATTTGGGCTATGGCATATGATTTTTTTACAGTCTGAGCATAGGGAGGGACACAAGTTCTACTTGAGACAACAAGGCCTTTTCCAGATGTATCTTTCTTTGGAGTCTCTTTTGGGATACTTGGTAAGCACTGGAATTTTGGTTTGGCATGAGGCCCCGCCCCTTTGACAACCTTACTCCTGGTATTATATTATTTTTCATGGTCTGACCACAACATTCATTAACAACTACCTATCCTCCTCAGAAGGTATCCCTCCATCATACTTCTCAATCATTAGAGCTCTTAGGTACTCAAAATCATTATTAGGAAGTTCAAAATCTTGCACCATATCAATTTTAGAAGTATGAGTGGGAGGAAGAGGTAATACCCGGTGAATGCAATCCTAGAAATCTCTAACAGTTTTAGAACTCATCATCTCAGTTGAGGTTTCTCCCTACTTTGTGAAATCGTAGAGGAATCCAACTTGCATGCATCATCATTAGTGTTATCATCATCATCAACTTCTTCAACTTGCTGATCTACTTCACATGGAGAATGTGGCAAGAAAAATTATCACACCACTCAATTTCATGAGCTTCACCAATAACAACAAATCTGGCATTTAGAGGATCAAACACTACTCTATTTTCCCTAGCTTGGGTTTGTCTAACTCCCATGGGTCCTTTACCTTTTTCATCAGACCTCTAATCATTTCTAGGATGATTTGCAAAGCATGTCTTGTCCTTGTTGCCTATGTTGACCTTGAGAACCTTGTCTAATTCCTTTCTCTACCCTGGCCATCTTGTAAGAGATTTCTTTGACAGCCCCGGCCAAAGTCCTTACAACTTCCTCAAGATCCATAACCTTACTTGATTGAGGCTTCTCAGGGTTGATCAGTTTAACACCCTCCCTCTTAGGAGGTTTTCCAACTACTTTAATGTTGTTCTCAATTTGTAGAGCCATGGTAAAGGCCTACCTCAAAGTCCCAGGGTTCTTATCCCTCAAATAGTAAGCAACTTTCTTATCAAATGCATCTGAATACTTTATCAGACATGATTCATCACATGGCCTCAAATTAACAGGAAGTCTTCTCAATGTTTTGTTAAATCTAGTATTGAAATCATGCACTGATTCATTAGGATTATTTTTATATTTTCAAACTCTGATAAAAGAAACCTAGGGTTTGTTTTATCACCATACTGCATTCTAAAAGCATTCTTCATCTTTGTCCAAGAGTCATAGAAATATCTGGGAGAGATTTATACTAGTCCCTTGTATCTTCTTCTAGAGTATGGATAAATAATTTAATGTATACATCCTCAAAATCTATTTCAAAGTCCTCTATCATATTGACAAAGAGTTTTAGGTGTTGATCACCAGTGATTTCATTATTTCCCTAAAACTTAGGTAATCTATTTCTTACATCTTGTGGCACAACATTTGGATAACTAACCATACCTCTAAAACTGATGGGACCAAAAGTATTAACAACAAATGGAGGTCTGGGTGGAGGCTGAGCCATATTATTCTGAGGAGGTGATCTTACAAGAGAAACAAAATGATGAGGAGTGAGGGGTCTGTGTGGTACAAGGATGCAATTTTCAGAATGACTTCCCTCTAAAGGCTCTGTTTCTTGGAAAACTCTATTAATTTGGAAAGTTTAGGGACATAATGAGATGCAAATATTTCAAATACAGATGAAGGACCCTCTCTAGATGGAGAATTCAATTCAACAAAGAGACTACCTGATTCAGAAGCACTTGAGGAAGTACTACAATATTCAATCACAGGTTGATAATATTCACCAATGAAGATCTCTTTTCTTGATGCTTATGTGACGCCCACTAAAACCAACCCACTTGAGACCCAAGAAAAACCTAGGATTAATTAGGAAAATTATGGAATAATTTTTGTTTTGTTTTAAAAGAGTCTACAACTAGGTTACCAAACAACAATTTCACAAGCAAACTTCAAGCCAAATACTATTAATAGCTTATAGTTTTATAAATACGACAATTATAAAAGATCACAAGGTCCAAACTAGGGGTTAGTTTAATCAATTAGGTTAAGAGGGTAATTTCTCAATATACCATTCTCTAACAGGCTTAAAATATTCAAATTGATTTTTCTCAAAATTAATGCACTCAAAACTTCCCAAAAACATTCCCATTAGATAGGAAATTTCCTCACCTTTCGGTGATATAAAGAAGTCCTCTTGACTCCTCATATTTCTCAAGTTATGGGCCAATGACCTTGGGAGGAAAATTTTCCCAAGAGTGGGTTTACGTGCCCTGGGGAGAAAATTTTCCATGTGTGGGCCTACGGGAGGAAATTTTTTCCGTGAGTAGGCCTATAGGCTGTGGGAGGAAATTTTTCCCATGCGTGGGCCTGCGGGCCATGGGAAGACAAATTTCCCACTTGGATTCTTGCCACTTGGGGTGAAAATCACACTTTACCCCCACGCACCCGCGAGTCCGCGGTGGTACTCTACACCCAAAAATGATATTATACCCCGGCCACAAGGGACATGTGGCACATTCTAAGCCAACATGGGGAAGCGGGTTAGCGGAGACAAACAGGCATTTTTGCTTTAAGGGATAAAAAGGCACATGGGATTAAAACCCACCCGCACCTCCATCGGTGCCTCATGACACCATGTGTCAGACATCCATTGGATGCGGATTGGTGGGCCGGGGGGAGAATTTAGGACATTTTTTCCCAAAACTTTCCGAAGTGCTAAGATAAAAAGGGGATCCGCTCCTCTGTCGATGCCTTGTGTTGCCACGTGGCAACACCTGATTGGCTGTGGGCCAACAGAGTGGCGAAGGTAACTTATAAAATTTTCCTAAAATTTTTAAAGGTTGAGTTAACTATTGCGGGCCGCGCGCCACAAAAAACAATAAAAAGGCAAAAGCGGGGTGGCGGGTCCATAGGGAAATTTTCCAAAATTTCTTTTGTCGAACATAGGCGATTTTTGACAAAAGGAAAGGATTGCGGATCAGCGGAGTGGCAGGGAATTCGTGATTTTTGTGATTTTGAAAAAAAGATGAAAAAGGTAAGTTTCAGCCCGTGGTCCGCCTAGCAATATTTTATTAATTAAATTTAATAGTTAGAATATTTTGAAGCCAAAATGAAGTGAAAACTTCAGAAGGCCATAACTTTTGATTGAAACTCATTTTTGGAAAAAAGGACTTTTCGGAAAGCTCTCGATGTCCTCTTTGCACAAAATAATTAAATTTTCATTTTGATAATGTTTAAGGGGTCAATTTCATGAAAATGATCTGCAGGATTTTAAAAGGCAAACTAGTAAATTTTAACTTATGAAATTTTAATCAATTGATCTTCTTCCTCTCTCAACATGTCAATTAGACATGGAGAATTTTTCTTAGATGGATTTAGGATGGATTTGGAAGGTAAGTTTTTTTTGACTCCCAATTAACAAAAATACAACTTTGATAGCAAAAACGACAATGAAATAGTTTGAGCTTGATTTTGCTAAGTTTTCTAAGAACTTCCTTAAGTGTTTTTGTCCAATTGAATTCGTTTAGGGTATACTACTTCAATTTAATCGTTTAATTTGTTATTTCATTGTTGCAGTTCGAACTGTGCATTTTTGGATAAGGTATTTGCTAGTGTGAAAATACAAAATAGAGATCAAATTTTAAAGTATCTATTTTCCATTTTCTTCTTCCAAGTATTATAATTCGATCCAATTCTAATCTAATACATTTAGTTGATTCAAATCAAACTATTCAAAACCAAAATATGATTCTGATTTCTAATTTTACACATTTCAAAGACAAAGTTCTGTATTTTCCTCACATGCATTTATTTCTTTCAAACAGATATTTCAAATACACTTCAAACTCATATTTTAAACAACAATAGTTCTAATTTTGGAAAGGAATGCAACTTTAATTCAAAAGACAAGATTTCCTTCTTTTAGAACTTCTCTTTTTGTTGATTTTCACAATACAATATACAAAATACATCTCTTTCTTTCAAAACAGAAAACATAGTATATCTCCCCTTTACATTTCAAAATTACAACTTACATATTCAATACAACATAGTTCCATTATAAAACATATACAAGTTCATCCACTTTAAGTGGGAAAGGTTACAATAAGATTTCATTTCAACAAGGGTATTTTAGACTGTTTCTTTCTTTTTTCTCCTTTGTTCCAAAACAACAACATGTAGATTTATCATTCTTCCAATTCTGATCACAACAAGAGCAGGGGAAAGGCAATGCTCTCCACCCAATCAAGACATCCAATGATAAGGAGAAGCCATCCTTCTTCATTGGCCCCCAAGCCCCAACCACAATGTAATAAAATATGTGTTTCAACTCATGGCAACAATAGGCTTCCACAAACACACATGCAAATTTCACATTTAAAACATAGTCCAAAATGAATGTAGTTTGCAACAACATTAAAACATAAAAAACAAAACTTAGGCTTCATCATGCAAGCCAAAGGAGCAAGAAACTATGAGGGATGCTACTTATGCCTCCCAAAGGGGAAATGGGCATCACCACCTGATTTCAAACCTCCAAAATATAGTATATCAAAGCCTTGACATGCCCTTATACCTCCCCAAGTACCCCTTATTCCTCACATTTCCTTATGCCTCCCCAAACTCTTATGGAACCCCATAACAAGTAAAGAAATGCAATATATTTCTTTGTAAGGTGGAACCCAAATCCCAACTCCCTCCACACTTATGCCTTCCAAAACACTTGTGCCTCCCACAAAATAAACCCCATAGTCTTCTCCTACACCATACCTAGGCCATCTACCCAACATCCCACAAACATGCCAAAACATTCACAACAAAAACAATTTCATAAACAAAAAAAGCATTTAAAGAGCCAAGTTCCTACCTCTCCATGATGGAGTTGTTCCAAGTTCCAAAACAACAAGCTTTATCTCAATGCAAGCAATCCAGATCAGCCAAGCACAAGTATGAAACAATCTTCCCAAAAACTTCTCCAAAGCAAGAGCTCCAAAATAGAAAAATAATTCCCCAATATGAGTTATGAAAAGTGAAGCAACCCAAAACAAGGAAAACAATTCAAATTTTATAGAAGAGGGAAGAGAAGAGGATGAGGTGGATCCATGTAGGATGCCACATCACACATCCTCAACCTCAGCCCAAAAGTCAACTTCATTCTCTAATTCATAATAAATAGGTGGGTGAATAATATGACAGTTTACTTACATACTCAAATCCAACCCACACCCCAAAGGACTGAAATTAAACCATGTAAGAAAAGTGCAATTAAAACTTACAATTTGTCTTCTCAAAAAGCATTATAAAAGTCTAATTTTAACCCCCAAACCATAGGTATGGTTGGTAAGTAAATTTAAGAGGTATGGGACAAGTTTAACTTGTCCCACAAGCCTCCAAAATCAGCCTCCAAGGACAATTTCGAATTTCCAAGAAGGTGGAGTGTTTCACACTCAAAAGTTAACTTACATATCTCTTACACATCACTTACACATTACTTACTCATTCTTACAACATTTAATACAAGAGTCAACCACTCCAATAATTACTTTCTTATGACCCAATTCAATTAATTTATTTTAACAATATGATTATTCACATTATATACCAAAATTTATTTAAATAAAAGGGATAAACACATCACTTAATAAACACATACAAACATCAATAAAAAGGAACCAAATAAATAAATACACATAACCCATTGGTCACATTTAAAGGTGATCCCCCCATGGGAATCCCTAACAAAATAACCACACAAAAACAATACAAGTTGCCATGGTGACCTTGTTGAATTAATCTAGAATTCCAATGTGGTTGGTATCCCATCCCCTGATGTTTGTTGTGATATTTTAAACCTGCAAAATAAAAATACCTCCTTCGGCCTCATGGCCATATCAGAACATTCAAAATAATATAAATAAAATTCCAAAATCATCTAGATATATGAATCACAACAACATCCAAGAAACCAACAAGATCATTTGTAATTTTACTCAACAACTATATCATCATCAAATAATTTCAATTTCTAGGTCTACTCACAATATTCAAATATCACATGTCTAAACAACATCCATAATATAACCATGTCAAACAATATATCAACATCAATATCCAAAATGTCTCTAATAATCATCATGCATCATAACTGAATCAAAGTCAACAATAATCCATGGTCTAACATATAACATCTAACATCTAACATCTAACATCATACTATGATAAAGTCCATAATCATGTCCATAATATAATTATTAGTATCATGATCAGTATCAAAAGGTGTCAAAGGGAAGTGGGCACTACAACTTGATCTCCAACAACCTTCCAAATTATTCTTCCTTCTAAATTAGACTTTCCTAGCTCTTGAAACAACCTTCTACTAGGGTCCTTGGTGAAGAAAGATCTTCTTCCTTCCATCTTTACATATATTAATGACAAATATTACTTGATATATGTTTAAGACACTAGTATTTATAAAGAATTTAAACAACACAGAGTCGCCACTAAGGATTTTCACCTTAGTTTGTGCAAATGCACTATGAAAGACCTATAAAATGTTTGTCAATACTAGATTCATGCAAAGCTTACAAGATCTTCTCTTCTTTTACCCAAATTTATCAATGATGATACAAATCTTAGTACAATAATTGTATAAGCTAGAAATATTACGCTTAGAATTCACAACTTTGAACAATTCTTACAGATCTGAATAGATAATGATGTTTTAGCAATGTATTAGCACTTCAAAAATATGTAAAAAGCATTACCAGGGTCTATACGCGTACACCTTTATTCAAATACTTTAAAGATTCCTCGGAAATGGTGCCACTGGTGTTGGTATCCAAATTTTTCTCCTTTTCAATATGAGAAACAACACAGATTGGACATGGAGCTTAGAGACAGATAGATCATAGTGTGTGTCATTTTGTAGCCGGGGATGAGATCTAACTAGGTCCTTTGTCACTCAGATTTTTGGAGAGATGGATAACACCTTCAAGAGGATTTGACTTGTCCTCACTGCTTTAGGTTGTGCCTCTTCAACCAGGTGAGAGGAACCTTAGTGTAACCTCTGTTTGATGAAGGAGATGGAGATATCCTTCTTTTGCACAAAATTTATGAAGAAAACCTTGGGAAAATACGGTCAATACTCCATAATTTAACTCTTAAGAGTTGTCACTTCTAAAATATGGAGATACTTTCAACATAAGGCTAAGGTTACTAAAGACATTAAAAATCGTGATTGTTTTGCATATTTTAGTAAATAGATTTTGTTCCTTTGTTGATACACAAGGCAAATAGGGGTAGTTTAGGGTGGATTTATGGTTTTTTGAATAATTTTGGTGTGAGATGAAGTAGGATAAAGTTAATTATACCATATCTTTTAAGGGACTTCACAACAATGAACAAATCAACAATGTAAAAGCTTGAGCAGTTAAGATGTTCCTTCAACCAGAAGGTGTGCTTCAATGGAGGCCCAAATCAACATATTTTCACATAATCTTTGAGACTCTAACATGAAGGATTGAATTGAAAGACTCAATTAAACACCAAAGTCTCTAATCAATCACGCCTAAGGTACACCCAAAGACTTATAGACAATATTTATCAACAAATGACAATGAATTGATTTTAAATTTTTTATCTCATCCAAGATGAAGGATCTTCTTGAAATGAAATTGCAAATACCATTAAACTATCATAGGGATGAGATCTTATGTGATTTCACAAAGATTTCAATGTAAGATTGCAATAGGAATGAAAGAAACTATTTGCAGACATTCTGAAATAAAAAGCAGACACAAATTACTAGAGATTGGACACAAATTAATTTCAAAATTACTTAGATTCATCAGTAGGGGAAATATTTTAAAGTAATCTCACTTCTGGAACAACTTGACATGATAGAAAATCTAACAAAGAATAAAATAACGAAGTTATCTCAACATGGTCTCTCAGAAGACAAATTTATCAATTTTTTTGTTAAGGATTCAACGTACAACCATTTGCAAGAGTATTCTCATTACATTTATACATTTTGCTCACTCAATTTCCCCCCCAAAAGAGAAGAATATTCAAGGGACCTTTGCTTGTTACCAATTTTTTTAGACATCGAAGTTTAACAAATTTAGATTTGAAAGCTACCTAGTGGACCAATTGTGAACTGATCACATTTCTTGTGCCCTTGGCTAATGACTAGGATGCCATGCCACAAATTTTTGGCAATCATTCTAATCATTCTGATTCTGTCATGTGAAAAATCCCCTTTTTAATCATTTTTCGGAGACTCTACACAGCTGGATATGACAGGTAATCCTTTTTGCTCTCGAGGTAACACCTTTTTCATCTTTTGCACCTGCACTTTCATCATTTCATCCTTTTTCCTCTCTTTCCTCTGTAATTATGCCCCACATCCATCTCCTCTAGTAATTCCCATTTTTGCAAGTGCATGAGCAATTCCAACTTTAAAATATCGACCTTAACAATCCTTGGACTCATAAATTAAGTTCTAAATCCATCAAATGGCACTTTACAGATAGAGACGACAAGGAATTTCATCAATGAACAATCTTGGAGAAAAAATGGTAGAAAAACAGACGCAATACACAACAACCATTGATTCTTCCCCTTTTCCACTTCATATCATAGCCATCCATGTGTTTCCTTGCGTAACTGCAAAGGAGAAGCACAAGGAAAGTCCCAAACAAGCACGGGCCTTCCATGTGCCTTGGGCCCAAGAAAAATGCCTTTTGGCCTTTGAAAATTCTCAGTGTAAAAAGGAGCTAGCGGAAGCATCCACGTGTCTCAATGGCACATTTTGAGATTATCCACAAAATCATAGACCCCAAACAAGCGTGGGCTCAACACGTGTCTCAGTTTGACAGAGTTTGTTAAAAAATTTGAAGGTTCAACGAAAGGTGCCCATGTGTCTAGGGTCCGAGACATTTTTCTTTGGCCATTGAAAAGTCCAAGCAAAGGGTAGAGTGAGCGGAAGCCTCCAAGTGTCCTCATGGCGCTTCTTCAAAATAAAACTTAGGGGTTAGTCCCCAAATAGGCGTGGTCCCTCCACGTGTCCCAAGCCTTTCAAAATTTCTTTGAATAGATTAAGTACAAAGTGGAGCCGGTGGAAGCCTCCACATGTCTCCTATCACAATTGTTAAAGTGGGACCCTGAGGTAGATCCTCAAATCAGCGCCATCCCTCCACATGTCCATGTTCTGCCAAAACTGTACCGGTTGCATGAAAAATTTGTCTAAGTCTAGGAAAGGCAATGGAAATCTCCACGTGTCTCCTCGGCTGCAACTCCAAGGCCAAACCAAAAGGAAAATTTTCAAATGAGCGCCATTCCTCCACATGGAAAGTTTTGGGTTGAAGTAAGTCTTAGAGTTTTTAAAGTGCCCCGTCGAGCCGCATCCAACCAAAAAGGGCCACGTTTCCACTAATGCTGAGATGTAAATTTGAAGAGGAAAAACACACCCGCCAAATCGTAAATGCAGAAAATCACCATTTGAGCCCGAAAATGAATCTTTCTTCAAGGACAGAGAATTTGGAAATGTTATAAGGCCCAAATACAATCCACCGAGCCACATCTAATCATGTTTTCACAAATATTTGGGACAAAAATGACAGGGACAACAAAACGTGACTGTGGAAAATGGAAGGAAAGGAAAAACCCAAGTTTTACGCCCAAGTTATAGACTCTTTCATATGGATAGAGGAAAGAAAAACAAATTTTTATTTTAAGTGATCCTCAACCAAGGAAGGGATTGATCATGGAAACCAAATGGAGGAAAAAGTTTTCAAGCATCAATATGGGGAGATAGAAAACATGACAGAGGCCGCAAATTGAGGAATTTTAATGACAAATGGGGCAAGACTAATTTGAGCACCAAAACTTAATGTTAGTGCAAAATCACAACACCACCAAATGAGTTATGGATCTACTTTTCTGATGTGATTGCATAACATTGGATTATTCCCCAAGCTGTGGGACTTGTAAATGGGAATGATCCTCCAAAGAAGGTTGGTTCCTCTTCCTAATCCTAGCACTAAAATACTTCTAAGGAAGGAAATGCGACTATCTACTCCTAATCTAACAATTCCAAGGGACCAAGGAGAGAGAGAGAGAGAGAGAGAGAGAGAGAGAGAGAGAGAGAGAGAGAGAAATCCTACACTACAGAGGTGATAACACCGAGAAAAGGGAATTGCTGATCACAAACCCAACTACCTGAAATGGAGAGAGGTGAGCAATGGAGAGGATGGACAAATGCATCACAGACCAAGGATAAAGTTCACACAAAACACCATTTCAAACCCCTTAAACATAGCTCCCAAAACCTGTAATGGACATTAGAGATATGCACAATATACCCTAAAATGGTGAGAGGCAAGAAGAGACAACAAAATGAGCAAAGGATGGACAAAACACATCACGAAATAGATTTTATTACTCTAGGAGTTCACATAGTACACCATTAATGGGAAAGAGGCAAGAAAATGCCATTACAAAGCCAAGGGAGGAGGCTTAAACTCCACATTTGACCCTAGAGAAGAAAGAGAGAGGGTAGGGAAGAAGAATGAACAACCTTTTACAATGAATCCTGCCCCTGTATTTATAGATTTGATCGAGAGAAGAAAGAGAGAGGGAAGTGGGAAAAGTGGGTTGAAAATCAACCACTACTATTAATGCTTCTATAAAATATGCCCCAAATCTATCTTTACTACATGATTCCTTGATTCGGTGCCTTGAAAGAAGAGGAAATGGTGGAAACATATCAAATTTGATCTAGTTGTTGAGACAAATGGATCCTGCATTGAAGGCCCGAAGATGTTTCCTCCATTTTCCTTTACCTAACCTCCTCAAATTAAAGTCTCAAACCTCCATAGCGTAGATGAGGTCGAGATCTTTCCAATGGTGTCAGATTCGTGATATTTTGAGCCATGAATCAAAAGATATGCCGCTCTTGATATAACACGCGGAGGCACCACGCTTGCTTGAAAACCTGACCAAAAGTTTTCCTTTAGAGGAGCATCGAGTTGACACTTGTTGGCCTCCACTGATCTGTGGACTTTTCAATGGTCCCTCTTACTTTTAGAATTTGGGCTACGTGGTGAGCTCATGCTTATTTGGGTCTCCGCCTTGGGACCAACTCTTAGAGATGCGCCACGCTGACACTTGGCGTTCTCCACTTACACTTTTATACTTAGCCAATTTTGAAGCTCGCCTTATCCGCCTTTTGACTTTGTCTGACCAATTGCTACGTGGAGGGCTGACGCAAGTTGGGATCTACCTGTAACTTGGAGAATGGATTTAAGACGTGGAAACGACCCGACAAAGTCATTTCTTTTACACAGGGTCCTTTAGTCTCTCTTGGCCTCTTGCCACTCCATGGTTGAGTCTTTCTGTGACCAATTTGTAGGATTTGAATGAGTCCTCTTAGGTTCTTTTATGCGGGGTCATGGCCGATTCAATATTTGGCATGAGGGTGAAATATGGAAAACACTTACATCCTACAAAAACATGTGAGCATGAAATCAACAATAAATCATTGGCATGACATCCACCAAGATCTAGAAAAATTAATGTTTTTAGGTTCCCATTTACATATAATAATAATTATAATTTGCATTCAAAGAAAAGGTTTAGAGACATGTATTCATTTCATTTCATTTCACATCATTTCGTAGCCAAGGAGAGAGAAAGAGATAAAAAGAGAGAGAAACACTATTTTCCCAAAAGTTAAATTTCACACAAAAAGCCATAAGATAGAGTCCCAAAATTATTTACAAGTGTTAACAAGTTTCCAAAGTGGTTTGGTAACCCAACGTGGGTCCTACAACTTTCCTTTTACATTTTCTTGCTAGTTGCAAAAATATTGAATTTAGGCTCAGAGGCAAGAAACCACTTTCTATCACTGTCTTCTAATGAGCAAATGCACAACAGGTAAATTTATACATGTTATCCTATACACCAAGAATTTAGAAGGAACCTGACGAAATTCAAAGCGCGAACGGTTTACAATTTGTGGCAAGTTTTTCGGGGCTATCGGTCGTAATTGGGCTAGTTGCAAAAATAACCAATTTTAGCTCGAGGGTTAAGAAACCTCATCCAAAAACTTAATTTCGATGGTTGGACTCTCCATGAGAAGGTTCCTACTTTCCCTCCTATATACAGAGAATACGTAATAGTTGACGGAACTGAGAACTGAAAATGGGTTATAAATGGCGACAAGTTTTCTGGAGAAACCGATCGTAATTGGTCCAGTTTGACCTAGTCAAACTGCGACCGGAGGCCTACAAAATGCCCTTTCCAAACTATCTAGAAGAGTTTTTTCAAATAATGATGGTTACAAGTAATTTTCTAGTAAAAATACTAGAGGTTTGTGATGGCAGATAGACCAAAATGAAACCCAACTTTTCACTTTTAGTAGCTTCCTACATTTGCAAAATGGTGTAACAAGACTCCTAGAATGACATAAAAATATCACATACGATCAATAAAAGTTGATCCAAGGGTTGGAGTGACTCATCGAATAACAAGGTACACGTAGGAAACTTAACATCTCCTTTTCGGAGTTATAAGGTTGATTTGCAAGTCTCCAGAAATCATGATTTATCTGCTTTAACAAGGGAATGGTAAACATATTTACAGGGAAGTCAAATTCAACTTGTCAATAAAAAGGGGTACTGTAGCAATCTATTCTGGTAAGGAAGTTTGTTAGATCATCTCAAAATGAGGATTTGAGTTCATGCTTGTCTACCAAGGAATATTTGGATTGTGTAAGTTATGATGTATCGTCTTATTGTTTTGAAAACAAGTAAATTTAAAACTATCAATTCTATGATAATACTAAAGTTCAAAATTTTATTTCATTGCAAATGAAAAATTAAAAATAAAAAAAAAAATAATGAAAGATAAGGAGAGATGAACCATGCATGGAAAAAATAAATATTAACGTTCGCCGCTTAAGAGTTTGGTGAAACACTTGCTAGATGCACTTTGACTCTAGATTCCCATTTATTTTCAAAACTCCACTTTGGGCATGTCTTTCCACCAACACAAACCATGAGATCACATCTCTTTGAGGCATCTATTCGAATGGTAGTGAAGTGCCTTACCAAACACCCTTTCCTTAAAGCTCTCATTTTCACACAAGAAGAGAGTGTGCTTTGGTGAGGATGTTGAGTCTCGCTTTACACCTTCTAATGGCATTTGATTCAAAGTTTTGAAGACCTTTTGAACATACCCATCTTGCACACCATGACCCACATTAAGATATCTTAATAAATGGGACTAAAAGGAGTGGGAAGAGTTAATTTCTAGTCTTAAAGGTGATCTTGGAGATAAAGTTGGTTGCAGTATGGTAGTCAACACATACACGAGGTTCTTGAAAACTCCATTGGTTTTCCTAGGGCATGACTTAACAATCCAAATGCAATTTCCAACTTCTCACTATGGTGGCAGAGGAATAATTCCTTTATCCCTCATTGATTTCCTTACCATTTGAACCTCACCTGACATGTGCACTTATGCATAGATGTTTGATAGAAGAACATAAGTTGCAACATTTTGACGATCCAACTCAAAAGAAGAGTTGCTGTAAATTATTGTAACTCTGTATTCTTATGTGCTCTACAGGGTACCAAACAAACACATCCACACAACCACCACATGTTTAATTGGTGTGTTGATGATAAATTTTAGAGTTTCCTCAAGATAGCTAGCACAACAAAGAATGTCAACCGAGAAGACATAATATTCAATTCTAGGTGGAATGTTATAAGCAACACTTATGACATAGAAGTATTTACAACCCTTTTCCACTAACCTACAAGATTTCATTTTATAAAAAAATGAAGATTACATGGTCAGGGTGTGTTCCATTAGACCACATCTCTTTGATGAGTTTTACCAAACAATTGACTTGCCTTGTGTAAGCTTCCCCATTTTGTGTACATGACTACTAGGCACTTGTAACTACATCTGACACTATTCCTTTAACCTTTTTGCTTTGCTAGATGATCACCCTGTTCTAGTGGTCCCATTTTGACACAGGTTGAGAGTAAGTAGGAAAAGTAACAAAAAAATCAGATTTCCATTATGCTTTGATGGACGTCCTTGCTTGGTTACAGATCTCACATTTTTACATAGGCTGGGAGTGTTTGGCAACTGTAAACTCATCAAGTTTGTAATACCACAAATTTGACGTTCTAAAACCACATTAATCTTTGAATAATAATCTAGGAAAGTTGAGGATTTTTTTTTCGTTTTAAGTTACAAGGGTGTCAAACCCTAAGGTATGTTTGATTAAATTCCTACCAACAATGTTATATTTCATAATATAGATCCCCTCTAGATAATTAATTAAATATTCTTAGTTTTTTTCTAATGTTACTTTGATTATCATCATTGGATAGAATCCATTAATTTCTTATGCTTGATTAAATAGTGTTCACTATCACAAACTCACTTTTATCCCACATCTATTAAACCCTTACCCTTAGATACCTTAGTCCCTTTGACTTATTATCCTTGGTTCCCATTGAAACATTTACTAAAACACATTAGGAGAGTTACACATTTAAATTAATATACTAGGGCGCTAAGTAACCCCATTCACCCACTTACATACACTTGGATTATTTAAAATCCCAAAACATATTCTCACCTAACAATTATAGGATTGATTCTTAACCCTTGGATCAAATCAATAGGGACCAAAATATTTGATCTATTTAAAATAAGCCCTAATCATCCTTAAGGAAGTCTTCTTAAGCATTTCTTACCCTAATCTCATTCATTTGTTTCCCTTTAATTTGTAGGTTGAAGGAGTGGATGTCATGGATCAAGGGAAAACTATGAAGGAGTATTCTTGGATCCAATCTGCAATATGAAGGGGATTCCATCCAAATGGCTCCCCTCTAGAATAGTCGAATCTTATATCTAACCATGCATTCCTAGTTATTTAATTTCAATATAAGCATCTAACCTAGATCTAGTTTGAGATCTATTATTGATTAGTTTTATATATTTTTGGTTTCATTGAGGGGGAAGGAAATCCCATTTTTAGATCAAGAGTCTTATGCATTTAAATACCTCTTGAACGGTTTTTGTATGAGTCCAAACCAATATACACAACCCACATAGGCTGGATCTACATTTAGGTGTAGTTTAGATCCATAAGAACCAATGGTTTGGCCACAAACATGTTCTTTAAAAAAAGTCACGCATAGTCTCTTGTGACCGACAAATCCTTTGTCTTTTCGATGGTCTCTTAAGACCAATTCCATGAGAAATTTTATTCAATTTTATGTCATCACAGCTTTGCATCTGGTATAACAAGCACAACCAATGACATGCTAAGTTTGCATAAATGAAAATAGTCTATTTAGTGACCGATGTTGATCACAAGAATATCGTTTCTCACGTCTGCGTTATAATTGATAATTTTTTTAATATTATTTTAAATGCAAGGGGGTAAGATATTAATTCCATGAGAAATTTTATTCAATGTTTTGTAGCAGAAATCATCACATTCTCGAGGATTTTATCATCCTCACTATTTTAGTTATGCCTTTTAACCCGAGCAGGCACAACCAATGACTGCCAAGTGTTGCATAAATGAAAATAGTGCAATATTTAGTGACGTGTTTCTCCATTGTTTATTGTAAAAGAGTTCAATTTGGATTTCACCTTTGGGTAAATGGGAATTCTATAAATAGCTGGTTTGTTTTCAAGCAAATGGCCCCTCAAAAATTGCCTCTCATCTTCTCATTTCAATAGTTTAGTCTTTCAGTTCTTGTTTAGGAATTCAATAGTTTTCATTTGTTGCATGCATAGTTAGTGTTGTTTTGCTGTTTAGAAGCCACATGATCTTCTTGTGCTAGTGTTATTACTTGTTTCATACAATCAATTGAGGTAGGATAGTTTCATTTTCAGTCTGAAGCCATTAGAGTTGCAGGTTTTGTTCATCAAGAAGGATAGTTTCAGGTTCTAGATGTTTTGTGTTGTATGACTCACAATAAATCCCGCTAGGAATTACATAAGCCAAGCTCTGTTCTCTTGCGCTATCCCTCTCCTACTCACATTGTATTCAGTCTACATCCAAAGCTGCCATTGTTCCAATACCTACTGTTGATGCTAGCATTACACACTTTTCTAGATTCACGTGAGCACGAAGGAACGAGGAGACCACACTGAGGGGACAAAGCCACACACAATCGGATTCACCACTGTTCTACAAAATCCAGGTTCAAGCTATCAAAGTTCTAGTTAAAACATATCAAATAGAGTAGTGAATCATTTCATTTCAGTTAATCTCACTTTCGATATTGCAGGAAGCTATGGGGATTGATAGTTTCTGAGAAACTATGATTCATTCCTCACTTCTGAGGTAAGATCGAGGGTCTTTCAAATAGATTAGATCAGTTATTTAGTTATTTAGAATAGATTCACAACTGCACAGGCAAGTAGCTATACTCGGCTACCTTGTTTGTTTTTAATTTTTTATTAGTTTAGTTGTCATTTTCTAGATATATTAAATAATTGCTCTTTCAATTTTGTTCAATAGTTTATCAAAAATACAAAAATAGAGAATTTATATATGTTGTAGATATACTTTATAATTAGTTAGTTTACTTTTTCTTTAGTTAGATTTATATTGTTTCTTTTGTATGACAATCACGGGACCTAGGGAGCCCAGAGAATACGTATTCGAGCCAATCATGCCTCAACCCAATCTTGTTGCAGCAATAACTGATATAGACCAAATCTTAGAATCCAAGTCTTCCGAACAACAACAGACCTACAAGAAATCAGCCCACAGTTAAGAGGATTAAACATAGAAGACGACAAAGCACATACATTTTGGATAAACCAACCAAACTACAGATTGCCCTAATAGATATCCACATGACTATAGAAGGGCTTGAAAGAGAGAAAACATTCGGTTGTGATCCTTTGGTCCCACAACCAGATGCAGAGATATCCTCATTGACATAGACACTAGCTTAAGAATTCAAGTTGCCAAACACCTACTTGTAAGGGGCTCGAGAAGATTGCACAACTTTTAGTTCTAAATATAGAGGCCAAAAAGGCATACGACTACTGGATATTAGGGATTAGGATTGATTCTGCACATGACCATAGGAGGTCCACAACAACCACAACTTACGGTTGTGATCCATAGATCCCACAACCCAACGAGCCCACAATCAATCAGACGTTGATGCTTGGTTTACGCACATTAGTATTTAGGTCCTCTCCACTTCCACCAATCATTATCACACAATTATCCTCACTAGACATAACAACTAATCAAGCTAAGGATTTCTGACTAGACCAGAGAATCACCCATAGAATCCACTATATATCCATCATCCATTTTCATGACCTTGTCGGAGATATATACGAAGCACCCACAGGTTATCTTCCACGTATCCCACAACCTATAGATCGGATCACGCCAGAGCTCGATATTGATTGAGCCTTCGAGCAGTCATCCTCACCAACCGATCTATCACACCGCCTTAGGTTAGGGGAGGGCCTTCTTTGCCTTAGATTCACAGATTCCATTAGTGCGCATCAAGACATAAGATTTCCTAACTAGTTTATCTTACCCCACGTATATTCCATCCCCACCGGCTGTCTCGGCACGACCTCGGAGGTCGGGTGCGAGGAAGAGTTACTTGTAGATTCCCATGCTCGCTTGTCACTTTTCCATCATACAAAATTGGTGAACCCAACGTGAAAAAACAACTCAAACAGCTTCTTCCTCTTTTTTTTTTTTTTCATTTTTCTTTCCATCCACCTTCGCTCTTTCCCATTATTCTGCGGGTATTCATATACCCCCCGAATATGTCGAGATACGATGCATATGGCAGACCTCTCTCAGGTCTTGAAACAAGCTATAGTCAAACAAATAGACAACCATCACCCTCACTTTCTGCATGGGCTGATAACTATTCAAATAATTACTTTATCTCAAACTCCCCCTCAAAGAGCTAGCTCAAGTTCTTCATTCCGAATTGAGGAGTTCGATCAGCTTGCACAACAACCAGAGCCTTCAGGCTCTAATAATATGACATTTACTGAGAATCTATTTCATCTCCTCGGTCTTATTCAGACCACAAATCAGTAGACAGTCAGACCCACTCCCTTTTTTGGATGAGGAATACTTAGCACGCTTCTGCTAAAAGTGAGCAACACTTCCAAAACATGTATCCACCAGTAGGGAGCTTACAAGTACAATCTGATACCCTATTCCAAGAAAACACCCCCATTCCTCCACCTATGGGAAATGCCCTCGGTGAAGCTTGGCAGGATAACGACCAATTCATAGCAGGGGTATCATACCCCTTTGCAACCTCAAATGATACAACAAATGCCCTTAAGGAAAAATACTGTCTTCACCAATAGAGGTCATCTCAGCCTTGGCTGAAAAGGTTAGAGGGCTGGAACTTGCTCAAGCAAATCAAAATTCATATTTTGGGCAAGTAGGAATCCCCAACCCTCCACATCATCCTAGCCAAGTAGACCTCCTCACAGGAACAGCACGTTGGGCATGCCTCCTCAGTATTCACAACAAATGCCAACTAGAACCACGTTTTCTAACGCCACTCCAGTGGAAAATATGATACCTCCCGGTTAGTACAAAATAATCCATTCCTAAGCAATGCTCCTCCATACTTAAACATGTATTCCAAATCACCACAAGGAGATATGTTCTCTTCTCCCGGCATGTTCACTCAACCACAGGGATTTCCTTATGCCCCCAAAATGCATATGCTACACCATATCAACAAACCATCCCACCTCCACCCCCTCAGCAAGCACCATCGATGGTCAAACCTATGCGATAGGAACTTATTCAAAATATTTGAAAGAACCTTTAGACTTCACTATACGAAGCATCATGCTTCCAAGACCTCTTCCCGATTTTCCCAAATACAAAGGGGAGGGAGACCTGAATGCACATATCAAGGCCTATGCCACAACCATTCGAGAACTACTCCCTTGGGATGGGGTTGTTGCTAAAATATTCCCCAAAACTTTAGAGGGCATTGCCCTCGATTGGTATTATAGAATACCTGAAGCCTCAATACATTCATTTAAACAACTCATTTCAGAGTTCATCAAGGCATTCGACATGAACAAATTGTTGAGAACAGAATCAGGGAATTCTTGCATATTAAGCAAGAACACAATGAATCTGTTGCTCATTTCATCCAAAGATGGCGTACAGTCCTTTATTCTTCAACGAGTGCTCCAAACATGGATCAGATGGAACTATGTGATTTATTCCTTCATTCTCTCAGTAGAGAGATAAAGGAAGAAGTCCAGAAGTTCCCACTAAGAACTTATGATGAAGTACTTGAGAGCGCCCTCCGAATAGATCAAGCTGCAATAGATAGCGGTCGCAAGACGTATGGAACAAATGGGAGGTTAATCATCCCCAATCAAAACACTACGACCTATCCTAGTACAGTAAATGCCAATCAAGGACCTAAAATCCTTAACAAGAATCACATGGAGTGACAATAGATGGAGTAACTGACCAAGCTAAAAAGGAAAATGTTGTAAATGCTCCACCACCGGTTAACAATCAACGAAACAACAATTTTACCCCAACAATCAACACTGTGTGGATTTTAATCATCCACAACAACAACAACAAAACAACAACGAGATCCAAACACAAACACACAGGGTCCAAGTCAAAACTCAACTGGATATCAAAACCAAAACCAAAGACAACAAATGCAAAACTTTAATCCTAATAGTCAATAGTTTAATCAGAGTTTTGGACCACAACACACACCAAACCAACAACCTAGGAATTATAATCCTAACTCGTATTGTGGTTTCCACAAAATTCGAGGCCATGACACTAGGACTTGCCACGATTACAATAAATTCATGCAACATTTTCCAGAGGAACAAAGACAACTTTTCATAGATATGTTCTTAGCAGATCCTGCATCACCTACGCCAAATACTTTCACGGGAGTAGTCTCCCCTCAAAATGCACCCCTCAAGATCTTCAATGATCCGCTCCCAAATCACAATAACAACAAATTAAATCCAAATGGGATGAACAAGGGTGTAATGACAGGAAACAATGATCATGAAGCCTCGACTTCACTAAATCCACCTGTCGCACCGCAATTAGGAAATCAGCCACGACCAAGATAGTCGGTTTAGTGGAGTTAGACACTGAGCTACACATGGAAGCCATAACAAGGACACGAGAGTATTCCTCTCAGCCAAATCCAAGTTACCCACTAGAGACAGATAACATTCAACAAACATTAGTAAAACCCGTAGGTGCCTATGATTTAATTAATGACCTAACAAAGACCTTCTCTCACATCTCCTTTTTGGACTTGTTGAAGAACTCTCCTACCCATAGGGCTGCTCTTTTAGAAGCATTAGGTTTAGGTCATTTAATTAACATCACTCCACCTCCCGAAACACAAGTAAACCATATAGACTTTGATATTCACCCTCCAGGGCAGCCAGATAGGGATACCGAGTTTATATTCGATAAAAAAAATGCCAACAGACACTGAGATTGCACGTAGAGGTGATCCAACCTTACATTTACAAGTGTGGGTTTATAACAATTACGTTAAACGCACAATGGTTGATGATGGGGCAGCAGTTAACATAGTCCCCTTCTCTTTCCTTCAAAAGCTAGGGTATGGAGAAACAAATTGTTCCACGACTCGAATACACTAAGAGGCTATGATAGCCTTAAAGCCACTTCGATTGGGACTATAATACTACCAATCACCTTAGGACCCAAAACAATCCTCACTGAGTTTTATATTATAGATCGGAAACCAACTATAATATGATCCTCAGCACCATGGATACACCGTATGAAGGCAATCCCTTCTACGTTATTTCAAGAAATAAGATTCTTGCACTTAGGAAAGATATTCATAGTAGCAAAAGGTGATCCGAAACCATTCGATATACACCTAGCAGACCTGAAGAAAAGGCCAGGCATTCACTCTGAGTTTGAACTCCCAACAAACCAACTTAACAAACCAACCGACTCAAAACCGAAGAAAAGTTGATACCTACAATGGAGTTAGAAGTTACGAACCTAGTCAAGAACATCCCAACCTCAAGGATGAGGCTAACGTTGTAGAAATAGTATCATTAGGAACTACTACAAAAATTGTCAAATTACTAGAACAAGATTTACCAATTTTCCTACCATTTGATTCCATAGGTATGGGATGTACCCTAGGAGTTGGTTCTCTTCCAGCAGAGAAAACTCTTGCATGGTAGAAGTAACCAAAGTAGAAGAAATAGATGTAGAAAATGTCCCAACATCCATCTTCCCAAGTAAATATTGGACTCTCCATTTCGATGGAGCTAGATGTCATTATGGGGTCTGGGGCAGGTGTGATCTTTACTTCTCCCGAGGGAAAGATCCTACCATTCACCTTTAAATTAAATTTCAATGTACAAACAATGGCACTGAGTACGAAGCCCTCCTCCTTGGTCTCATCATAGCTAAAAGGATCGGTGTTAATGACATCAGAGTGTTAGGAGACTCACAATTAGTAGCAAACCAAGTCTCTGAGGTGTATGAGACTAGAGTTGAACACTTACAGCTCTACAAAACAACAATATTAGATTTGAGCAAAGGATTTAACTTCATATCCATTGAGGCAATCCCACGAGAACAAAACCTTCTCACAGATTCGATAGCAACCTCAGCTTCACGTTTCACTCCAAACAGTGAGTTGGAAGACACCCATTTCATGGTATCCCTTCATACTGAACCATTAGTAAAGAAAATGTCAACAAACCCTCTTTTAACAACATAGCTGAGAATAAATCTACTATCTTAGATCACGTTGATAGTGATAGAGCCACTCTTGATTACCTAAACACCTATGCAGAGTTACATCTCACCCATCACATGGTAGATTTGTCCTTAATCCCACATTCGTCTTCTTACTTTGGAAATCCCATGGTAGAGCTTCCCCCACAAAAGGAGCTCGACATATACATGGTAGAGAATGGAGAAGATCTGGAACTACCTCCAGCCCCACCTGAGTTTGAAGAAGGTAACACTTCTTTAATCAAAGAAACAATTGATATTAACATCGAATGGAGGAAGAACCAAAGATCTTGAAACTAGGATCTTCGTTAACTCCAGAAGAGATAGAAATACACACTCAAATCCTCAAAGAACATCAAAAGGCTTTTGCATTTAATTATAAAGAAATGACGGGAATTACACCACACATCACGGTACATAACCTCATCACCAAATCAGATGCAAAGCCAATTAAACAAAAATCAGACCAATGAAACCCAAGGTAGCTCTCATGGTGAAGGAAGAAGTAATGAAACTTCTCCAAGTAGGGTTCATCAAACCGGTTGATTACTCTCAATGGGTATCTAATATCATCCCCATTCTCAAAAAGAATGGGAAGATACGCATCTGCATAGACTTCCGAGACATTAACAAGGCATGCCCCAAGGATGACTTCCCATTACCATCCATTGACGTCATCATTGATGCAACAACTGGATTTGAGCTTTTGTCTCTCATGGATGGGTTCTCGGATACAATCAAATCAGAATATCTGAACAAGACCAAGCCAAAACCACGTTTATAACTCCTTGGGGAACTTATTGCTACGTTGTTATGCCATTCGGTCTCAAGAACGCTGGCGCTACATACCAATGGGAAATGACATACATATTTCATGATCTTATTCATAAAATCATGGAATCCTATGTAGATGACTTGTTGGCCAAGGCCAGAAGTGTTGTGATCACCCGAAGTGCTCCGCATCATTCTTTCACGTTTGATCAATACGAGTCACACTAAACCCAGAAAAATGCGTATTTGGTGTGACAGGAGGGAAACTCCTAGGTTACATTATATCATCACGAGGGATCGATGTAGACCCAACCAAAATCTGGGTTGTTCTTGAGATGATCCCACCATCAATGATTCTGTGCATTAGATCATTTCTTGGAAAGCTCGGTGCAATCCGAGATTCATTCCAGACTTAAGTTTTGTTATTCATCCAATCAACAATTTGTTGAAAAAGGATTGCTACATTATTTGGACAAAGGAATGCCATGAGGCCTTCGAAGTAGTTAAAACTTCTTACTGTCTCCTCCCACGTTAATGCCACCTAGACCAGATCATCCTTTGATCTTATATTCACGAGCTACAGATGTCTCGCTAGCCTGCATGTTGGCTCAAGAAGATGATGATAAACGAGAACGTACGTGATCTATTTTATTAGCCAAACATTGCTCGATTATGAAACATGTTATACGCAAGTAGAACGAGAATGCCTTGCCATAGTCTTTGTAACCAAACGCTTAAGACATTACATGCTAAATCAAGAAACAAGGGTCATTGTAAAAATAGACCATTTACGAACTTTCCTCACGCAAGGGTCCTTGTCTAAAAAGGTTGGACGCTTTATAACCTTAATGGGTGAATTCAAATTAACTTTTGTAAACCAGAAGTCCATTAAGGGACAAATCATTGCAGATTGGTTAGCCGACAACCCGTTAGATGGAGGTGATCTAGTAGATCTAGATTTTCCCGATGAATGCATATATTACATCGAAACCAGACCTCCCATCTCTGAATGTCCTTGGTATACTGATATTATTAATTTTATCATGGACCATACATATCCAGAAGGTGCTACACCACAACAAAGAAGGTGGTTACGCATTATCGTAGCTAAATACGTTATTATAGAACAAGTGCTCTATCGTAAGGCTTTCGATGGAATGCTTCTAAGGTGTGTTGACACAGAAGAATCCAAGAAGATTCTCTACGAATCCCACAGTGGAATATGTGGAGGCCATTTTGGTGGTCATGCCACTACCCACAAAATACATCGATGGGCTATTTTTCTGCCCACTCTAGAACACGACGCAGTAGAGTTTGTACGCAGATGCCATAAATGCCAAGAATTTTCCCACGAGATTCACATGCCGGCACAAGCTCTACAACCAATCGCGACTCCATGGCCCTTTTCTACATGGGGCCTAGATTTGATAGGGAAATTCTCTCCCTCATCAATGATGGCCATAACTTCATAATCACGGCCACCGAATATTTTACCAAATGGGTAGAGGCTATGCCTCTTACCACTGTACTAGGTGCCGTGATCGCCAAGTTCATTTTGAACCAGATCATTTACAGGTACGGTGGTGTCCCACAAATCATTATCTCAGATAATGGCACTTCCTTTAAGAATGATGAGGTCCATGAGCTATGCAATAAATTTAAAATAAACCATCATACAACCTCCCTATATTACCCTCAAGCCAATGGGCAGGCTGAAGCAACAAACAAGACGTTGAAAGCTATTCTCCTCAAAACGGTAAAAGAAAACAAACGAGATTGGCATTTAAAGTTATATCCGGCCTTGTGGGCCCACCAAACCTCAATAAGAACACCAACAGAGAAACTCCTTTCTCATTGGTATTCGGAGCAGAAGCAGTTCTCCCACTTGAGGTTGAAATACCCAGTCTCCGCATCTCACTACAAGGGATTCTGATGAAGAAGCTTATAGAGAAGCACGCCTCTCCCAACTAGAAAGCCTAGATGAGGCCAAAGTTAAATGCTGAACAATGGCATAGAGTCTATGCTGACCGGATGTGCCAGTAGTATAACAAAAAGGTCTATGAATGAGAAATATATGAAGGAGATCTAGTTCTAAGACTAGACAACCGGATCGATAAGAAGACCGGTGAAGGAAGGAAATTCTGCCCAAATGGTTGGGCCCATACCGAGTCATGAAAGACTATGGAAATGGTGCGTATCTCTTATGTACACTAGAAGGTGAGGAATTCAATGAAACAATCAATTCCTTGCATCTTAAATGATTTTATGCATAAGCAACCAACACTATTTGTATAATTATATCTACATTGCATCTTCATGTAGTTAGGTTCATTTTGTTCACTCATTTCATAAAATTTTGTGATCAAGGAACTTATTCTCAAGCAATTCATTACAAACTTCTGATGGTATTGGCATAAAAGCATTCCAATCATACTTCTTCATTTTCATAACATCATCAACCATTTCAGAATCATTTCATCAATTAAAGCTAGATATGACAAAGTCTTAACGGTAGCCATACCAAGGCCTGCATGCTTGTTCTCACTTTTGTTTCTTCCTAGGATAGGTGTCTTGCCTATGGTCTATTCTAGAAGCTTCATGGTGTCACATCTATCCCGTATATATAGATCTCTTTGGAAATAAGAACATACTGACATTTTGCTCAAATAAATAAGTCAAATATAGATCAAATAAAAAATTTTATTTTTACACATTTCCTTGCCCTACCAACCTTCGGTGATGAGCTTGCATCTCTTACTAGTGACGTAGGGTTGGGAAAGGATGGGAATGCCCTTACTCGCATATGCCTTGTCCATGGTGATAAGCCCATGCTTCCTACTAGTAGCATGGGCAAGGTGTAGGGGGTTCTCTTGACAAAAACGTTGAAGGTCATAAGCAAATAGTTCAAATAAACCTTTGAAATCTTGAGTCAAAAATAAATGAATCAGATGTCCAAAATTCCAAGAGAGTTCAAAACCCTGAAAACCAGATTTTGTCAACCATGTGGCCATCTACGGATCTAAGTCTAGATAAACCACAAAGCAAGTTACATTCTAAACTATGGAGTCACTTGAGTAGAATAGGTTTGTAGCATCCTAATTTGGTTCCACCAAATCTTTGTCTATCTCTCATCACTACCATTCAACAAATTTCATAGCTTGTGCCCTTTCTAGCTCTCGGTGGTGAGCCCTCGCATCTTACTAGTTGCGTGGAGTTAGGAGTGGGGCAAGTACATCTGCTCATCATACCAGTTTATCATCACATTTTGTCAAAACAATATGAAGTACCGAAAATTGCTTATGAAAGCTAAAGTTCAAAATCACATTGTGTCTGCATTATCATATATCAGCATTACGAAATACAAAAAGAAAGAAAGAAAGCATTTGTATCATTTGTTCTCCATTGCATACATTCTGAAAAGCATATAAAAACAACATTATAATATACATGTGGAAACGAATCACAAAATCCTAGACACCAAGAGTCTGATCCAAAAAGAAGTATATATATATATATATCAAGTTTTATGTATGCCATCATGCACTAGGCATGGTCAAAATGCTCAATGAGCCCGGAAATACAAAATAAATCGTATAAACAATCTAAGAGTCACTACAAAAAGAGCCAAGTGGCCTCTCAACCCCTATGAGATCCCTCTGAAGGTGCACGACCACGTCTAGGACTCGCTACGCCGGCACTCTGAATGCACTGAGGGCTCACGGTCCCAAGGAGTAGCTGCAGCCTCGCTATGAGAGTGACTCCTCATCATGCACTCCACTGTCCTATACCCAACCAACTCAGTATGGAGGGGTAGTCACCATCTTGGCCACATGCCAGATAGGGGAAAAGACATCGCTATGCCTACCAGCTACTGAAGGCTCCCCTGCATCCACGGATAGCTCGGCATGAGTCTTCCATGGGGGGATCATCAGGTATCAAGCACATACCCGGTGAATCAAGTCTCACCACTCATCAACAGTCTCTCAAAAAGCAAAGGAGAAAACAAATTAGAAAATAATCAAAAGATAAAAACAAAGATGAACAAAAGGAGAGATAGCAACTAAGGCAATCCTAGCTAAAAACAAATATTAAAAGAAGGGTGACAACTCACTCGGATCTCCGGGCCTCCAAGAGGGATCCCTAGGATCAACGCCTACCACAGATGCCACCACTGACTGATGTCCTCCTCCTGTGTCTGGGGCAACATAACATCCTACTACGGACTCATCCTCTCCACCTAGGTCCTGAGAGGGCAACTCCTCTGAGACTAGAGTCACCCTCTCCACACTCTACTCTAGCCCTCTCGGCCTATAAGATCTCCTGAGTGTCATGCCACTCGGGATCGCTATCCTCCTCTCCACCCGACTCACTGACCTCCATATCCTCGGTCTCCTCCTCCATCTCTCCCCCTATGAACTCCTCAGACTCGAGTCTATATCAATGGGGTCATCACTGCTGTGGGCAGGGCGGTGGTGATCCGAAGTAAAGGTGCCTGAGGAGCACCGGCTCTCCCTCGAGCACGTACCACCCTCCTAGCTGCAATAGGGATGCACCAGAGTAACAACAGTCCAACCCCAGCCTCTAGGACCTCCCCTAGCCTCCCAAACTGATCTAAACACTGGCACCACTGGGGAAGCATACCAACGTAAGCAAGGCCAAACTGACTGAGGCACTCGATCAAAGGGGTGTGTCTCTACCTTCCCCGTCCTATCCACAAGCTGCCCTGTAGTAGAGCAGGAAATCAAAGTGAGGGTCTCCTCACCCCACAACCCTGCCATGGCCTGATAAGGTGTGGCCTCCATATCATCGTAGTCAGGGAAGCAACTGGTTGGTGGGGTGCTCTAAGCACCGACATCTCTATCCATCTAGCTTCCCTCACGGCTCCGGATCCGCCACCTCTACGCCTCTCCCATAAGGGATGATACGCTCATAGACCCAACTCATAACTAGGGTCGGATGGCTCAAAGATTGTCCCTGTAAGTGAACCACCCTGTATAAATCATGATAGGTGGTCCCAAGTATATCGGCTCCCTAGGCATAAATCCGGCCATGTGCCTCAATCTGCAATAATAGGGGACCAACAATAGAGTAAGGTGTCCCCTCCCTTGTCCCCGATCAATCTCGAGGCAAGGATCCCCATAATGCCTGATGAATCAAAGGGATAGGCAAGCTAGGAATGGAACGGACCCTCACCCCCTTCTTCGAACCAATGGAGACAACTGTCTCCCATATATGTAGCCCACTGAGCTATCTGAGCCCGCGACCCCACTGTCTCAAGTGTGAAGTCATCTCCCAGATGATCGGGACTCCCAAGATGTGGTAGACATCCTCCAGGTGATAGTCCACTCACCCCGACTCCTGAAATCGAAAGTGTTCCGATCAACATCCCAATACGAAAACAAGTCACAAAGTATGTGACTAGAAGGTGCGACATGAGGAACCCGTGATATACGTAATATGCCGGCCCTCTGAAGAGTATCCTTGCTCAGCTTGAGAAAGTGCATCCAACACTGCTGGAAGCCAATCACACTCTCTCTCTCTCTCCCATCTGATATATTCCTCCTTCTTCATACACCCAAAAACACGCAAAAAGGAGTAAGTTAGTATTCAAATTACATTGAAAAATCATTAAAACATATAAGAATACTAAAAATGCAAAATTGGGCTCAAAACACTGTTATTTTGGCATTCTGTAAAGGACCGCCACCCTGAGCAGGGCGGCGGTTCCATAACCGCCACCTTAAAGGGTGGCGGTCCTAACCGCCACCCTGCTCAGGGCGGCGGTCGTGTCCCGCATTTCCAAATGGGTCACGTGCCCTAAAAATGCCTAAAAACACAAAAAAATGACTATTTTGACTAAAACAAAGCCTACCCATTAGGCGCCCCCCTAAGTGACCCTATTAACACTAACATTTTCAAAAATAATCCCCCCATGACAAAGATTTCATCATTTTAACATTTTGGGGGTAAAAACGTTAAATCAAGAAGAACTAACCTGTGATCTCGCGGTCGATGTTCCACTCATGAAGGCATGATCACTATCTCGTCACGAACGTTTTGACTATACTCTCAAAAACCATCACCGTGGGTCCCAGAGCTCAAAATCAATCAAATCAACACGCACAAATGAATAGGAAAATGGGCCCATTTTTATATATATAGCATCTTGACTCATTTTGAATGCCCTTTTCGCAGGTTTGGAGCACCGACGAGGTAAGTTCTTATCCCCACAAAATGGTAAGTCCTCATTTCATATTATTTTAGTATTTATTTTTCGATTTATTTTATCTATCTGCACTTGAGTCCTCTTTTCATTTTGCAGGTAGCAGGAATTTTGGATGGCATCATTTCGACACACAGACATGTGTCGTATAATTTCTAACTTCCCATTTCGGGACCGCCATACTGACCCACCATTTTACGCCTCTTCATGGCTAAAACACTTCTCCGAGGGGGCAATATGTACGTACCCAAAATTGTAGGGGTACTACACACCACCGTGAACAATGTTACACATGCCCCAATGATGATACAGTCTCCTCGCAAGGTGTTCGGATCCGGAAAAATCTCTCCAAGTGTACATTAACATCCCGCATGCCCCGCTTAGCCTCCACGTGCTTTTTTTTTCTTTTCCCCCCTTTTCCTTTGCTTTTGGTCTTCAGTGATGAAACCACCACCCTGCCTGGGTGGCGGTCTCGTGACCGCCTGACCTGCCTGCCGGGGGCGGCGGTCCTTAAACCCCCCTCGGGCGGCGGTCCTTCACATGTTTTCCAAAATGTTCTTTTATCATGACTCGCACAAAATTTTCAACTTTTACCAACTTTTTCATCCATTTTTGCTTGTATTTATGATTTTGGTTCCCTGTAATAGTGTTTCTCCATTGTTTATTGTAAAAGAGTTCAAATTGGATTTCACCTTTGGGTAAATGGGAATTCTATAAATAGCTGGTTTGATTACAAGCAAATGGCCCTCAAAAATTGCCCTCTCATCCTCTCATTTCAATAGTTTAGTCTTTCAGTTCTTGCTTAGGAATTCATAGTTTTCATTTGTTGCATGCATAGTTAGTGTTGTTTTGTTGTTTAGAAGCCACATGATCTTCTTGTTCTAGTGTTATTACTATTTCATACAATCAATTGAGGTAGGATAGTTTCATTTTCAGTCTGAAGCCATTAGAGTTGCAGGTTTTGTTCATCAAGAAGGATAGTTTCAGGTTCTGGATGTTTTGTGTTGTATGACTCACAATAAATCCCGCTAGGAATTACATAAGCCAAGCTCTTTTCTTCGCTATCCTCTCCTACTACTCACATTGTATTCAGTCTACATCCAAAGCTGCCATTGTTCCAATACCTACTTCTGTTGATGCTAGCATTACACGCTTTTCTGGATTCACGTGAGCACGAAGGAACGAGGAGACCACACTGAGGGGACAAAGCCACACACAATCGGATTCACCACTATTCTACAAAATCCAGGTTCAAGCTTTCAAAGTTCTAGTTAAAATATATCAAATAGAGTAGTGAATCATTTCATTTCAGTTAATCTCACTTTCGATATTACCGGGAAGCTATGGGGATTGATAGTTTCTGAGAAACTATGATTCATTCCTCACTTCTGAGGTAGGATCGAGAGTCTTTCAAATAAATTAGATCAGTTATTTAATTATTTAGAATAGATTCACAATTGCACAGACAAGTAGCTATACTCGCTACCTTGTTTGTTTTTAATTTTGTTATTAGTTTAGTTGTCATTTTCAGATTTCTAGATATATTAAATAATTAAATAGTTTTATCTTAATTGTTAAATAATTTATCAAAAATACAAAAATAGAGAATTTATATATGTTGTAGATATACTTTGCATAATTAGTTTACTTTACTTTAGTTAGATTTATATTGTTTCTTTTGTATGACAATCACGGGACCTAGGGAGCCCAGAGAATACGTATTCGAGCCAATCGTGCCTCAACCCAATCTTGTTACAGCAATAACTGACATAGACCAAAATCTTAGAATCCAAGTCTTCCAAACAACAACACCTACAAGAAATCAGCCCACAGTTAAGAGGATTAAACATAGAAGACGACAAAGCACATACGTTTTGGTCAAACCAACCAAACTACAGATTTCCCTAATAGATATCCACATGACTGTAGAAAGGCTTGAAAGAGAGAAAATGTCGGTTGTGATCCTTTGGTCCCACAAAGCATGTAGAGATATCCTCATTGACATAGACACTAGCTTAAGAATTCAAGTTGCCAGAACACCTGTAAGGTACTCTGAGAAGATTGCACAACTTTTAGTTCTAAATATAGAGGCCGAAAAGGCATACGACTACTGGATATTAGGGATTAGGATTGATTCTTCACATGACCATAGGAGGTCCACAACAACCACAACTTACGGTTGTGATCCACAGATCCCACAACCCAACGAGCCCACAAGTCAATCAGACGTTGATGCTTGGTTTACGCACATTAGTATTTAGGTCCTCTCCACTTCCACCAATCATTATCACACAATTATCCTCACTAGATATAACAACTAATCAAGCTAAGGATTTCTGACTAGACCAGAATCACCCATAGAATCCACTATATATCCATCATCCATTTTCATGACCCTGTCGGAGATATATACGAAGCACCCATAGGTTATCTTCCACGTATCCCACAACCTATAGATCGGATCACGCCAGAGCTCGATATTGATTGAGCCTTCGAGCAATCATCCTCACCAACCGATCTATCACACCGGTCAGGTTAGGAGGGCCTTCTTTGCCTTAGATTCACAGATTCCATTAGTGCGCGTCGAAGACATAAGATTTCCTAACTAGTTTGTCTATACCCCACGTATATTCCATCCCCAAATATTACAAAATGGTAGGTTAAACAAACAAAATATCATAGGACAAATAAAATATTTCTTTAACTAGAATATGTGCTTTAATGGAGGCCCAAATCAACACTTTTCACACAACCTATGAGATTCTAGCACGAAGGCTCGAGTTAGAGAACCCAAAAAAGCATCAAAATCTAAGCCAAATCACACCTAAGGTACACCCAGAGGCTTACAGACAATCTCTGTCAAACGATGAAATAAAAATGAGTTTAAATCATTTATTTCACTTCCAGGTGAAAGCTCTCATGAGAGCTGAAATTGTAGATGCCACTAAAATGTCACAAGAATTGAGGCCTGTGTGATTGAATCAAATTTTAATACAAGATTGCAAAAGAAACAAGAAAAACTATTGGCATACATTCAGAGATGAAACATACACATTTATCTCAAGACAACACAAAATAACTTGAATTTGATTACATCTATCAGTAGGGGAAATTTTCTAGAAAAATCTCAGAGCTTGTCAATGGATGTACACTCGCAACCACCTTGAAACGATTAGATTTAATACAAAAGAAATATACAGGATTCTCAAACAGTTTCTCAAAAGGATGGGCTCTGTCAAGCTTTTCTCTATTAGAAAACTCAATCCTGACCCCTAGCATTCCAACCATTTGCATGAAAAATTTGTGCTATTTATAAAATTTACAATAGAGCCCTTTTTCCCCTAAAAACCAAACTTTGAGTGTAACCAAAGTGCTTGTCATGATCTTGATCACGATTCTCGAATCGGATGTGTAAAAAGTCACCAGGTGCTTGAGGGAAGATCTCATCGAATATCTTTTTCATTCAACTCCTTCCTTTGGTAGATCACTCCTTTTTCAATTCCCTAACCACTTCCACCCCTAATATGTCAAATCTGGCTCCTTGCGTGCTCGGAGAAGAAAAATAGAAAATATGATCAAGCTCATAAGAAGATCATTTTAATGGTGAAATATGTCTTCCGAATCTCCCCACCAAAATCATATATCAACATTAACTCTCCTCTCTGCCTGGTGTGTAGGAAATACCAAGAAATCATGAAGACTCACACTTCCAGGTCGTGTTTCAGTAAAATAGGAGGAAAATCAGATTCAGATTCTCAGCTGCCGTTGATCTCAACTTTGAATTTGGGCCATCCACGTGGAAGATTCATAAACAAGCTAGGGGCTTCCTTTTGACATTTTACGACCCTTTGAAAAAATGGAAAAAAATTCCATTTGCTTCGCACCTCCACCCTTAAAATTTGGGCCTTACACGTGTCCTAAGGTGAGCCCCAAAGGAACCACAGGAAAATTCTGCCATTTGAACCCCTTTATGGAAAAGGAAAATTTTCCAAGTTTTCCCTATAGCTCTGCCCTTGAGAAATGCCTCTAATGTGGATCCTAGTGGAACCACACTCCCATTTTCACTTTTAAATCCTTTTCCCTCAAAGGGAAATTTTTCCAAATTTTTCCCCGAAGGTCCGTGCACCTTATTTGACTAGAGCAAGCTTTGACCTTTCCTTTATTGGGATTGTGGGAATTTTGATGTTTTAATCTTTTGAACCTTAGAAGCAAAAAATCCAAGTTACCCCCGATGGTTCACCTCCCCGCCCCTTTTGACTTTTCAAAATGCCACACATCACAATGGCACACCTTGAAATGGTCCACACCTAAACGAGCGCGGGCTCGCCACATGTCCTACCCTGAAAAATTTGTTTTTAGGCTTGAAACTCAGTGGAAGGTGCCATGTGTCAAGACCCGAGGTAATCTCCTTTGGCCGTTGAAAATTCCAAGCAAAAATGCAAAGTGAGCGGAGTCCTCCACATGTCCTCCCGGCGTTGCTTCAAAATGGTGCCCAAGTTTAAGACCCTCAATCAGCGCGAGCTCGAAACATGTCCCTATCAGCAAATTGTATCCAAATGCATAAATATTTTTCTAAGTCCAGGAAAGTAGCCTCCAAACCTCCACGCGCTTCTCTCGGTCTTACTCCAAGGCAAAACCCACAAGTAGATCTTCAAATGAGCGCCGTTCCTCCACGTGTCTCGGACTTCCCATTTTTTTTTTGAAAAAAGACTAAGTATGGGAATACCCAGCAGAAGCCTCCACATGTCTCTATCCCACCAAACCTCAACGTGTCCTCTCGGTGCTACTCCAAGGCAAAACCAAAAAGTAGATCTTCAAATGAGCACCGTTCCTCCACATGGACACATTTTTAAGTTGAGGCTTTTCATAAAAATTTTGCAAGATATCAGCGAGCCGCCATCCAACCAAAAGATGTGAAGTTTCCATCGATGCAAGGATGTAAATTTGACTAGAGAAATGCCCGTCAAACTATAAAATACAGAAAAATGACCATTTGAGCCTAAAACTAAAATTTTCTTCATGGATAGAGAGTTTAGAAATGTTACAAGGCTCAGATACGTTCCTCAAGGACACATCAATTCATTTTTCTCCAAGTATCTAGGGTAGAGATGACAAGGACAACATATCCCGAATGTGGAAAATAGAGAGAATGGGAAAACGTGAGTTTTGAAGGAACAAAAATGGGAGACTCAAAATACAAACCATTTCAGGGAATAAAAGAAATGAGGAGACAAATATGGACCCATATATGAAATTCGACCCAGGAAGCATATTAAAAATGGCAACAAAGATTAACCAAGCACAACACGGGAAGTAGAAAATGACAGAGGTCATAAATTAATAAATTTTCAAAAGCACAAATGGGAGCGAGACTATTTTGAGCACCAAATCAGGATCCAACTCGGGGATGGGCACTCCTACGAAGTGCGCACAAGAAAAAAGTAGACCAAGTTCCAAAAACATCCATTGGGCAACAGAGTAAGCTTGCAGAGTAGAGAAACAAAGCCATCTCCAAAAACGAATAGAGAAACTAGAAAAAACAGGTCACCAAGGACCAGAATGAGCAAAAACACAAAAAATAGGACGTAAACAACAAAAACTATACACTATACAAGAGGTGTTTACCTTGATTCTAGGGAATCAATCCAAGAAATGCTTCAGATGCTTACCATTAACAGGAATTTCGAGCAATTCACTATCCAAATTCTTCAAGAAGAAGGTGTGTTCATCAATTCTAATGTCAATGGAGTAAGGACCCATCCATAATGATTCAAATTTGCCATGCTTGCCCTTATCTTCATGCCTGCTATCCCATAGTAGCACAAGATCTCCAATATTGAAAGATCTAGGAGTGAACTTCTTGTTAAATAGTTTCTTCATCTTTTCTTTGAAATTTATATGCCTCTGGTGGGATGCCCTCCTCTCTTCATCAAGCTCAACAATCTGGTTAATGCGAGCATCATAAGGACTTACCTATTGATCTTCTTCCAGTTGTTGAATGAACTGATATGAGGATAGTTGCATATGTAGGGGATGTAGTAGAGCCGAGTTCCATATACCAACTCAAATGGACTCTTTCCAAAGGATCTTTTAACATTGATCACAAAAAACTTCAACTGTTCACCCCATTTTCTTGTTCTACTCAATTTCTTCTCGATAATCTTATACAAGTTTTATTATTGGACTCATCTTGTCCATTTCCTTGTGGATTATAATTAGAGGCATATGTAAGGTTGATCCCATATTATTTGCACATTGCCACCAAAGTTTATCTCTAAAACTCATGGCATTATCATCTATATGATTTTGAATGGTACTCCAAACTTGCAAATGATATGGTTTAGCACAAAGTCCATGACAATTTGGTGTGTGGTCTTCTTGGTGGGGATTGCTTCCACCCATTTGGTAAAGTAGTCAGTGGCTACAAGAATCCACTTATGGCCAACACTTGAAGGGTTTGAAATCTCACCAATGAAATCCATTCCCCATTGCTTGAATGGGTCTTCATTTGATATAGACTGAAAAGGAAGGGAGCCTAAAATTTTCAGTCTTCCAGAGAAACGCTGGACAACTCTCACATCTTCTGACCAATAAGGTTGTATCCTTAAAGAGAGTTGGCCACCAATAACTAGCCCTCAAGATCTTGTGTGCTTTGACTCTTGCAGTGAAATGGCTCCCACAAAATCCTCCATGGAGATCAACAATTATTTTGGGGGCTTCATCTTAAGAAGACTCTCTCTAGGTTCTTTCATGCTAACCCAAAATCGGTAATGACATATTTATGGGAAGCAAAATTAAGAGCCCTTTTTCTGGTTCTTACTTAAATGCTCAAGGAAGTTTAAATTCTGAGATAGAACATCACATCCTTGTACTACTCAAAATTCATCAACTTTTCAAAAACACCTACCCTTTCTTCCTCAACCTCATTTACCTCAATAGTCTACAAGTTGCTCTTAGCCATAAGCTTAGCCAAGCCAAAACCTCTCACCAACTTCGTGGTTTGGATTTCCATATCATATTCTTGTAAATTGTTCCCCATCTACATCTTTTTCTTGAGACCTCAATCTCGACAAGATGTCCTTTAATATGGTATGGGGAACATAAGCAAACCACTTTGAACTTAGAATATAAGGCCTGAAAAACTTTATTTCTTTTACCAAGGAAAATGCATTCTTCTCCATAATAGTGTACTTTAGTTCTACCCCTTGCAATGCCTTACTAAAAAGGAAATTGGCCTCTCAGCCCCTTCATTATCCTTCTATAGTAGGACAGAAGCAACAATGTTTTCTGAAGCAAAGTAAAACAGTTGGAAAGGCTTCTTATAATCTAGGGCTGCCAAAACAGGGGCATGCTTTAATGCCTCTTTGATTCCATTGAAAGCTTGGATGGAAACCTCCTCCCATTTGATGACTTGGTCCTTTTTTAACATGGAAGTGATTGGGATGGTCAACTCAGCAAAGTTGGATATAAATATTCTAACGAAGTTTATCTGCCCAAAGAAGGACTGAATCCCTTTCTTGGTTCTTAGAATTGGGACTTTGTTGATGGCCTCCACTCTTTCTGGATCAATCATCACTCCTTGTGACATAATTTGACCTAAAAACTTTACCTTCTGCACTCCAAAATGGCATTTCTTTGGATTGAGTGAGATGCCATATTCCCTACATCTTATTAGCATCTTCTCCAAGTGTAGCAAGTAGTCACTTCTCTTCCTTGAAAACACTGTTACATCATCTTGGTACACAACAATAAACTCATTGATATAACTAGCAAAAGCAACATCCATTTCTCTTTGAAAAGTGGCTCCAGTGTTCATAAGACCAAAGGGCATCCTGACATACACATATGTTCCCCAAGGAGTAGTGAATGCTATCTTGATCCTTTCTGATTCCTTTACCACAACCTAGTTATAACCAGAGAAACCATCTAAAGTAGAGAGCAACTTAGAACTAGTCACTAACTACAACATGTGTTCCATGTTAGGTAAAGGATAGTTGTCCTTCATTGAATCTTTGTTCAGATTTCTGAAGTCTACACACATCCTGATGTCACCACTCTTCTTTCTTACTGGCACTAGGTTAGCAACCCAAGAAGAATACCTCGTGGGCTAGATAATCCCTCCATCTCTTAGTTTCTTCAGTTCTTCTTGCATTTTGAGAGATAAGAGTGGATTAATTGGCCTTGTTTATTCTGCCTGAATGGTTTTGCATTGGGTTCTAAGGGAATCTCATGTTGAAACATGTCTTCTCTATATGCTTTGAGCTCAGAATAGGTCTAAGCCATGCAATCTTGGTATTTCTTCAAAAATTGGATGTATGATTGCTTTTCCTCCTTGCTGAGATTGCTTCCCTAACAAAATCTTCCTTGGTTTCTCCTTTATTCCAAGGTCATGCTCATCAACATCGCTTGAGGCTACCATATGCCTATTAATAATGCAATCAACATTATCAAAATTTGATTCAAGAGAAACCATCCCTCTAGGAATGGTATTGGTCTTTAGTTGGATGATGCCTTTGCCAAACAAGGTTTCCCTTCCCTCTGTTACACATACCATTGGCTCCCAATCACTGTTTTGATCAACAAACTCTCCTCTATTTTGCGAGAAATCTCTTATTTGAGCATCATCATAAAAACCTGCAAAAATGGGGACAAAGGTTCTTGTCAATACCTCGACATAATATTCACAATAGGGGACATAGTAGAATTGTCAAACCAAGACCCCAACACTGCGAGCTTTTTTTCCAAGTCATTAAACCTTCTATCATGATGCACAATGTTGAATGAATCAAACATCTCAATAAGGCCCCAAACTGTATGCTTATATTGCTTCATTCGCTGATTTTTGGTGGCATATAGTTTTTTGACTTGCTTTACAATAAATTATGAGTCTCCTTTGACAATGATGTCATTGACACCATACTTCCACGAAATTTTAAGCCTAAAAATAGTGCCTCATACTCAGTAATGTTGTTAGTACACTCAAAGATGAGTTTGAAGGAAAAAACAAACATTTCCTGACCTGGAGAAAGCAAAAAAACATCAACACCATTTCCAAATTTAGAGCAAGCTCCATCAAATAATAGATTCCAAGGAGATTCTACCTGCTCAAGACACCTGCATTCTTCAATCTTGTGCTCCTTTCCATCAGCAAATCCTACAAAGTTGTCAGCATCAACATTTGTGTACAATACTTCATAGGATGCATTGTTGGGATCCTCAATAAGATGCAACATTTTCTTTTCTCCATACAACCTAACAAGGCTGCCCTCAATTGGAATGGTGGCATAGGACATATCCATTTGGACACTCCCACCAACACTTGTAGCCCATTTTCTTGATAGTAGCATACCCCACTTGGTGGACAGTCAACGATGACACCATCAAGTTTTAAATTTTTACCTAGATAGGCTGCAAGTTGCACCACCAAACCCTTCACACATCCCACTACTAGAACTTCTCTAGAGTCCATGGCAGTACACTTCCCATATGCTGATGTTACCTTAATATTCAGCTCATTCATGACTTCCAGAGGCATGACATTGCATGATGCCCCTGAGTCAAACATACAATTATGGAGCAGCCTATCCTTGATGATCAGAGTGGTGAAGAATGGATCCACATTTGATTGAGAGTCCACCAAGGATGTCCCCAAATAAACCTTAGGTGGTTCATCTAGCTCCTTTGATGCCAATGGTGGTGCCTTCTCACTCTTGAATGATTGGAGGAGTCTCCACAATATTTACATTTCTACCTAGGGAAACTTTTTTCATTGAATCCCAAGAATTCAAATGCTCTTTTTTTGTGCTCAGGGATCCTAAGAAACTCAACAATTGGAACATAGACTTTGATTTGGCTCAAAACTTGGGGAATATCATATGGGACATTCTTTGGCAAGGTAGTATTGGAAGGAAAACTAACACACTCATTAGGTGGTACAAGATTTTTGATAGCTTGAGCATGAGGAGGGATATGATTTTTCTTTAGAACTGCAGGGCTTCTGGAAAATGCATCTTTCTTAGGATCCTCTTTAGGAATGTTTGAAAGTAAGGTATATTTTGGCTTGGCTTGAGGCGTTGTCCCTTTGACAACCTTAATTCTTGTGTTATATTCCTTCTCTTGAGCAACCACAACATTCATCAGTAATTGTCTATCTTCCTCAGATGGGACTCCTCTATCATACTTCTTTATCATTAAAGCCCTCAAATATTCAAAGTCATTATTGGGAAACTCAAAAGCTTGTATAATATCTAATTCTAAAGTATGAGAGAGAGAGGAAGAATATGTACCCTATGAATGTAGTCCCAAAAAGTGGCAAAAGTTCTAGCACTTATCACCTCATTTGAGGTTGCCCATTGTTGTGAGCTGGTGGAACCACCCATCATGCAAAAATCATCATCATTATCATCATCATCTTCTTCTTCTTCTTGCTAACCTTCTTCACAAGGAGCATGGGGCATGAAACATTTGTCACACCAATCAATGACCTCTGTTTCTTCCATCACAACAACTCTAGCAGCCAAAGGATCAGGCACCATTCTATTTTCCTTGCCCTAGGGCTGCATATTTCCAAATCCAATAGGTCCTTTGCCTCTGTCATCAAATCTTTGATGATTTGTGAGTCTGTCTTGGCCTTGTTGCTTGTGTTGTCCTTGTGAACTCTGCCCAATTCCTTTCTCAGCTCGGGCTAATTTGTAGGAAATTTCTTTGACAGCCCCTACCAAAGTCTTCACAACTTCTTCCAAATTAGCAGCCTTACTAGCCTGAGGCTTTTCTGGGTTAATCAATTTTACACCCTCCATTTTTGGAGGCTTTCCAATTGCCTTGATGTTATTCTCTATTTGTAGATCCATGGTGAAGGCCTGCCTCAAATTGGTAGGGTTCTTGTCCCTCAAGTAGTAAGCAGCCTTTTTATCAAATGCATTTGTGTATTTGATCAAACATGATTCATCACATGGCCTTATCCTAACAGGTAATCTTATCAAAGTCTTATTGAACCTTGTGTTGAAATCATGTACTAAATCATTAGGATTCTTCTTGATATTCTAAAATTCTGATAGAAGAAACCTAGGGTCAGTTCTATCACCGTATTGCAATCTAAATGCATTGTTCATCTTAGCCCAAAATCAATAGAGTTATCGGGAAATGCTTTATACCAGTCTCTTGCATCCTCTTCTAAAGTGTGAATAAACAATTTGATGTATAAATCTTCATGTTCAATCTCAAATTCTTTCATCATATTGAGAAAAAGCTTTAGATGCTAATCACCAGTTATAACATTGTTTCCTTGTAACTTTGGTAGTCTGTTCCTTACATCTTGAGGCACTAAATTTGGATAACCAACCATTCCCACAAAATTTATAGGTCCAAAGGTGTTTAAAAAAATGGAGGTCTGGGTGGGGGCTAAGCCATATTGATTCGAGGAGGTGATCTTGGAGGGGTGACAAATTGATAAGGGGCAAGAGGGTCCTTAGAACACAGGAGTATAATTATCAAAATGGAGATCCCCCAAAGGACCCGTCCCTTGAAATCCCTATCAACATCAAAAAGGACAGGTGTGAAAATGTGAGAAAACTTTTCAAAATCAAATGAAGGCCCTTCTCCAGCTAGAGAATTCAATTCCACAAAGAGGATACCTGATTCAGAGTCACTTGAATGGTAGTATTTAATGATAGGCCAATAAATTTCATCAATGGAGATCCCCCTTCTTATCTGTTGATCTCCCACAACTCTCCAGGATTTTATCCCTTCGACTTTGCTTTTCCTAACTTAGGAAACAATGTCCTAAAGAGGATCCCTAGAAAGAAAGATCTTCTTCATTCCAAAAGAAATATTAGTAACAAATATGACTTTGTCAGAGTTTTAAGACATTGGTAGTCATTAAAAATCAGATCAACAGGTATTCGCCACCAAATATTTCCACCTTAGTTGTGCAAATGCACTAAAATATGATATGTCAAATGTCTGTTAATGCTAGAAACTGGAAAATGGAAAGATACATACTTCTCTTTACCAAAATTTATCAGTGAACACTAGTACAAAGACCTAGTAGAGACTGGAAGAGTTGCATACAACATTTGTAACATGAAACTTCTTACAGGCCCAAACAGAAGATCATTTTTGAGACAATGTATTAGCATCTACGACATATAAGAAATGCTCACTAGGGTCTGACTTTGATGAACTCCTCACAATATCCCGACAACGGCACCACTTAGGTGTTGGTATCCAAATTTATTCTCCCTCAAAGTCTGAGCAACATCACTAGTTTGATAGGAAGCTTAGAGACATATTAGATCATGGTGAGTCATTTTGTAGCTAGGGATGAGATCTAATTGGCCCTCTGTCACTCAAATGTGGAGAAATGGATAGCACCCTCAAGAGGATTTGATCTATCCTCACTATTTTAGGTTGTTCCTTTCAACCAGGGTAAGAGGACCCTTTTGTAGCCTGTTGTTTATGGAGGATATGGAGATCTCCTTCCTAATGAAAAGGTTAAGGAGACCTTGGAGAAAATATTATCAATGAAACAAAATATAACTCTCACGATTTGTCACTCTAGATAGTGGAGATATTATCTAGGCAAGGTTCAGGCTACTAAAGACATTTGAAAATCCTGCTTGTTTATGCATGATTTATAAATGGAAACTATGCATTTGTGCACACATAGGACAAACATGGGTAGTATGGGTAGGATTAGTTGTTTTTAAATAAATTTTTGTGGGAGGTGAGGCAGGATGAACCATGTTCACGAGATCCTTGAGAAATATTACAAAATGGTAGGTTAAACCAACAAAATGTCACGGGACAGCTAAAATGTTTCTTTAACAAGAATATGTTCTTCAATGGAGGCCCAGATCAACACCTTTTCACACAACCTACTAGATTATAATACGAAGGATCGAGTTAGAGAACCCAACAAAGCATCAAAATCTAAGCCAAATCATGCCTAAGGTACACCCAGAGGCTTATAGACAATCTCTGTCAAATAGATGAAATAAAAGTGAGTTTAAATCATTTATTTCACTTCTAGGTGAAAGCTCTCATGAGAGCTAAAATTATAGATGCCACTTAAATGTCACAAGAATTGAGGCCTGTGTGATTGAATCAAATTTTAATACAAGATTGCAACAAAAACAAGAAAAAATATTGGCATACATTCAGAGATGAAACAAACACATTTATCTCAAGACAACACATAATAACTCAAATTTGATTACATCTATCAGTAGGGAAATTTTCTAGAACAATCTCAGAGCTTGTCAATGGATGTACACTCGCAACCACCTTGAAACGATTAGATTCAATACAAAAAAAATATACAGGCTTCTCAAACAATTTCTCAAAAGGATGGGCTCTGTCAATCTTTTCTCTATTAGAAAACTTTGTCCTAACCCCTAACACTCCAACCATTTGCATGAAAAATTTGTGCTATTTATAACATTTACAACAAAGCCACTTTTTCCCCTAAAAATCCAAACTTTGAGTGTCACCAGTGCTTTCCATGATCACGATCACTATTCCAAGAATTGGATCCGTAAAAAGTCACCAGGTGCTCGAGGGTAGATCTCATCAAATATCTCTCGCATTCAACTCCTTCCTCTAGTATATCACTCTTTTTTCAATTCGCCAACCACTTCCACTCCTAATCAGTCAAATCTAGCTCCTTGCATGCTCGGGAGAAGAAAACAGAAAATCTGATCAAGCTCGATAGTAAGATCATTTTAATGGTGAAAGACGTCTTCCAGATCTCCCCACAAAATTTAGATATCAAAATTAACTCTCCTCTCTGCTTAGCGTGTATGAAATACCAAGAAATCATGAAGACTCACACTTCCAGGCATGTTTTAATAAAATGGGGGGAAAATTATATTTAGATTCTCAGCTTCCGTTGATCTCAACTTTGAATTTGGGCCGTCCACGTGGAAGATTCAAAAATGGGCTCGGGGGATTCTTTCTGACTTTTCATGACCCTTTGAAAAAATGGAAAAAAATTCCATTTCACTCCACACCTCTCGCTTATGAAAAATGGGCCTGACACGTGTCCTAAGGTGGGTCCCAAAGGAACCATGGGAAAATTCTACCATTTGAACCCCTTTTTGGAAAAGGAAAAATTTCCAAGTTTTCCCCACAACTCCACCCTTGAGAAATGCCTCTGATGTGGGTCCCATCGGAACCGCGCTCCCATTTTCAATTTTAACACCTTTTCCCTCAAAGGGAAAATTTTCCAAATTTCCCCGAAGGTCCACACCTCCACCTTTAACTGGAGCAAGCTTTGACATTTCCTTTATCGGGCTTGCAGGAAATTTTGATGTTTTAATCTTTTGAACCTTAGGGGAAAAACATTCAGTTACCCCAATGGTCCATCTCCTCGCCCCTTTTGACTTTTCAAAATGCCACACGTCACAATGGCGAACCTTCAAATGGTCCCCAAAATTTGAGACCCTGAACGAGCGCGGGCTTGTCACATGTCCTACCCCGGCAAATTTTTTTTGAAGGCTTGAAACTCAGTGGCGCCATGTGTCAAGACCTGAGGTAGTCTCCTTTGGCCATTGAAAATTCCAAACAAAAATGGAGACGGCGGAGTCCTCCATGTGTCCTCCCGACGCTACTTCAAAATGGTGCCCAAGTTTAAGACCCTTAACGAGCACAGGCTCCCCACGTGTTTCGTCTGCCAAACTATATCCAGCTACATAAAAATTTGTCTAAGTCTGGGGAAAGTAGCGGAAACCTCCACGTGTTCTCTCGGCGCTACTCCAAGGCAAAACCCACAAGTAGATCTTCAAATGAGCGCCGTTCCTCCACATGTCCCTGACTTCCCAATTTTTTTTTTTAAAGAAAGACTAAGTATGAGAAGACCCAGCAGAAGCCTCCACGTGTCTCTATCCCACCAAACCTCCACGTGTCCTCTCGGTGCTACTCCAAGGCAAAACCCAAAAGTAGATCTTGAAATGAGCGTCGTTCCTCCGCGTGGAAACATTTTAAAGTTGATGCTTTTCATAGAAATTTTGAAGTATCCAGTCAAGCCGCATCCAACCAAAAGATGCCATGTTTCCTACCAATGCAAGGATGCAAATTTGATCGGGAGAAACACCCGTCAAACCGTAAAATATAGAAAAATGACCATTTGAGCTTGAAAATGAAATTTTCTTCAAGGACAGAGAGTTTAGAAATGTTACAAGGCTCAAATACGTTCCTCAGGGACACATCAATTCATTTTTCTCCAAGTATCTAGGGTAGAGATGACAAGGACAACAAATCCCAATTGTGGAAAATAGAGAGAATGGGAAAACATGAGTTTTGAAGGAACAGAGAACGGGAGACTCAAAATACAGACCTTTTCCAGAGGAACAAAGAAATGAGGAGACAAATATGGACCCATACATGATCTTCGACCCAGGAGTAGATTAAAAATGGCAACAAAGACTAACCAAGCACAACACGGGGAAGTAGAAAATGACAAAGGCCGTAAATCAATAAATTTTCAAAGGAAAAAATAAGACGAGACTATTTTGAACACCAATAGGAATAACATTTTAAAGTCTATAACAAGAAATAGTGATGATGTCAAAGACCTTTAGAGTACACCGATGTTGGTTAAGACTGATCGGTGTCGGTCACCTGTGTAGGCTAGAGAGCTCTAAAAATGAACATATGAAAGAACATATATTTTACAGGGATAACTTTAACTTCAAATATAACAAAACCAAATATTTTTTAACTGTTTCAACCCAAAAATAAAGCTATGTCAACATCGCAACTCACATCATGATCAATCATTAAGATTTACAACTTTCTTTCTTTTCAACACAGTAAAAATTAAAAATGATATCCATTAAATACATTCCTTTAGATAAAACTAATTTGAAGGGAAAAGAAAGAAACATTCTAGAATGAACTTCCTTTTAAATATTATATTACAACTTGGTAAGTAAAACTTTGCAAAGTATCTTTTCTTTTAAATACAAGTCTACTAGTCTTCTTCCTCAAGTGGGGATTACAAGAAAGTATTTAAAATGAAGGTTTGTTTTTGAATCTAACAAATGATCCAAATCCTAAATTCTTCCATAAGATCTCCACTATTTCATCACTTTAATCACAACAAAAAAATGGGGAGATGCAACTCTCCACCCAACCAATAATCCAATGAGGGGAAGAAACAATCCTCCTCATTGGCCCTCAAGCCCCAATCCCAATGAAATAAAGGATGGTTCCAACTTATGGAAATAACACAATGTTTCAAAATCACTATACAAAATTTCACAACCATTTAACACACATTCAACACAAGAAAACAATACCAAGAATGTAACTTTTAAAATACACAAGGCTTTAAATGCAAACCAATGGAGCAAGGATCTATGGGAGATCACTTATTCCTCGCAATCCCACATTAAAAACCTCCAAAAATACATCTCAAACCCTTTCACAACTCTTATGCCTCCCACATTCTCTTATGCCTCCTTGCATCTCTTATGTCTCCTCAAAAGAACCAAGTAAGAAATGCAAGCATTTTTTTATCCAAGGTGGGGCACCCAACACAAATCCCTCCCAAAACATGAAATAAAATATTATGCCTCCCTACATATAAAATCCACATAGACTTCTCCTACACCATAATTAGGTATTTTACCCATGAACCCATTAAGCATGCAAACCATTCACTTTCATAGAAATAAACACATATAAAAGAAAACAATTAAAACAAGGGTGTAGTTCCTACCTTTCCATGGTAAAAATTTGATTAAAGAGTCACACTCCAAGCTCCTTTAAGATCAATCCAACTCCAACAAGCTCAAAACTTCAACAAGTATTCCCAAAATTCTCTAACTCCAAAAATACAAGAGCACAAATGAAAATAAGTAACCCCCAAACAAACAAATAAACTTACATATATAGAAAAGGGAAGAGGAGGGTGAGGTGGCTCCATGTAGGATGCCACATCACTTATCCTAAAATCCACATCACAAGTCAAACCTTAACCCCAATTCACAATAAATTGGTGGTTGAGAGGAATGAAAAACCTCTTACACACATAATCAAAACACACACCCCCTAAGGACATAATTTAAAACCCATGTAAGAAAAGGAAATAAATGTCACATTTTGTCTTAAAAAACTTAATGAGGTCTATTTTTGACCCCTCAATCCATAGGTAGGGTTGGTATAATAAATTAAGAGGTATGGGACAAGCTTAGATTGTCCCACAAGCCTCCAAAAATGTCCCTTAAGATCAAATCCGAAATTCCAAGGTAAGGTAGAGTGTACAATAGTAAAATTCACATACACTCAACTTAAATAAAAAAATTCACAGAACCAACTACTCTGATAAATGACCCCGTTTGGTCACATCCAAAATTCACTTAATAAACATGATTAATTCACTTAATTAAAGCACATTAACCAACAAAGATAAAAAAGAATTACATCAAAAAATAATTCACATACACCACAATAAATAAAATAAAAAGGGAACATATACACAAAGCCCACGGTCATAATTGGAGGTTATTCCCCCATGGGAACCCCTAACAAAATTAACAAAACAACAACATTACACAAGTTTCCATGGTGACCATCATAGTATCCATCTAGTATTCTATTGTGGTTGGTCTCAAATCCCCTTTTGATTGTTGTGATATAGTTACCTGTAAAATCACACAATACCTCCTTTGGCATCGTGACTATATCAAAATATAAAAGATAAAATATACACATATTAATCAATAACATCCTCATATAATCAAATCATCATCTAAACTAACAATATTATCATTTGTCTAAAATTCCAACAACATCTCAATTCTATCTTTTTATCAATATCAACAAGATCAAAATCTTATTTAAAATGTTAAATCATAGTCAACGTGATGAGAATTATGGATGTTAGTACTATACATGCTAACAACACATCATCATCATCAATATTAATGTCTCTCTATATCTATAAGAATCCACACAAATCATACTATAAAATCACAATCCATCAATATTCAGAATATCTCTATCATCTAATCATCATGCTAAACCAAAATGATACAATAATATCCATGTCTATAATCAATAGTAATCAAATTCAAAATAGAATAAGTGTCGAAGAGAAGTGGGCACTACATCCCCTTACCCTTAGACTCGACTTCCTCCTGAAGTCACTAAAATACATGTGGAAAATGGATTCATAGCAATGTAGTATCCTCCCATGTATCAACAGTCTCATCATACTGTCCCACTTTGGACTCATACCGATAAATCTCTCTACCTTGAAGGCCCATGGTCTTGCACTCTAAAATACAGATGGGCTCCACCATCACTTGCCCTTGATTCTACACTGCAATGAGGTCTAATATAATAAATGAGAAGGATATGTAATGTACCTCCTAAGTACAGAAACATGAAATACATCATGGATGTGAGACAAGCTGGGTGGAAATTATTGATGATAGGCCAAAGGAATGATACGCTCTAAGATCTCAAAGGGAACCACAAATCTAGGAGCAATCTTAGAGCCTTTTCCATACCAGCTAGGGCTCTTATGAGGCCTGACACAAAGAAACAACTTCATGCCCACCTCAAAACTATGATCTTTCCTCCGTTGATCTGCATATTTCTTCTTTCTGTCCTAAGCCTCCTACAATCTCTACCTGATCATGATAACTTGATGCTCCATATCCTACACTAAATCCATCCTAAGAGAATCCCTTTCCACTAATCTGTCCCAACTCAGTGGTGTACTGTAATATCTACCATACAATTCTTAAAAAGGAGCCATGCCTATCAAACTTTGAAAACTGTTATTATAGGAAAAATCCACCAAATATAAGTACTCCTCCCACCTTGATTGATGGTCCATGACATACATCCTAAGCATGTCCTCCAAGATCTGAATCACTGTGCTGTCTGTCCATCTTTCTCAGGATGATAAGTTGTACTAAAGTTGATCCTAGTCTTGAGAGCATGCTACATGGTAGTCCAAAAGTGAGAAGTGTAGAAGGGGTTACGGTCACAAATGATCTTCCATGGAATCCCGTGCGGCCTAAAAATCTCATCAAGGTATACTCGTGCCATTGCACTAGTTGTGTAGGTGGTTATCACTGGAGAAAAGTGAGCCACTTTAGTCAATTTATCCACTGTGACCATGATGGTGTCATGGTGGTATCTTGACGTCGGTAATCCATGGAAATGGTGTCCCATTTCCACTCCAGTATGGTGTGAGGGAAGAGAAGGCCAGCTGGGTGCTGATGCTTGGACTTCACCTTCTAACACTCTAAACAACGTGACACAAACTAAGATACATCTCTCCATAGTCCCCTCCAATGGTACAACTGTCTCAAGGTGGCGTGCATCTTCTTCACCCCAGGATGGGATGAATAGGGTGTACGGTGAGCCTCTGTCAAAATATCCTGTCTCAAGCCTCCATCTCTAGGAACATATATCTGAACTCTATGTTCGAGAAGACCATTTACCTCTAATGAAAATCCATCAAATTTCCCCTCAAGGGGCCTCGAGACTTAATATCTTATCTGGATGCAAGGTAGAAGCTGTCATGAGGAAGCTTCTACAAAATCCTACCCCACAAATCTGTATCCACTGAAGTAGCCATAATCACATGTCTCCACCTACTCAGTGCATCTACAACCATGTTCTCCTTCTCCTTCACATACTCTATCTCCATGTCATACTCACAAATCAAATCCATCCAATGCCATCGACGACTGTTGAGATTGGGATGCGTGAAGAGGTGGCGAAGACTCAAGTGACTAGTCCTAAGTGTATAACTCCAGCCAAGAAGGAAATGTCTCCATTGAACCAAGGCATGAATAACTGCTGCAAGCTCAAGGTCATGAGTTAGATAATTAAGCTCATAATCCTTGAGTTTGGGAGACTCAAAAGTAACCACTCGGCCCTCCTGCATAAACACACCTCATAGTCCTTCAAGAGAAGCATCTGTGTAAACGAAGAACTTTCCCTAAGGGTCTGACACTGCAAGTATAGGTGTTGTCGTGAGGCATTCCTTTAGTGTCCTAAAGGCTTTCTCACATCTATATGACCATAAGAAATTATTACCTTTCTATTGAAGGGAAGTGATGGGGTGCGCAACATGAGAAAAGTCTTGAACAAATCTTCTGTAGTATCTTGCCAAACCCATGAAACTGCGCACCTTAGTCACACTAGTTGGTGTGTACCAATCCACAATAGCTTGAATCTTGGAAGGATCAACTACTATACCTTCCCTAGAAATGATGTGACCCAAGTACTGCACCTTTGACTGAAAGAATGCACACTTCTCCAAGTTCTCGTAAAGGCTGCTTTGTTCACGAAGACACTATGAAACCTATCAAAGGTGATCCTCATGCTCCTCATGGGTATGTGAGTAAATTGAAATGTCATCAAGAAAAATGAGCACAAAGTGATCCAAAAATGTCTGGAATACCCCATTCATAGAGCTCATGAATACTGCAGGGGGCATTTGTCAGACCAAAATGAACTACTGTGAACTCATAGTGGCCATATATCATACAAAAGGCTGTCTTATGAATATCTAGCCTCTGTTATCCTCAACTGATGGTATCTAGAATAAAGATCTATCTTGGAAAATATGGTGGCCCCCTTCATCTGATCAAATAAATCATCAATACGTGGAAGGGGGTAACAATTCTTGATCATTACTTTGTTCAGCTGATGATAATCAATACACAAACACAGAGATCCATCCTTGTTTTTTACAAAAATCACCGGTGCTCCCCAAGGGGATACACTATGAAAAATTAAGCCTTTCTCCAAAAGGCCCTCAAGCTACAACTTAAGCTCACAGAGCTTAGGGGTAGTCATCCTATAAGGTGCTTATGAGATAAGATCTGCTCCTGGAACCAAATCTATGTGAAAATATATCTCACGTGGGGAGTTAACCCGGTAGCTCCCTTGAAAAGACATCAGAAAACTCTCTCAAGATGTGATGGTCATCAAGATATGGCCCACTAGAATCATCCTCAGATCTGTCATTAACCATGACAACATAAAATTGACAACCTTGCCGCACACACCGCTTAAGCTACATAATAGAAATAGTGCGGATAGAAATGGGCCTCCTAACTCCAGCTATCACTGACTCAACCCCCAAATCATCTATTCATGATATAATATTATGGTAATAATTAACTCTGGCTCTGTGTGCAGATAACCAATCCATGCCCAAGATGACTCCATACAAACCCAAAGGAAGGATATGAAGATCTGAGGTAGTGGTGAAGGGTCCCAAATCCACTACACACTCCTTAACTAAGGAGTCTACAAATATTTTGGCTCCATAAGCCATCTTGACATCCCAAATAAGGCCCTATCTAACTATCACCAACCTGCAACACTCTACTAAAGATGGTGCAATAAAATAATTAAACGAACTAGAATAAAAAAGAATAGAGGTAGGAATACCACCAATGCTACTCCGAGGTCTCTGTCATCAAAGGTGCCTTGATGCTCATCCCGGTGGTTCTGAAATTGGTGCCTTACCCTTGTTACAAGGGTTATGTGGAAACTCTCTCTAATGATGTCCAAGAACAACACATCCATAACAACTACTGGTTTTCTCCAATGAGATGTGGCTCTAACAGGTACTCTAGTGGTCTATGTCATGGATCCTGATGATCTGGCTATGGACTACTGAGGTCACTACTAATGAGCTCCTGCTGATTGAGCTCTCGGTGCACCCTGTGTCCTAATGGGACCCCTAGGGGAGGCCCCATACTCCTTCCCCTCGAGCATAAAATCTTTGTGGAGGTCTCAACAATGGATGAGTCTCACTACTCTTTGCTTTGAGGTGGCTACTCTGGTGGCCTGAATGAAGACTATGTAGAACCATGTCCGTCACAAGGAGGAAGAGCTGAACCCCTCGACCTGTTATCCTACATCCTATTGGATCTGGCTCCACACTCTTTCCCTAGCCTACTGAGTCTCCCCCTAGTCGCCTCTATAATGTAGGCCTTCTCAATGGCCTCTAATTTTGGTTGAATGGATTTGGATCCACAGTCTATCCCTAGTGGGTAATGAATGTGTACCGCACCTCCCAAATCCAAATTTAGGCCCCTGATGAACCTATGAATCCTGACCTGCTCGTCTTACATATAGTCGACATATTGAAGTAAGTAAAGAAATCGAATCTCGTACTTTGATACAGTCATGGATTTCTGACGTAGGTCATGGAACTTATCTATCCTCTATTGAATAAACCTCCTGGATAAGTATCTTCTCCTGAAACACTCCTCGAAGAGCTCCCATTGTCTCTGAGTCTACATGGAGATTCTACTACTCAATCCTCCACCAGACACCTGCTCCATCCCTCAAAAGATGAATTACAACACGAGATTTTGTGTTGCTAGTACATGGGAAAAGCTTGAAGCACCTGCTTAAGCTCACTAACCAAGCCTCTTATTTAAAACCTCATGTATCTCTAGAATAATGAGATGGGCATAGCTTCAGGATCTCCTGACATGATCTGTAGATGATGACTGTTGACCCCTAGGTCTCTCTGCATGATCCTCCCTCCACTTATGGCTCCAAGATCTATCTCTGTGTCCTGAAGTCCTATCTCCACATCCCCTCTAAGGTGGTTCTGCTCTAGCTAATTGCACGTGGGAGTTCTCTACCCTATTCTCATCACTGTGTCGTGGAGATGAACAAGCCTCTACTGATGGCTCTCTATCTGTCTAAAAGGTCATCCTCCTAAAGCTCCTCCACATATAGTGGCATTGACATCCTGTAGTGTCTCTAATATCTTAGGTAAAATAGCTGCTACGGCCTTATATGGAGGTGGCAAGTCTAGGTCTACGTGTAAGAACCCCTCATCTAGTCTGCGCCTCCTGCACAGACCAAGGTGAGAGTTAGTTCGTCATTCTACATTTTGTTTCAATTTTCTAAGTTTGTTATATTTTACAAATATCATACAATGTTGTTTTCTAGGTTTAGATTTTCCCTAGGTTTAATGTTCATGTTTTGTGTTTTCAAGTGTGCCCAAGGGTCCAAGATTTGAACCCAGTGCTTTGATACCAAGTGTAACGCGCACAAATTTGACGTTCTAAAACCACATTAATCCTTGAATAATTATCTGGAAAGTTGAGGAATTTTTTTTTCGTTTTAAGTTACAAGGGTGTCAAACCCTATGGTAGGTTTGATTAAATTCCTACCAACAGTGTTACATTTCATAATATAGATCCCATCTAGATAATTAATTCAATATTCTTAGTTTCATTCTAATATTAAGTTGATTATCATCATTCGATAGAATCCATTAATTTCTTCTGCTTGATTAAATAGTGTTCACTATCACAAACTCACAATCATCCCACATTTATTAAACCCTTACCCTTAGATACCTTAGTCCCTTTAACTTATTAGCCATAATGCCCATTGAAACATTTACTTAAACACATTAGGAGAGTTACACATTTAACTTAATATATTAGGGTGCTAAGTAGCCCCATTCACCCACTTACATACACATGGATTATTTAAAAGCCCAAAATATATTGTCACCTAACAATTGTAGGATTGATTCTTAACCCTTGGATCAAATCAATAGGGACCACAAGATTTGATCTACTCAAAAGAAGCCCTAATCATCCTTAAGGAAGTCTTCTTAAGCATTTCTTACCCTAAGCTCATTCATTTGGTTCCCTTTGATTTACAGGTTGAAGGAGTGGATGCCATGGATCAAGGGAAAACCATGAAGGAGTATTATTGGATCCAATGTGCAAGAAGAAGGGGATCCCATCCAAATGTCTCCCTTTTAGAATAGTTGAATCTTAGATCTAACCATGCATTCCTAGTTATTTAGTTTCAATATAAGCATCTATCCTAGATCTGGTTTGAGATCTATTATAGATTAGTTTTAATTTTTTTGGTTTCATTGATGGGGAAGGAAATCCCATTTTGTAGATCAATAGTCTTATGCATTTAAATCCCTCTTTATAGGTTTTTTTATGAGTCCAAACCAACATACATGACCCACATAGGTTGGATCTACATTTAGGTGTAGTTTAGATCCATAAGAACCAATGGTTTGGCCGGAAACACGTTCTTTACAAAAATTCATGCACAGGTGAATGACGACGGTCTATTGACCGACCGCGGTATCCTTTGTGATCTTGGCGGCGTTCTGTGTTATTGATAATATTTTTTTGAATATTGTTTTAAATGCAAGGGGGTTAAGATATTAATTCCAGGAGAAATTTTATTCAATTTTAGGAAATCATCACAGTCTCAGATGCATCTGGTATAACAAGGCACAACCAATGACTGCCAAGTTTGCATAAATGAAAATAGTGCAATATTAAATGACCAATGTCGTTCATTGGAATACCAATGACAATTCGATCACCGACATCGATTATGGCCAAAAGAGTCTAATTTAAAATTTTTAGCATATCTTTAACATTTTGAGGTTCACACTTATCCTAATGCCATTGCCAACAATTATCCATCAAATTAAAGGTTGTTGTGCAAGTCATGATATCATTTAAATTGATAACTAAACTTGGAATAACATTTTAAAGTCTGTAACAAGAAACAATCACCGATGTCGGTAATGAGTACACCGACGTCGGTTAAGACTGACCGGTGTCGATCCTTTATGTATGCTTAGAGAAATCTAAAAATTAGCATATGAAATAACATATATTTCAAAGGATAAATTTAACTTCAAATATAACAAAACCGAATAATGTTTAAGCTGTTTCAACTTAAAAATAAATCTATGACAACGTCCCAATTCACATTATGATCAAACATTAATAATTGTAACTTTATTTCTTTCCAACACAAGGTAAAATTTAAACATGATATCCATTCAATACATTCCTTTACAGAAAACTAATTTGAAGGGAAAGGAAAGACACGTTCTATAATGAACTTCCTTCAAATATTATATTACAACTTGGTAAGTAAAACTTTGCAAAGCATCTTTTCTTTTAAATACAAGTCTACTAGTCTTCAACCTCAAGTGGGGATTACAAGAAAGTATTTAGGATGAAGGTTTGTTTTTGAATCCAACAAATGCTCCAAATCCTAAATTCTTTAATACGAGCTCCACTATTTCATCACTTTAATCACAAAAACAAAAATGGGGGAGAGGCAACACTCTCCACCCACCATCCCTAATCATCTCCACAACAACATTCATGCGGACTTTTATATGTAAGCAATCCCTAGAGATGAGTCACAATCTTTGGATGAAGATCAGCATCAATAAAACTCTCACACGTGTCGCTTTAATGAATATGATGATGCAAATAATATCAAATATACATGATAGTGAGAATTATTTGGGGAACTCCAAGTGGAGTTATTTTGATTTGAAAATTGCGCATGCGGGATGTACTACAACTGTTAAAATCCAGATTCATAGCTCCTCGAAACCGATGGAAATCGTAATGTGATTGTTGACAGGGAGAGGGCTACTCACACACGCGACTTCCCGCAGGCTCAGTTCAGCAGTCACGCAGCCGTTCGTGGGAAGAGCAACGGCTATCGTTTCCAGTTTTGTGCGGCTTACAATAGCAAGAAGCGGACAGGTCTCTACGCACACAGGCATCTGGGAAATTGTTGTAATCAGTCTATCATAGAGAAAATGGGAGGACCTCCCTGCCAAATTGAGCCATGCGCAGACCCCGATTGGAAGGAAAATATCGAGCTCTGGAACATTCTCAGCAAAGGTGGCTTCACCAACTTCATGGAAAAGGTGCAGGGACATGACCAAAGCATTTCTGTGCATTTTGCTAAGGAATGGAAGGAGCGGACTGTTGACTACGGGGATAGAAGATATTGGTCAATGAAGATCTTATTGCTGAAGCGACCGGTCTTTGTTTGGAGGGATACCGCTTCTTGACAAAAGAATTGTGCAGAGATCTTTGAAGAAAGAAGATTTGTGGAAGGATCGAGAAGCTCACATTTGGTACAGTGGCCCGGGCTTGCCAACATCAACTCCTTCCTTCACCCTATGATGAGGTTACTCGCATGATGATTCGATTCATCTCCTTGGAAGGTAGGTTTGTCACTGTCCCTGCTAAACATCTTATCTTTCTAAACCACTTCCGTAGGAATCGATTGGTTTGCTTTCCCCATTATCTGCTGAACTCCCTTGAACGCTCCATTTTGGAGTTTCAGAAGCACACCCGGGTGGTTCCCTTGCATCAAGGACTTATTTTGTTGATTCATAAATGTTGCCTTCTAAAATACCCTGGTCTTCCTTCCTCTCCTAGCCCGGCTCCCCCTTTGATGGGCTCTGCTGCTGCCAGCCCTATTTCTCCTATTTGCCCCACCACCGCTATTCTATCACCCCCACTGGTACGTTCAAGCTTCTCCATCCATTCCCCTATTCTTGCTCCCACCACCCACCTCGCCTCTACATCTAAAGTACCGGTCACCAGGGCCTCCAGGAAGCTCAACCTTGAGGCTCTTGCTGTGGAGAAGGAGCCTTTCGAATTAGAGATTGCACATGACCTTCTGAATATCAACGGTGCAGTCCCAGGAAGTGCGGATGGATAGCTCTTCAAAGAGGTTGGAGGCCTTAGAGGCCGAGATGAAATCTGTTAAAGGATGAGGTCAAGAACACAGCTAAACAGAAAGGCAAGAAAAACATATAGGGGAGGGGAACATTGATACTTGATCAGATTGAGGACATCTATAAGAAGTGACCTCCTTAGACTCCCACTTAGGGAAGGCCAAAACTAGACATGATTATAACATTGCCACCTTTAGGGTGATTGAGGAGTTCATTGAGGTCATGCCAAAAGTGTTTCCAACCTCGGCGGTGTCCCGGCTACACTTTGGGGCAACGAAAAGAAAGTAAAAGAACCATTTAGGAGCTTGATAAAGCTGATGCTTCCCACATGACAACTTTGGGTATGTTTCACGCTGGAAGAGAGTCAAGACCAGCATCGAAAAAGCTGCCAAGAAGTAGTATTGGTTGCTTCGCTCTTTGTTTGTTTTTTTGCTATTTTTTGCGGTCTCTTTACTGCTTTTTTGCTTTGTATTTTTGTTGTTTTGTCTCGTTTGAGTAGCTATTTCTAGGCTACTTCGAGATTCATTGTAACACTTGGATCTTGATCCATTCTCTCTGATTCTCACTCCTATTACGGCTCTCGGGCCTTCTTTTTGTACTCAAGGGTATAGTCCCTTTCAAAAACTATTTGCCAATAATAAAAAAAAAACACTCTCCACCCACCAAATAATTTAATGAGGGGAAGAAGAAATTCTCTGATTGTCCCCGAGACCCACCACAATGAAATAAAGGATGGATCCAACTTATGGAAAAAACACAATCCTTCAACATCACTATACAAAATTTCACAACTATGTAACACACATTCAACACAAGAAAACAATCACAAGAATGCAACTTTTAAAATACACAAGACTTGAAATGCAAACCAATGGAGAAAGGATCTATGGCAAGATCACTTATGGCTCGTTCCCACCTTAAAACCCTCTAAAAAAGATCTCAAACCCCTACACAACTATTATGCCTCCCTTAATATCCTCTTATGCCTTCCACATTCTCTTATGCCTCCTTGAAATCTCTTATGTATCCCTAAAAGAAGCGAGTAAGAAATGTAAGCATTCTCTTATCCAAGGTGGGGCACCTTGTTATCTCTCGAAAGTGCACCTGTAGAGAGATGGCTGAGGTTTTCTAAGCTTGAAAATTTTATCTCTCTCTCTTTCGTAGATACAATGGAAACACCTTAGGTCTATGGATATACCTATTTTGAGGTAAGTCTCCGGTATCAAGGCCGGTTACTTATTGATGTATCCTAAATTGATTTACGGGTTTAATCATAAAAGACGAGTGTAAAAAATGAAATAAAACTAAGGTGATACACCAAACTTGTATGAGGTATTTGAATTAGTACATACACAATTGATATGGAATGAACTTCTGATGCACAGGCCAATAGATTTCTGAAGATAATTAAGGGTAAACACTTTGATGTATTGAGGGATAGAATCACAACAATACTACTAAGTTACACATACACATTAATATCATGCAAAAATTACTAAATTTGCAACAGGGTAAGATGATTAATCAGGGAATTAAACATTCACAAGATTAATGGAAAACATACACAAGACTGCAAATAATTGGAAAGGAAGAAAATACTTCACATTCAAAGGGAAAAATTGGCAGAAAATTGCTTCAGCACTCATGTATCTAAAATTCCTCTTTGTGCTTTGCCAAGGCACACAATATATAGCAAAATTGATTCACCCACCCTTCCTAAAAATAGACTAAGGTTGTACTCGCCCATGCATCCTATTTTTATCCTTTATTTAATAATAAATAAAGGAATAAAATAAAGCAAACTAGTACAAAGAGGCATTAATAGCCTTTGATTACATATAGTCAAACTGAAGTTGACTTTTCTATTTTTAAGAAAAGCATGGGTGAATAATTTGCTAATAATAAACCTTGCTTGATGAGAAAGTCTTCTTCTAGGTGCATGAAAATTTGTCTTCTTATCTATTCTGTCCTTTTGTGAAGGCATGCAAGAAATCATCTCCCTTTGTGAGTGAGAAAAATAAATTCCATTAATCTGCAATACTTGCAAAAATAATCACCCATGCATCCACTTGATGGGGACCACCTCCAAGCTTAGGCTTTGATGTTGACATCTCCATGCATAATTTTGTCCTCTTATGGTCACATGTGAAATTTCAACCTCTGCAAGCAAAATAATACCTTTTTTTTAAGCTCCCATATGAGAACCACCTTTGATGTTGACCACTTTAAGGGTACGAGGTATTTAGCCAATTTTCAAGGTAAAATATTTCAATTTTATCATTAGCCCCTTCATGATTACATGTCAAACATATTCCTTGTCTTCTCTGACTTGTGCATGTGAATAATATTCCATCATGACTAAGGTGGTAATAATAGATCAGGGGTCAAATAATGTTGACCATGCACTTCAGTATAGTCTTATCCTAACATGGACTCCTCCTACACATATTATGATTAAATAATCATTTAGCTTGTTTTACATGGCACAAATTTATGAGGCCTTCTTCTGAATTTGACTCAGATCATTTCATATACTATGGTGTTGAAAACATAATAATTTAAATGATAATTTTTTCCCCTCCTCTACGATGGCATACCCCTCAAGCTTTGTCAGTGGCTCTTCTTTCGAGACTAACCTGAGTGGAGTTAGGGTTTTTGTGGCTTCGACACGTACATACCTTTTGACCATGGTTTGGTTGAGTTTGGTTGAGTTAACATTGATTATGACTGCTTCTTGATCATTGATTGAATGTACCTTGATCGTCTCCACCATGGATCTGTAGCTTGGTAGTTGGCTCTTTGACCGTGGTTAAGTTTCGTTAACTCACTTCTTGAGCTCGTGTGGTAAAAGTAACTCAAACCCTAATGATTGTTCCATTTTCACTCTTGCTCTCTTGGTGAAGCCCTAGCAATTTTTTTGCACGACTGCCATTATTGAAGCTTTTGAGCTCGATTCAGTTCCTTTTTCAGTCTCTACAGTGAACTTTACAAGCATATATTTGATTCTTCTACAATTTTTTAACCTTTCTGGGTTACGTGCATTGTATTTTCTGCTCTGAAGCTCGTTTCTTGAGGGTTTTACCTATGTAAAGAAAAATCCTTTTGTATTTTCATCTTTATGAACTTTGAGAGATTCCGGTAATGAATGGGTGCCATCGTGAAGATTTGGGGCTCTTCTTTACGAATTCGAGTTCTCTACATTTTTAGCATGAAGTTTGCATTCTATTGGGGTTCATCCTGGAGGGTTTTGAGTATGCTCGACCCTTGATTTATTTTGTTCCATGACCATAGCTGTTCATGGAGATTGTTCTGAGCATTTTCTTTTCCATTCTTTGAGCTTTCTATGATCTTCTGGTCTAAAGCCCTCTGTGTGATCTCTTGGCCACCATTGATAAGAACTCGAAGCTTCACTACTTGATGATGGGTTGTCTTGATACTTACTGGAATGTTTTACTTTTGACAAGGTAAGCATGTTTTGGACTCGAGCTCTCCTGGGTAATCCTTTGTCTGTCATTTTTTGAGATCTCTCATTTTTCAATTCAAAAACGACACCATATCTTCTATATTTACCTTAAATAGAAATGGGTATCGTTCTTTCTAGTTCTAAATGATAAATATGAAGATTTGTTGATGAAGGGTTTTCTCTGTTCGTGCATATTCATCTTCAATTCCAGATCTGGACATTTTGAGATCTCTGGTTTTTGAACTTGTTCATTTTATTTCGATTCTATAATCTGCTTTGAAGATTTTAATGGCCTCTAGAACTCTGTTTAATTTTTGATCCGTCATGTTGCCATTTCAAGGTGTTTTGCGTATTAGTTTTCCTAGTCGGGTTTATCGCTTTGGCTTATGGGAACATTTGATATGCTGTATTGTTGAAACTCACTTCACATTCTTTTATACCTTGCACTACCCGATTTGAGCTGACCTTGTACTCACCGAGTTTGAAGCTTGTGTTTGATCCATTTTAAGAGTTTTTCGGTGCTCTGTTTCCATGCTTATAGCTAAGTTCAGCCATGACTGAGAGCCATATCCTTTGAATGTTCTGTCACTATCTGATATGAAGCAATAATTGGGTTTGATTTTCACTATAATCAAGTGTCATGAATGTACAATTCAAAATTATGTTTCACTTTGTTGTATCTGCCTTTCGTTGTAGATTTTCTGCATGATAGTTTCTCCACCCGGGAACTTTGTAAATACCTCAGACCCTCTATTTGTACTTGAGCATGTGTATGCTCCTGATTTCAAGCATTACTCAGTGTAGAGGGTTTGTAAAATGAAACTCCATTAGTATATGTTTCTGTTTTTGTTTCATCCCTCTACGGATGGTAATACTGCTCTGTTGCCATGGAGATTTGCATTGGATTTGGGCATCTTTCATGGTTTTCTGTGTTTTCTTGTCTTTGACTGAAAATTTTGTAGAAAAACTTATTGGGTTTGAACTCAGCTTCATCTGCATGATTCTTCTATATCGTTTCTTGTGAGCTTCTGGGTATTTTGATTTTCATATACTCTGCACTGTATCATGATCTTTGTACTTTAAGACTGTACTTTGAGATGTAAGTCTTTAATATTCTTGAATCTGTATCAATGTTTCTGAGTTGAAATGTTTCAATCATGTTTCTTTCAAAACAATTGAGGATTTTGCAAAGCATTATGGCTTGGATTCCTGAAATCTAGAATATAAAGTTCCTCTGGAGTTTGTCTTATTTTACCATTCTTTTCTGTTTGTGCCATTTGCTACCTGATTTTGGTTGTGAACTCTGTAATTCCTTAGTCATTTTGTGAGAAAAATTGAACTGAAGCAATGCTCTTTCCATCATAAGTTGTTTTACTTCATAAAATGTAACCTTACATAGTCCATTTTAGTTTATAATGAAAATGCATACTTTTGATCTTAATAAATGATGCAAGAAAATTTGAGTTCCATTTCTACTTTCAGATGATGATATTATGTACTTGTTCTTATCTGTTGCAATTGATTGTACCTTTTAAACTTCAAGATTTTAAATTTTATTTTCATCGGCATAACTGTGTCTTTACTTGGAATGAGAAAGGAAGATGAACAATGTTGTTAGGTCCTTCTTTATCGTTGGTCTGAATTGTATATTGTGTAAATGCTTCTTTATTCATTTTGTACTTGATTTCAAGTTCATTATTTGAAAGCACACCTACTCAAAGTCTGTGAATACAACAAGCATGAAATCGAAGCCTTGACGATCCTTTATTTCCCTTCTCAGGTACAATGTAGCAGCTGGTGAAGATGGTGGAGAGGGGCAGCGAGGACAAACTCAACCCAAACTGATGAAAATCTAGGCAATGATGGATTTCATCCTTTCTTTGTTCACAACTTTACGTATATGTCCTTTCATTGCATGCACTTGATTTTAGAGTTATTTCCACGGCTTGTGTGGGTTCACTATACTTTTATTCCATATGAATAGATGAACTATTTTCATGTAATGAGATGTATATCTTTCCTTTCTGTAATTTATTTCATTTGAATGGATAATAATGAACTTGTACACTCAAAACACTTAAATAATTCACTTAATCATGGAAATAAATTAAAATCAAATGTACCTTTTGATGTTCATTGGATGACTAAAATTTATTGTGCACCCTGTCCTTCAAAGCTACAACCTATCTGTAGCTTTCAGAACTTCATATCTGATACATGCTACCCTTCCTACCTTCCTCAGGGCCTATCAATGGTCATTTACAGATGTTTCATAGTTTTGACGAGGGTTTCAAATGGAATGGCTGCATCTATGAGGCATGGTGTTCTTTAACTGTACCCAAGTTGTAATTTTAATCCAAAATGACTTCCAACTGTCCAAAACCAAACAATTAAAAACTATATCTTTTTCCGAGATGGCTGTCCCAAACATAGCCAAACTCGTAACTCAACCAATCTGAGAAACTTAAAAGTTTTGAGTTGACCTTTTCACACAGGGTGTAAAAAATGTCAACAAAACCCAACCCAAATCCCTCCCAAAACATGAAATAAACTCTTATTCCTCCCTACATATAAAATACCCATAGCCTTCTCCTACACCATACTTAGGCATTCTACCCATGAACCCATCAAACATGTAAACCATTAACTTTCATACAAATAAACACATATAAAAGAAAACAAGTAAAACAACGGTGTAGTTCTTACCTTTCCATGGTATAAATTTGATCAAAGAGTCACACTCCAAGCTCCTTCAAGCTCAATCCAACTCCAACAAGCTCAAGACTTCAACAAGCATTCCCAAAATTCTCTAACTCCAAAAATACAAGAGCACAAATGAAAATAAGTAACCCCCAAACAAACAAATAAACTTGCATATATAGAAAAAGGGAAGAGGAGGGTGAGGTGGCTCCATGTAGGATGCCACATCACTTATCCTCAATTCCACATCACAAGTCAAACATCAACCCCAATGCACAATAAATTGGTGGTTGAGAGGAATGAAAAACCTCATACACACACAATCCAAACCCACACCCCCTAAGGACATAGTTTAAAACCCATGTAAGAAAAGTGCAATAAATGTACCTTTTTGTCTTACAAAACACTTAATGGGGTCTATTTTTGACCCCTCAATCCATAGGTAGGGTTGGTATAATAAATTAAGAGGTGTGGGACAAGCTTAGCTTGTCCCACAAGCCTCTAAAAATGGTCCTTAAGACCAAATCCGAAATTCCAAGGTAAGGTAGAGTTTACAACACTCAAATTCACATACACTCAACTTAAATCACAAATTTAAAGGACCAACTACTCTAATAAATGACCCCCTTTTGTCACATCCACAATTAACTTAATAAACATGATTAATTCACTTAATTAAAGCACATTAATCAACAAAGATATAAAAGAATTACATCACAAAATAATTCACATACACCACAATAAATAAAATTTAAGGGAACACATACAAAAAGCCCATGGTCACAATTGGAGGTTATCCCCCCATAGAAACCCCCAACAAAATGAACAAAACAACAACATTACATAATTTTCCATGGTGACCATCGTAGTATCCATCTAGTATTCCGTTGTGGTTGGTCTCCAATCCCCTTTTGATTGTTGTGATATAATTACCTACAAAATCACACAATACCTCCTTCGGCCTTATGGTTGTATCAAAACATCAAAGATAAAATATATGCACATTAATCAATAAAATCCTCATATAATCAAATCATCATCTAAACTAACAATATTATCATTTTTCTAAAATTCCAACATCTCAATTCTATCTTTCTATCAATATCAACAAGATCACAAGCTTAGTTCAAATGCTAAATCGTAGTCAATATGAAGAGAATTTTGGAGGTTAGTACTATACATGCTAACAACACATCATCATCATAAATATAAATTTCTCTCTATGTCTCTAAGAATCCACATAAATCATACTATAAAATCACAATCCATCCATAGTTAGAATATCTCTATCATCTAATCATCATGTTAAACCAAAATGATATAAAAATATCCATGTCTATACTCAACATTAATCGAATTAAAAATAGAATAAGTGTTGAAAAGAAGTGGGAACTACAAAGTTGGATATCTGTTTATTACATCTATGGAACTGTGTGACTGTCTCATGAGGAACCCACATCTACTGTATATTACTAAATTTACAGCATACCTTGGGTTTTCAGTGTGGGTAATGATTCTGGATCTCAAATAAGATTCTTGTATTAATTTTCAAGGGATGTCATAGGCCTGAAAAGATGCATGTTGCACTAACAACTCCTACAACACGCCATCTCCCATCCAATTTCCCACCGATTCAACACAATTCCACATAACATCATGTTTATTTTATTTTATTATTTTTTGTGGAGGCTACACTCATTGTAACCATCTAATTACTACAAAGTTTTTAAATTTTAATGAGGGTTCTAGTGTGGTCATTTCCTTAGATCCCAATTAAATTGTTTTCATTAATTATGCAAGGAAAAGATAGGTCGAACTTTTTTTTTTTAGGATAAGGAAAATTTTGAAGCACCCGCTCAAGCTCAGTAACCGTGCCTCTACCTAAAATTCACTGTGTCACCAAAATAATGAGATGGTCATAGATTCAAGATCTCTTTGATATGGTCTACAGTTGTAGTCTGGCGACCCATAGGCCTCTCTGCATGCTCATCCCTAAGCCTAGGGCTACGAGACCTATCCCTATGTCTAGAAGTCCGGTCTCCTTGTCACCTCTGTAGTGACTCTGCTCTTCCTGACTCCACGCAGGAGTTCTCTCCTCTATACTCCTCACTGTGTCGAGGAGATACATGAGCCTCAATGGATGGCTCCCTATCATGTCTGATTAACCGTCCTCCTACGGACCCTCCACATAAAGTGACATTAATTTCTTGAAGCATCTGTAAAATCTGGGGTAGGATGGCTGCTACAACATGATCTAGAGGTGGAAAATTTAGATCTATGTGAAAGGACCCCTCGTCTTGTCGTGCCTCTTGCACAGACCCAAGTGAGAGTTAGTTCATTATCCTAGGTTTTATTCAGTTTTCCATGTTTACTAAAATATGTAAATTCCAAACAAAGTTATTTTCTAGGTTTAAAAGTGTGATAGGTTTAATATTCAGGTCTCAAGCTTTCTAGTGTGCCCAAGGGTCCAAGCTTTGAACCCATGACTCTGATACCAAGTGTAACGCCCACTAAAACGACCACTCAAGACCCAAGAACAACCTAGGTTTAGATAGAAAAATTATGGAATAATTTTTTTCTTTGAAAAGCATGTCTACTACAAGGCTTCAAGCAACACTTGACACAACAAGGATTCAAAGTCAATTATAATTTTCCAAATGAAAATTTTCCCGTTGTTATAACCATTAGATCCACATTACCAAATTAATAAGTATAATTGATCCAATTATAGTTACATTTCTCTTAGGAGTTAATAAGTAATTAAATTAACGTTATAGTTAAATATTCCTTAATTAATTTTAGAGGGTCAAAGGGCCAAAGGAATTAAATACCTTGGGTATTTAAGTGCACCAGGTCCAATAAACAAACAAGGTTCCTATTTGTATGGTATAGGAGAACATTCCCTTATCCCCTAACGTGACCTTTAAAAAGGTCAACCCATGCTTTAGAAATAAACATTTAAGTTAATAAGGGGTAATTTACCATTTACCCACTCTCAGCATCATCTTACCACTTCAACCTATTTTTTCACATACTTAACACACTTATGGTTTCCTATAAACAATTCCATTAGATAGGAAATTTCTTCCTCTTTCCAAAGATATAAAGAAGTCCTCCTAACTCCTCATATTCCTTAAGTTACAGGATGGCGGGCCTGTGGAGGAAAATATTCCCTAAAGGTGGGTCTGGGAAAGAAAATTTCCCCAAAAGCTAGCTAGCGGGCCCTAGGAAGAAAATTTTCCCTAAAGGTAGGCCAGCGGGCCTCGAGAAGAAATTTTTCCCAAAGTGCAAGGGACATGTGGCACGTTGATAAGCCCATGCGGGAAGGTGGGTCGTTGCAGGTAAATTGGATTCTAACTCTTTTTGTTTGAAAGGAAAAAATGTTCAAAAACCCCGCGCCTCTGTCGATGCCGAGGGACACCATGTGTCCTGCCCAAAACAACACAAGTGGGGGAGTGGATCGTCGGGAAAACTTAGAATTATTTGATTTTGTGTTTAAAAAGTGTGAAGGCAAAAAGCAACCCATGCCTCTGCCGACGTCAAGTGAAGCCACGTGTTAGTCCTATAGTGACTTGCGGGAAGGCGGGCTAGTGGGAAAACTTAGGGATTTTTTCCAACTTTTTCCCAAAGGTGATAAGGTCAAAAACCATCCGCACTTCCACCGATGTCTAAAGACGCCACGTGTTAGAACCACAGTGACAGCGGAAAAGCGGACCGACGGGGAGACTTAAGATTTTTTTCCCTATTCAAAAAGGAAAGTTTGAAGGTATGGGCCCGTGAAGGCATTTTTACCAAAAGTGAAATGGTGGGGCTGCGAGAGGAATTTTTGATTTTTTTATTTTTGCAAAAGGTGCCCTAAGCAATTTTCGAGGCCCATGGGTCCGATTCACAAAATTTTCCCTCTTTTTTTTTTAACTAAGCAAAGTAAAAATTCAAAAGGCCATAACTTTCGACTGAAAGCTCAGATTTGGGAAAATGAGGACTTTTTGGAAAGGGCTCAAACTCCTCCTTACATTAAAACCAACAAAATTCATTTTTGATAACTTAAGTGGGTGGATTTGACATAAATTTCTTTCCTTCCATTAAAATATGAATAAAACGTTTTGACTCCCAGAATCGGTCCAATCCGACATTCCTTCTTCCTCAACATATAAAAAAGACATGGAGAATCACACTTGGAAGGATTTAGAATGGATTTGAAGGTTTAAATGTTAAATTTTGAGTTCTCAATATGAATTTATTTTCTCCTTTTTCTGTAACTGCATTATTTTGTCCCTTGCCCAATTAATAAAGTTTTGCATAAATTTCTTAAACAATACAAACAATTTTAAGATTTGTTTTGTTCCTCCTTAACTTGTTTTAATGTTTTAACTTATCTTTCATCAATGCAAATTGTTCTGTATAATTCCTGATATTCATTTACAGGTTTACAGTATATCAAAAAATAGAAATCATACTTAAACTCAAATGGATCAATTATTCGTTATCATCCTCTAAGTATTTAAATTCATTCAAATCTGATTTACAAAATTTAACTTTACTTCAATCAATACATCAATACCCAAAATGTAGTTCTACTTTAAAATCATGCATTTCGAATGAAACCAAGAAATATAATATTTGTTCATACGTATTTCTTTCAATTTTCAAACAAAGATTTCACAATATATTTTCAAAAAGGAGGAGAGGCAATGCTCTCCACCCAAACAAGAATTCCAATGAAGAGGAGAAGCCGTCCTCCTCATTGGTCCCTAAGCCCCAACCACAAGGAAATAAGAAATGTATTTAAAGTCATGGCAACAAACAGGCTTCCACAACACAAAAATAATTTTCAAAAATAAAACAACGTCCAAACACATCTTTGCAGTTTGCACCACATGAAGAATACCAAACAATACTCAGGCTTCATCATACACAAGCCAAAGGAGCAAGACCTATGGGGGAAGCTGCTTATACCTCCCAAATTGGGGAAATGGGTGTCCACCTTAAGATAAAACCACCAATATATATATATATATATATATATATATATATATATATATATATATATATATATATATATAACGTTAGCAAAAATGACGTTCAGAAACATGCTTGAACCCAACACTTAACCCGAAAATTGTGAATAATTTTTTTTTGTTTAAGTTATAGGAAGGTTGCAAGGGTGTTTGACCCTTAGTGTAGTGCCCAATTCCTTTCGGCACTTTTGATATTGATCATGATACTACTTGACTATATTATGAACATTATTGTGACTTTTGATTTAGCATGATGTTAGATGTTAGAGCATGGACTATTATTGAATTTGATTCATATATGATGCATGTGGATTATTAGAGACATTTATATGGATATTGACATGATGTTGACATGGTTATATTTATGGATGTTGTTAGGACATGTGATATTTGGATATTTTGAGTAGACCGAGAAAATTGAATTAAAATTGATGATGATATAGTTGTTGATGAAATCGTAAGTGATATTGTTGATTGTCTAGATGTTGTTGTGATATATATATATATATATATATATATATATATATATATATACATATATATATATGTATATGTATATATATATGTATATATATATATATGTATATATATGTATATATATATATGTATATATATATATGTATATATATATATATGTATATATATGTATATATATATATGTATATATATATATGTATATATATATATATATACATATATATATACATATATATATGTATATATATATATGTATATGTATATATATGTATATATATATATGTATATATATATATATATATATATATATGTATATATATGTATATATATATATGTATATATATATATATATATATATATATATATGTTGATGATTTTGAAATTATATTTATATTCATTTAGATATTCGATATGGCCACGAGGTCGAAGGATGTATTATGTTTTGTAGGTTAAAATATCAAAACAAACATGGAGGGGTTGGAGACCAACCACATTGGAATTCTAGATGAATTCAACAAGGTCACCATGGAAACTTGTATTGTTTGTGTGCGTGTGTGTTTGATTGTTGTTAGGGATTCCCATGGGGGATCACCTTTAAATGTGACCAAGGGTTATGTGTATTTATTTATTTGGTTCCTTTGTTTAGTATGTATGTGTTTTATAAGTGATGTGTTCCCCTTTTATTTAAATAAATTGTTGTAAAGTAATATGAGTAATCGTATTGGTAAAAATTAATTAATCAAATTAGGACATAAGAAAGTAATTATTGGAGTTGTTGGCTCTTGTATTAAATGTTGTGAGATAAGTGTAAGAAAGGTGTAAGTTGATTTTAGAATATGGAACACTCCACCTTATTTGAAATTCGAATTTGTCCTTGGAGTTTGATTTTGGAGGCTTGTGGGACAAGTTAGACTTGTCCCACACCTCTTAAATTTATTTACCAACCATACCTATGGTTGGAGGGTTAAATTTAAACCTTCTTTATGCATTTTTGTAAGTCAAGCTGAATGTTGTAATTGCACTTTTCTTACATGTTTTAATTTCAGTCCTTTGGGGTGTGGGTTTGATTTGAGTGTGTAAGTAAACTGTCATATTATTCACCCACCTATTCATTATGCATTGGAGAATGAAGTTGACTTATGAGTTGGAGTTGAGGATGTGTGATGTGGCATCCTAATTGGATCCACCTCATCCTCTTCTCTTACCTCTTCTATATATTCGAATTTCCTTGGCTTGTGTTTGGGTTGCTTCAGTTTTGCATACTTCATTTCTTGGCGAATTATTTTTCTGTTTTGAGCTCTTACTTTTGGAGAAGATTTGAGACTGGTGTATGCTTGTAGAATGTTGATCTTGGACTATGTTTTGCATTGGACATATTTTTCTTTTGGAACCTTGGAACAAAAATCCATCATGGAGAGGTAGGAGCTTGACTTTGTTACTGTTTCTTCTTTTATGCATGCTTATGTAAATGTTGTTGTGTGTTTTGGTATGTTGTTGGGTGAATGGGTTGATTTCCTAAGTGTGTTGTAGGAGGAGACTATGGGTATATTCTTGTGGGCGGGCATAAGGATTATTTTGTGGAGGGAGTTTGGGATGGGTGTTCCACCTTGGAAAATAAATAGCTTTCATCTCTTACTTGTGATAGGGGGGCCATAAGGGGAGGAGGCACAAGAAAATGTGGGGGTGGCATAAGGGGTACTTGAGGGAGGCATAAGAGTATGTAGGGATTTTGAAATGAATTGTTGGCGGGTTTTAAGGTGGAAACCCATTTCCCATTGGGAGGTATAAGAAGCTTTCCCCATAGATCTCACTCCTTTGACTTGCATGAGGAAGTCTGAGTGTTGTTTGTTGTCTTTTATCTGTGGTTACAAACTGTAGTTTTGTTTTGGATTGTGTTTTAAATGTGAAATTACATGTGTGTTGTGGAAGCCTATTATTGCCATGAGTTGAAACACATTTCTTATTGCATTATGGTTGGGGCTCGAGGGCCAATGAAGAAGGACGTATTCTCCTCTTCATTGGATGTCTTGCTTGGGTCGAGAGCATTGCCTTTCTCCTTGTTCTATTGTGATCAAATTGAAATAAAGAAAATGGAGGAACTTCATGTTGTTGTTCTAGAAATTGAGGAAGAAGACAAAGTTCTGACAGTCCCTTTTGAAACTTTTTTGTAACCTTTCCCACTTTGAAGTGGATGATCTTGTATATTATTGTGTTGGAAAGACTACTCTATTTTAGCTATGAAAGTTGTAATTAATTATGTAAGAATATATCTTGTATTCAGTTTTGGGAATAGAAAAGAAATATATGCATTTGATATGTTGTATTTTGAAAATAAATGTGAAATAAGTTGTAAGAGATTCCTTTGAATTAATAGAAGTGTTTTTCCTTGTTCATATGATCTTATTTCCATTGGAAATCTATGTTTAATATACAGTAGGAAACCTTTGTTTGTAAAAGTGAAAAGGAAGAATGTATGAAGAAATATTGCACTGCTCTGTCTCATTTGAAATGTTTGATTTTAAAAAATAGAAGTTGCCTTCTTGTCTCTATCATTTGATTGAAGGAAGGAAAACTATTTAAAAACTAGCATGGAATAAATTCAATGTTTTTATTGCATGGCAAAAGAGATAGTTTAATCTCTGTTCTTGAAATGTACAAACTTCATTTCTACTTCACTGTATACTTTGCAAATTCCTTTTTATCAAATGTCCAAAACAACATTGAAAATATATAAGAGAAAAATGAAATATTCAATTAGAATTAATGAGATACGAATGATCTCCAAACTAAACTAAAACACTAAAGAATTTTTTTAAAGAACCTTCCAAATCGAGCAAAGGCAAAATTACAGGTATTTTGCGGTGTAAACATTGGTAATTTTTCAAATACAAATCAATTGAACAAATTGACCTTTTTTTTATGCCCCACATCTTCCAAATGTAGATCTCCATGTATACTGTTTGACATATTGAAGGAGAAAGAATGAAAAATTTGAACAAAATTCATAAGTTAAAATGACCGAGTCACTTGTAAGTGACAACAAAATGTCTTCTAAAAATTTATCCAAATTAAATTTTTAAAGTTTCTATGTAAAGAGGACGTCGAAAGATTTTTAGAAAGTCTTCGTTTTCCAAAACCGAGTTCCCAATCAAAAATTATCGCCTTCTAAAGTTTTTACTTCATTTGGCTTCAAAAAATAATCTAACTGTCAAATTTAAAATGAATAAAATATTCCCTGGTAGACCCACGGGCTTAATTTTTCCATTTACACTTTTTTCCCTAAAAGCGCTAAAGGCATGAAGCCTCCCGCCACTCTACCAACCCGAAAACATTTTTTTGGTCAAAATAACCTAAGATCGAAAAGGAAAATTTGGTAACTTTTCCCCACGGCCCCGCCGCTCCGCCCTTCGCATGTGGAAAGCACTTCCGTGGGTGCGTGGGCCCATGGTTTCAACTTAGCCTTTTAGATCCTTTTGGTGAAATTTCCTAAATTACTCTATCAGACCGCTTCCCCATAGCCAATGATTGGCTGACACATGGCATCACGAGGCAACAACGGAGGAGCGGTTGTTTTTCTAAAAAACTTAACTTTTAAAACCTTTTTGGAAAAATTTCCTGAATTTCTCCACCGCCCCATAGCGCAATGATTGGATGACACATGGCTTCACGAGGTGACGACGGAGGAGCGAAGGTTTTCCTAACTTTAACATTTTAAAACTTCTTTTGGCTGACACGTGGTAGACTTAGGCGTCGAGGAGGCACTAAGTGTTTTAAAACTTTGAACCATTTTTATTTTTAAACCTAAATTTTTCTAAGTCACTCCGATGGCTTCACAGGCCCATTACCAATAAGATCCTGACACGTGGCACCCTTGGCGCGGTGGAGGCGTGGATCGTTTTGATCCCTTATCACTTTTCGGCCAAAAAAAACACTTAATGTCTTAAATTTCTTGGCGACCCGACTTCCCACCGATCTCGGAAATGCTAATGCGTGTCCCCTTATAGGCTCACGGGCACATGGAGGAAAATTGTGTTTTTATCCCTAAAAAAGGAAAAGCGCTAAATTCTTCTCCACTCCGCCGGCCCGTGCTTGGGAAAATTTTTCTTCCCCGCTCCGTGATTCCTTCTCTGGGTGAAATTTCTCCCCGTAGCCTTAAGCCACTCTTTGGAAAATTTTCCTCCACAGCCTGCCCGTTCTTGGGAAAAATTTCATCCCAAGGCCCACCGGCCCATAACTTGAAAAATATGAGGAGTTAGGAGGACTTCTTTATATCACTGGAAAGGTGGGGAGATTTCCTATCTAATGGGAATGTTTTTAAGAAGTTTTGAGTGCATTAAATGTGAGAAAAATAAATTTTAATCCTTTAAGTGAGTTCTGAGAGTGAGTAAGTGAGAATTTACCCTTTTAATTTTTAATGTATAATCTAATCCTATGTTTTGACCTTGTAAATTAATACTCTAGGGAAATTTGAGCTAGGTATGGATTTATCATACTTAATATTTTTAGTGTGGTTTTATAATGGAAATGTAAATTGTTGAGTTTAATTATCCTTGAAGCCTTGTGAACACTTGATAAAAAATATTCCATAATTTTCTAACTAAACCTAGGTTGTTCATGGGTCTCAAGTGGGAGATTTTAGCGGGTGTTACACTTGGTATCAGAGCCATGGGTTCAAAGCTTGGACCCTTGGGCACACTAGAAAACTTGAGACATGAACTGTAAACCTAGCACACTTTTAAATCTAGAAAACAACCTTGTTTGAGAATTGAAAAAGAAATACGTATGAAGAAATATTACATTACTTTGTTCATTTGAACTACCAGAATTAAAATAATAATAAAATAATAAGTTGTTTGAATTATTGTACTTTATTAACACAGTTTTGTCTAAACCCAGGTAACTAAGAATGTCAAATTAAATTGATTTTTGTGAACTTCTAGCGTAGTGGAACTTGGTTCTACCTTGAAAAGATGTTGTTTAAGGAGTCCTAACCCTTATTATAGTTGTATGATGTAATAAATTTGTTGAGACTCTCCCTTATTGGATTTTTTGGAATGATAAATTGTATGGTGTGACTCTTGTGGCCTAGTGTTGGAGGTTGTGTTCGGGAGCCTATCAGAGTCAATTAGGAGTTGTTAATCATCTAAATCTTCCCTCCTTCCTTCAGTGGTTAGATGAGTTAGTTTTGGTTGCCGCTTTAGCTACTCAATCCCCATAAGAGTAAATAGGATGTTATGTCTTGGTGTCACCTTTGATCCAACTTTGTGTGAGCATCATTAGAGTGGATCTTGAGGCATAGTACCCCTCTTAGCGGCCATAAAGGGATGCGAAGTGAATGTGGTGTTAACATTTTGTATTTTACATTCGTAAACTTGTGTCATTTTATCAAGGACCAACATCTTATTTTACGATTGGATTGAGTAGCTCAGGGCTCTTTTAGTTATTTATATTTTTTTGAAAATTTTCAGACTTTGCAATGCGGCTACTTAGCCACTTTCCTTGATTGTTGATATTTCTTTGATTTTATTTTGATTAGTGACTCAGAGCTCATTATGTTGTTGGAAACTTAGCTAAACGTTATGTGGTTCCTTCTTGCATGATGATGAGCTGGTTCTATGTTTTTGTATTGTGACATTCGTTGTATGGGGGTACACCCTGGGTGTCTTGAATGTCTTCTTAGGTGCTTACGAGTTATTCCTTGGTTTTGGATGCATGGAACCTTAAGCGTGTCTAGGATCTTAGAGTGACCTTTTTAGTACTTGACCTTCTTTGGGAAGAGAGTTTTTGTGTGTAGTATGGTCTAGTTAGCAGTCCAATGGCGTTGGTGGTGATTCTCTTACAGTCTGGTAAGAGCTTGATCCTCGTCGGAGTAGAGGTGTTTAATTGTGGGCTGATGAATTATGTTAGGATCGGATTGCTTTTGGCTGGTGTGGATGTTAGTGGAAAAGTGTTTTTCCGGTAGTGGATTTTCTTCGATGGCATGCTAAGTTTTATCAGGATTTCCTTATTTCATTATATAAAGTAGTGACTTGAGGATTGTATGCATCTTGGTAATTATGGTTAGAAATAATCCCATTCGAGTATTGTGTGTAAATTAAGTGTGTTTGTTTTCCCTCTTGACCTATAAATAAGTCTACCCTTTCCTTAACTTTTTAAGTTACTATGAATAACACTCTATGACCTATTAATTTTGAATTATGTGGAGACACTTATGGATGCTTTGAGTCTTTTGGACCATGCCACTGGTGATGTTAGTGTAATTAGACCTTGATGATTTAATCTCGGTGGTATTTTATAATGTGATTCTTCTTGTGAAACTATAACTCTTGGTCGTAAAGCACATGTTTAATAGATTAGCTGATTGACCACTTGCATTTGATGTTTTCTAGTGGAATGTGGTGTCCATGGAGTAAATATTTTCATTGTCATCTTGTTGCTTGGTTGGAGGTACCTTATGGAAATATGGGTGTAGATTTGAAAAATTTCCTTGTCTTATCATGTGAGTAAAATGATTTCACCAAAACAACAAACATTGTTAAACCCTAGTAGATCAGTAAAAGTAGTTATGCTTCTTTAATGGGCCTTCCTTCTAACTTCTTTTGAAAACTTGTAGAAACCCACTAGGAATGTTTTATGATACTTGTAATTAGTGTAAAAATCTCGAAATATTGTTGTGATCCATGTTGGTTGATTGTTTCCTAGTTCTTACAAAATTAATAATGTGTTTGCTATGTTGAATGCCTCTTATTCCTTTAGAATTAAAAATGTGATATGTTGTTTTCCATAAAAGTAATAATGTGATATGTTTGAATATTCCTTCTAAAAAAACAAAACAAAACTAAGTGATAAGATGATTCACCCAAACAACATAAAACTATAATTGAGAGATTTGGCCTTGAAGCTTAAAAAATAGACTAGAAAATAAAAAGAGAAAATGGTCCTTGCTTTAATTTTTGTAGATTAATAGAAGAAATAAAAAAAAACCATGTAGAAGAATATAAAGGAAAACTTTTCCTTCTGCCTTCTCTAGAAGAAAATGAATACTTTTTCCACATGTATAGAATGACGAGATATCATGGCCGCCTTAGTGGTGCTCCTTATAACGCAAACATGTGATATCATAATAAAAGGAAGATTTTAATTAAAGGAAAATTTTGTAAGGAATGTGCTTAGAAAGCAAAACTATATATATATATATATATATATATATATTTTTAAGTGAGTAAGATTTTGTTTTGAGTGCAATGTATGGTTGAACCTGTAGTTTTTCCGCCTACCCGAATTGTGAAAACACCTTGCTAATAGTGATGTGTTCTAGTTGCTTAGTACCTTCTTGTTCATAGATGTATGTGCCTTTCTTTGTGGGAGTTTTGGGTCATCATACCCTTATCGTCCCGTAGCTCGACAAGTGTGAGTTGTGGTATTTTTGGATTGAGACTTATCTCTTGTTTAAGAAGCAACCTCCTTGCATGTTGTCTTGTCCTTGGAGACCTAAGTTATTGTAATTTTAAGGCAACATATGTTAAGGATATAAAATAACTTTGGGAAGTCTTCTTTTCTTCATATTTTATTGGGTCACCTTGTTATTGTTGCCCCTTTGCCGTTAGGATGGAAAGTGCAAGATGATGTTATTCACTTTTTTCACGATGCACCTTGGATTGTAGTTGGACCCCCTTGTTACTTGTTTTTCTCCCTAGCTATCTTGAGTGCTCCTTGGTGTTTCTTGTGCTCTCTTTATGGTTATTCCAAGCTTGAGCAGGAAATAAGATAAATAAATCCCATTGTGCTATAGTGTATGGTACTTCTTGTATTGATATGTTAATTGCTAGGGGAGATATGTATATCTTTATTTTGTTAAATGGTTGATGTATTTAGATTTGGTTGGTGTGGTGTGTTCGATTCTTAAAAAAAAAGTGTAAACATCAGACTATAGGAAACCTTGTGGTCATGAATTTTCTTAGTATTACCATGAAAATTTTAATATACCCTCTCAAGTTATATAAGTGCTTTCCATAAATAGTTTCCTTAATTGTAAATGTTTTGTTGATTTAGGTGTCCTTCCTTGTTGATTAACCTCATCTTGTGTGACCTCAAATTGTGGGACCTTGAGTAAACATGTCTCTCATACAAAATTTTGGCCATGGTTTATTCTGCTAGCCTTGTCTAAACAACAAACTATGAAAGCATAATTTAACTTAGTGGAAACCTTAATTTTTGTTATTGTAGTATGTTTTATTCCTTGGGAAATTATGTGGTATTTCTCAAACTCATGGAATTATCCTTATTATTCCTCTACTTGGTGGTTACTCTTAAGACTCTTTTGAACTCTTCATGTTATATTGTTATGTGTTGTATCTTGGTTGATAGCGTAAAGTTACTCTCTAGATTTAAATGTTCGTAGCCTTGCATGTAGAAAGTTTAGAACTCATCCCTTACAATCTCCCTTATTCTTGCTGAATTGCATTGGACCAAACTTGGGTTTTGTGGACCCACACTTGTTTGAAGCAAACAATCCCATAATGGGAGTGATCATTTTTCTGTTGCATTTGTTCCTATCTCTCTTTCTAGTGACTTCTAGGAGGAATTTGAGTCTAAGGGGAGGGGGATGTAGTGCCCACTTCCCTTCGACACTTTTGATATTGATCATGATACTGCTAACTATATTATGGACATTATTGTGACTTTTGATTTAACATGATGTTAGATGTTAGAGTATGTAATATTATTGAATTTGATTCATCTATGATGCATGTGGATTATTAGAGACATTTATATGGATATTTACATGTTGTTGACATGGTTATATTTATGGATGTTGTTAGGAAATGTGATACTTGGATATTTTGCATAGATTGATAAAATTGAATTAAAATTGATGATGATATAGTTGTTGATGAAATCATAACCAATATTGTTGATTGTTTGGATGTTGTTGTGATTATATATATATATATATATTGATGATTTTGAAATTATATTTATATTCATTTGGATGTTATGATATGGCCACGAGGCTAAAGGAGGTATTGTGTTTTGTAGGTTAAAATATCACAACAAACATTGGGGGATTGGATACTAACCACATTGGAATTCTAAATGAATTCAACAAGGTCACCATGGTAACTTGTATTGTTCGTGTGTGTGTGTGTGTGTGTGTGTGTTTTGATTGTTGTTAGGGATTCCCATGAAGGGGATCACCTTTAAGTGTATTTATTTTTTTATTTATTTGTTCCTTTGTTTAGTATGTATGTGTTTTATAAGTGATGTGTTCCCTTTTATTTAAATAAATTATGGTAAAGTAATATGAGTAATCATATTGGTAAAAACTAATTAAGAAAATTGGGACATAAGAAAGTAATTATTAGAGTTGTTGGATCTTGTATTAAATGTTGTGAGATAAGTGTAAGAAAGGTGTAAGAGATGTGTAAGTTGATTTTAGAATATCGAACACTCCACTTCTTTGAAATTCGAATTTGTCCTTGGAGGCTGATTTTGGAGGCTTGTGGGATAAGTTAGACTTGTCCCACACCTCTTCAATTTATTTACCAACCATACCTATTGTTGGAGGGTTAAATTTAGACCTTCTTTATGCATTTTTGTAAGTCAAGTTGAATGTTGTAATTGTACTTTTCTTACATGTTTTAATTTTAGTCCTTTAGGGTGTGGGTTTGATTTGAGTGTGTAAGTAAAACTGTCATATTATTCACCCACCTATTTATTATGCATTGGAGAATGAAGTTGACTTATGATTTGGAGTTGAGGATGTGTGATGTGGCATCCTACTTGGATCCACATCATCCTCTTATCTTCCCTCTTCTATATATTTGAATTTCCTTGGCTTGTTTTTGGGTTGCTTCAATTTTGCATACTTCATTTTGGGGTGAATTCTTTTGTTGTTTTGAGCTCTTGCTTTTGGAGAAGATTGGAGACTGTTGCATGCTTGTAGATTATTGATCTTGGAATGTGTTTTACATTGGAAAGCTTGTTGTTTTGGAACCTTGGAACAAAACTCCATCATGGAGAGGTAGGATCTTGATTTTGTTACTGTTTCTTATTTTATGTATGCTTATGTAAATGTTGCTATGTGTTTTGGTATGTTGTTGGGTGAATGGGTAGATTTCTTAAGTGTGGTGTAGGAGGAAATTATGGGGGGGCATAAGGAAATGTGGGGGACATAAGGATTATTTTGTGGAGAGAGTTTCGGATGGGTGTTCCACCTTAGAAAAGAAATAGCTTGCATCTCTTACTTGTGATAGGGGAGCCATAAGGGGAGGAGGCACAAGAAAATGTGTTGGGGGCATAAGGGATACTTTAGGGAGGCATAAGAGTATGTAGGGATTTTGAAATGAATTGTTGGCGGGTTTTATGGTGGCACCCATTTCCCATTGGGAGGTATAAGAAGCTTTCCCCATAGATCTCACTCCTTTGGCTTGCATGAGGAAGCTTGAGTGTTGTTTGTTGTCTTTTATTTGTGGTTGCAAACTATAGTTTTGTTTTGGACTGTGTTTTAAATGTGACATTTCTTGTGTGTTGTGGAAGCCTATTGTTGCCGTGAGTTGAAACACATTTCTTATTGCATTGTGGTTGGGGATCGGGGCCAATGAAGAAGGATAGATTATCCTCTTTATTGAATGTCTTGGTTGGGTGGAGAGCGTTGCCTTTCCCCCTGTTTTACATTATTGTGATCAAATTGAAATAAAGAAAAATGGACGAACTTCATGTTGTTCTTTTTGAAATTGAGGAAGAAGAAATAGTTCGACAAGGTCCCTTGTGAAACTTATTTTGTAACCTTTCCCACTTTGAAGTGGATGATCTTGTATATTATTGTGTTGGAAAGACTACTTTGTTTTAGCTATGAAAGTTGTAATTGATTATGGAAGAATATATCTTGTATTCAGTTCTGAATAGAAAAGAAAGATATGCATTTGATATGTTGTATTTTGAAAATAAATGGGAAAGAATTTGTAAGAGATTCCTTTGAATTAATAGAAGTGTTTTTCCTTGTTCATATTTTCTTATTTCCATTAGAAATATATGTTTAATATACAGTAGGAAACCTCTGTTTGTAAAAGTGAAAAGGAAGCACGTATGAAGAAATATTGCACTGCTCTGTCTCATTTGAAATGCTTAATTTTAAAAAAATAGAAGTTGCATTCTTGTCTCTATCATTTGATTGAAGGAAGGAAAACTATTTAAAAAATAGCATGGAATAAATTCAATGTTTTTATTGCATGGCAAAAGAGATAGTTTAATCTCTTGTTCTTGAAATGTACAAAATTCATTTCTACTTCATTGTATACTTTGCAAATTCCTTTTTATCAAATGTCCAAAAAAACCCTGCAAATCTATAAGAGACAAATGACATATTCAATTGGACTTAATGAGATACAAATGATCTCCAAAATAAACTAAAACACTAAAGAAATCTTTTTAAAGAACCTTCAAAATTGAGTAAAGGCAAAATTATAGGTATTCTGTTGTGTAAACATTGGTAATTTTTGAAATGCAAATCAATCGAACAAATCAACCTTTGTTTTCTACCCCACATTCTTCCAAATGTAGATCTCCATGTCTGTTTGACATGTTGAAGGAGAAAGAATGAAAAATTTGAACAAAATTCATAAGTTAAAATGACCAGTTCACTTGTAAGTGAAAAAAAAATCGTCTTCTTAAAATTGACCCTTAAAACATTATCTCGAATTAAATTTTTAAAGTTTATGTGCAAAGAGGACGTCGAGAGATTTCCAGAAAGTCCTCATTTGCCAAAAACTGAGTTCCCAATAAAAATTTATGGCCTTCTAAAGTTTTTACTTCATTTGGCTTCAAAAATATTCTAACTGTCAAATTTTAAATGAATAAAATATTCCCTAGTAGACCCACAGGCTTAATTTTTCCCTTTGTGATTTTTGCCTAGAAAGTGCTAAAGGCATGAAGCCTCCCACCACTCTGCAAACCTGAAAACATTTTTTTAAAAAATAACCTAAGTTTGAAAAAGGAAAATTTGGTAACTTTTCCCCGCAGCCTCGCCACTCTGCCCTTCACATGTGGAAAGCTTTTCCACAGGCGCATGGGCCCACGGTTTCAACTTAGCCTTTTAGATCCTTTTGGTGAAATTTCCTAAGTCTTTCCAGCTGCCCAGGCTCCCGTAGCCAATGATTGGCTGACATGTGGCATCACGAGGCGACGACGGAGGAGAAGTTGTTTTTCTAAAAAACTTAACTTTTAAAACCTTTTTAGAAAAATTTCTGAATTTCTCTGCCACCTTGTAGCCAATGATCGGTTGACACATGGCTTCACGAGGCGACGGTGGAGGAGAGAAGGTTTTCCTAACTTTAACATTTTAAAAATTATTTTGGCAAAAATTCTAAAGTTTCTCTGCCACCCCACCGCCCGTAACCAATGATTGGATGACACGTGGCAGACTTAGGCGTCGGCGGAGGCGCGAAGCGTTTTAAAACTTTGAACTCTTTTTCTTTTTAAACCTAAATTTTTCTAATTTGCTTTTACGAATCCCGCCAATCTGAATCCAATAAGAGCTTGACATGTGGCGCCCTTGGCGGAGGAGAGAGGCATGGATCGTTTTGATCCCTTATTGCTTTTTGACAAAAAAAAATTAATGTCTTAAATTTCTCTAGCGACCCGACTTCCTGCTGGAGCTCGGAAATGCTGACGCGTGTCCCCTTACAGAATCGCGAAGGAAAATTACATTTTTATCCCTAGAAAAGGAAAATGCTAAATTTTTCCCCGCTCTGTGCCAGCCGCTCCCAGGAAAATTTTGCTTCCTCTGGCAGCTTGCAATTCCTTCTTTGGGAGAAATTTCTCCTGCGTCCCATGAGACCACCCTTGGGAAAAATTTCCTCCCAAGGCCTTCAGGCTTGTTCTTGGGAAAATTTTCATCCTAAGGCCCGCCAGCCCATAACTTGAAAAATATGAGGAGTTAGGAGGACTTCTTTATATCCCTGGAAAGGTGGGGAGATTTACTATCTAATGGGATTTTTAAGGAAGTTTTGAGTGCATTAAATGTGAGAAAAATAAAGTTTAATCCTTTAAGTGAGTTCTAGGAGTGAGTAAGTGAGAATTTACCCTTTTAATTTTTAATGTATAATCTAATCCTGTGTTTTGACCTTGTAAATTAATACCCTAGGGAAATTTGAGCTAGGTATGGATTTATCATACTTAATATTTTTTAGTGTGGTTTTATAATGGAAATGTAAATTGTTGAGTTTAATTATCCTTGAAACCTTGTGAACACTTAAAAAATTAAAATAATTCCATAATTTTATAACTAAACCCAGGTTGTTCATGGGTCTCAAGTGGGAGATTTTAGAGGGTGTTACACTTGTTAGAGGCGTTATAATTTAACTTTACTTGAATCAATATGCCAAATCTCATAAAATGACTTTTGAATCATTGGTGAATTTTTTTGAAAAAATGTTTCGTGGTGAAGGTGATTTTACAGAGCATTGGTTCCTCATTTTTTTCATTTTTGGCCAAGTAGGTTGGACGGGGGTTAGATGGGTGGGTTGGATGGGTGAGTTAGATGGGTGGGTTGGACATGTGGGTTGGATGAAGGGGGTTGGGCGGGTGGGTTGGACGGGTGGGTTGGATGGGTGGGTTGGATGGGTTGGTTGGACGGGGGGTTGGAGGGTGGGTTGGATGGGTGGGTTGGACGGGGGGGTTGGATGGGTGGGTTGGATGGGTGGGGGGGTTGGACGGGGGTTGGATGGGTGGGTTGGACGAGTGGGGGTTGGATGGGAAGGGGTTGGATGGGTGTTGGACGAATGGGGGTTGGGGTGGATTGGACATGGATGAGGGTTGGATGGGAAGGGTTGGATGGGAAGGGTTGGGGGAAGGATTGGGATTAGGATGGGTGGATTGGGATGACGAATATTTGGATGGGGTGGGGGTTGGATGAGAAGGGATAGACGGGAAATGGTTGGTTGGAGGGTGGGTTGGGTGGTCGGGTGAGGTTTGATTGGGTGATGGGGGGTTGGAATGAGGGTGGGATGGAGTGGGTTTGGCATTGTTACCAATGTATTTAATGCTCATTAATGATACCCCTGGACTCTATAAATACCATTTCAAGGTTCATTTTTACACTTTTATCCATAAATTTCCAGTGCTCTTGAGCTCTCTAATTTTACACCCAAATTTCACTTCTCCCTAATTTCAGCAATGGCCAGTACCACATCTATTCCTACACCCAAATTTCAATACAAAAACCTCATGTGCCCATAGATTTTAGCTCTACTAAAACTAAAAGACGCTCCAAAGGATTGGCTGGAAAAATTAGAATTTTTTGGGCTTGTGAACATGCCCCAATTTGACACTGATACATCCGTCCTTGATTACCTACTCGCCTCTTACAATGACAAAGATGGAAAATTTTCCGTTCTTTTCATGCATCTGAAACATCATCAAATTTATTTTTCTATTGAACCCGAGGACGTGCATCGGCTAACAGGTTTACCTTTCAAAATAAGCCACCAGTTACTACAAAGGCAGTCCTTACAGATGAAGACAAAAAGTTTTTTGGAGTCTCATTACAATGTATAGGTTGATGGTAAGTTTATTATTTTCAAATGATTTTTTTAACATTACTCGACCACACAAAGGATCTAACATTTCCTTTTTGTAATTGCAGCTCCTCTTAATCGATCATCAAGAGGCCTTCTTCTACAAGGTATTACAAACAAATTCTTTATTGCAGTTGCTTCACTTTTTCAGGCCAGGATTGTATTACAGGGAAGATGTGTAGACATTCCCTATTGGGTAGTTCAGTATTTATTACGGACACTAGTAGGTCAACAATTTGATTGGTGCAGTTATTTTCCAACAGAATAAAATCAGATATCTCCCATGCCCACAAAGGCAATCAAACTGATAAATCGAGGATTGTATTTTCTTGTTGTAATTTTATTCTTGCTTTCTATAATGAAGCATACTACAAATTGACACAACATATGATTCCTACTACAATCAATGATAAGATGATTGGTCTTAGTCTCGAAGAACAACAGGTAAAAGTTACTTTTACTGTTTACTTGTTATAACGATTTCAATTTGAATATTTAAAATAAAATAATAATTGTATGATTTTATTTTACGAGAGAAAAATTATAGCTGCAACATCTCATAAGGAGGCAATTGCTAGAGGTAAAGCCCCTCCAGAGGTCTGTTGATTCTGACATGGATTCATAGAATCAACACCAGTAAGACCTCGTCAAAAGTGACCTAGGGGGTCGATATGCACAACACATTTACCATCACATTTAACTACATGTATGAATAATGAAGTTATCTTTATATATAAATTACAAATTCAAACAATTACTATAGATTATGTATTCTAATATTTCTACTGATCTTTTCTACATGTATTGTATTCAAAAACTACTGAGATGGATGATGAAGATCAAACTCATTCTAGGTCTCGGAGATCAAAATATCACGATTGTGTCTCTGTCTATGCGAGGTATATTGTACGGTAGTTTGATTTGCATGTTTTGTTTCCTTACAATTTTTAGCATTTACAAAGACCAACCATTATATTCTAACAATTTGTTGTTTGCTTCATGCAGGTAATATGGCTTCAGGTCATTTTCCACTTGCAAGGAGGCCACCAATTCCTCCAACACGTCAAGTACAAACACAAAGGAGGACTTTAGGAAAGAATATTAGGTTTCCTGTAGAGTCAGTAGGAAGTTCATCCTGCTACAACCGAATTTCTTGGGCTATCACTAGGTGGGGTTTTAAGTGTAACAACCACACAACTTTTCAACAACATCACCCTTGATGAGGAGTATTTAGGCTTCGATAGTGGGGATGCAGCCAAGAGTAACTATTTTGACACCCACGACATGATTCAATCTACTCCGCCTCAACAACAAAATGTGCATGGAATACAGGGTAGTGACTCTCCTCCTCCCCCAAGGGTTGCTCCACAAACAGATGATGAAAAAACACACTTTATATTAGAAAATATGATATCAGATAGCATGGGGGAAATAATTCAAGAGGTTGTAATGTCTGATGTGGATTTGGTGTGGTCTTGGGAAAGGAGAGAAAAAATTTTGATAAAAGAAATAAATACTAGATACCATAATCATGCTCAAAGGCATTCATTGTTCACTTTCATAGTAGAGAGCCAACCAACATGGCAGGATGTTTTGCTAAACAAAGCTCAATCAGGGACAATTTCATATAGTAATGATTACAATGATGAAATTGTAGACATAATGCTAAACAGGTTGGAAAATCTCAATGTTGAAGCACAAGCTTACTACAACAAATGGTCTAAAGACAAGACTAATGTTTTAATAGAAAATGTAGAAAAAGAAAAAGTTGTTGTGAGTGGGCATTTACTTTTACATGAAAAACTAAAAATTATCTGATATTATAACCACTTAATATATATTTTTTTCATATTATTTGATAGACTAAAAATTTAATATTTCTATTTTATAGGAAAAATATGAAAATTTAAAGAAAGAAGCAGTTGTTTTTGAAGCACATTTGAAGAATGCCCAAAAATCCTAAATTCTTTTATACAGTTGAAGGAAAAACTCATTGTTATTAATAAACAAAATAATACATTGAGAAGGATAATAAAGGAGCATAATATGGATCCATAAAGTCTTATTGAAGGAAAAGATAGATGCAGATGCAACACTTTTGTCTGCAGGAGATGTAGCGAGGGAGGAGATGAATATACTTGGAAAATATCAACACTGCAGTAGGAGATCTTCAGGCATCAGGAGTTATTCCTCCATCTCTTACGTAGGAAAAAGAAAAACCTTCACCTGCATCATAAAATTTGATAAGTTAGTTAAGTTCACCATGTGACAGGTGTGTTGTCACAATTTGACACTGGCGTAGGAATTAAAAGATAGTGGCCAGCCCTTTTTAGTTTTTATTCCGTGTGGCAGACGTAAGGACAACTATGATTTTGAATCATAGGTAGAAAAGAGGATGACCTCGTAATGTGTCCTTATATGACAAAACTTGTCCGGAAGCTTTGAGATGTTATAACAACCCCTTTTTTGAATTGTATTGGCCGACAATGCTTTATGAATTTGTACTTTTTCATAAAGTAATCCGCCACATGAGAAATCAATTTCATATGAACTTTGGAAGTTAGAATTGTATAATGTTACTATATATTAATACAAACTATGTTTCTTTTCTATTGTTTACGTAAATGTTGCTTAAATTTACACTATTTTGTTTCATTACGTTTCTGAATTCTTGCAGATGTAAAATAAATAAATTAACAGATATAAAAGATGAATGTGTTCTTATTTCAGTCTGAATTTGAAAACCAAACATAAAAAAACAAATGGCATAATTGAAACAAATAATGACATTGTTGCAATGATGAAGGATCAAATAATGACAAATATAATATTGCATTTATTGAAAGTTGTAATCATTGAATGAAGTACATAAGTAGTCTCAATAATGTATAGAAGAAATGAAATCTATGTGAATTCGAACAGTCCTGGAGCAACACTTTCATTTGTGTCTTGGAAATCAACTATAACATGATTTGTGGATGTGTCTCGATCCCCTAGTTCAGGGAATATTACTTACTCCTCTTTTGTCTACTAGTGAATTCCACAATGCCAGTGCTCTATCATAAGGAAAAGACTCCACTGAGTAACTCGATACATACAATCTGAGACAACTTTCTAGATTCCTATCCAATCTGTTTCAAACTTTTGACTTTAAAAAGGATAGTGCACTAAAACCCTCTCATCTTCCACAGAACCCAAAATCATTGTTTGACAGAGCTCATACAACTTAATATACTCACTCAAATCTTCACTTAGAATACTACTAGAATAGATATCCTTCCAAATCCTTTTCATGGCATTGTAATCCTATGGGTTTTGTAGAAGTTGAACTTGTCGTATCATTGTATTAGAAAAATCCATTGACTGTGAACTAAGTAGTTTTCTTTCCAAAATTCCTTCTACTGAAACTCCATTTACCTCTACAGTCTTACAAAAATGATCAGTAAGATCACCCATGTTTTTGACAAATAAAGGACTGATAGATGTATAAGGTTTTCCACTAGACAAATTCTAGAACTACAGATTTACAACTCCCATTGCTTCAAGTATTTTATCATTTTTGAATCTTTCCCAGGATCTCTTTAGCTAACGATTCAGAGATCTTTCTCAACTTATTCCTAGTTTTGATTAATACTTGCATCATATAAATTTCGTGTCACTTTTACTTCTTCTATTTATGAGTTAGCCATATCAATTCTTTTTTGGTACGTATGAAGTGGAATCTCTTTTCCATGTGTTGTTATACATAGATGATCATTTATATTGTACTTTAAGAAGCACCTAGAATTTTCAAATCATCAATGCATTCCAGTTTTCAAAAGCAGCACCCTGAAAACTCCCATCAGAAATATATAAACTTTCTAGACTCCAGAAAACACGTCTTCTGAGTCTTATAAAGTCTGTAATGTAGAAAGACCGATCTTGAGCATGCTTCATTAAAATATTAAGCTCCCTCAACATGGGAAAAATACCGCAAAGTGTGAGTAAAGTTTCTATGTCAGTTAGATGACACAATAGATCTTTAGCTTTATCTACATCCCTACGGTATTTAAACATAAATCATGTCAGTGAAGGATATTCATCATATATTCTACAGGAAGGTTCATACATAGATATCCATCTGGTATCTACATCTTTGAGAAGTTTTTTCCCTCTATTAGTCCAATAGAAAATTTTTTGAAATTCTAAAAATCTCTTAGGACTGCAAGAATAATAGGCATGGAGATCACGTATCAATTCCTCCACTTTAGCTACATTTTCAAATGTGCTCACAATTTTGTATGTGAGATTCATTCTTGTGAGCCATGCAGTGGACAACAACCATATACGGAGCAATAGTTGTCTGAAGTCTAACACACAGACCATTTATGGCTCCCTGCATTACAGCTGCACCATCGGTTCCGACACAAACTAATTTTGTTGCAATGGAAAAGTCATCCATTCGCGATATCCTTCATATTTGATACCACCAATTTATAAATATTCTCAAAATTGCAATTCTCTTGTCATTTTATGAATTTCCAAGAGGTGTGGAGTCCTCATTTCATTAGTAAATGTGTAAACATGAATACATATCCATGAAGTATTATCGACTGCGGTAACCTCATCTAAAGAAAGGAAATATACTTTGCCTTTTGAACACACAGTTTTAGATCCTCCTTCTCTACCAGAGATAGACATTTTGCAATCTCCCAGCCGCTGGTATCTGACCAATGAGATTGTGGAACGTTCTTTAAACCAATAACTTGATACAACATTCTATTTTCTCCAAAATCTGACATCGGTCTTCCCCTTTTCATTATATGAAATACGGTTGCAAATTGAATACCCTTTGCTTGCATTTCTGCCTCCATAGCTTTGCTCAATTTTCCTACTATGGTCCCACCTTTTTCATTTACATATTTGATACATTTTTGTTCCTTTTCATACTTTTTACATATTTGACATGTAGACAATCTTTTGCATCTTTCCATTTATGTGTTTTGACTATGCTGCCATCCTTGAGCTTTTGGGAAATGTATATTTTCCCATAGTGTTTTTCAATTGTGTCTAGTTTGAGCTGCATCGTGTGATCCTTCCCTATTTCCAACCACATATTTTGCATCGACATTGTGTTGGAACATCATTACAATTTTTAGTGTGCACAGGTTCAATAAAAGGATATTTTGCAGCCCATTCGAACTGGAATTTCCTTCCAATTGTCTAGTTTTCCATCTTTCTTCTAACATATTTTCTTTTTTTTCCTTGGGATTCAACTTTTGCATCTGGGTTGTCAGTAGAAATATTTTGAATCTCATGTCTCCTCTTTTTTGAAATAGACCTTGGAGTAGAAGCTTCCTCTGCTGGTGTATCCAGGAGTTCGATGAATTTTCTTGTACTTCTATTTCATCAAGGGACAGAATGTTTTCCTCAACATATATTGGATCATCAATATCTATAAATTGATTATTCTATGAAGGAATTTCTGAAAATTCTACAAATAATTTTATAAAATTGTTACTTATATAGTATTAATCTTATCTATAGTTAAATTTTTACAGAGTACAAATGTCAAAGAGTTCCAAGAATAGTATCATAAACATAATTATTAAATTATGTTAGATAAAATAACTAGTAAATAACACTTGCCACATACTCGATATTTTCAGCCGAAGTAGAAACCGACTTCATTTTTGTGATTTTCCAAAATAGCCAAGCAAAAGTATTGGCACCCTTTTTTGAACTTACTGAATTTGTAATCTTTTTGCCCTGATTTCTAGTATCCATGACTGCTTACTACTTGCTTAGGGCCTTACGAGTGGCTTTTATGTTCCAAGGCTCTAAGAGAATGGATGGGGTTGGAAAGGGTTGGATGGCTATAGGTTGATATAGGGGTTGGATGGATAGGGGTTGGATGGCTAGGGGTTGGACGGATAGGGGTTGGATGGATAGGGGTTGGATGGATAGGGGTTGGATGGCTAGGGGTTGGATGGATAGGGTTGGACATAGGGTTGGATGGCTAGGGGTTGGATGGCTAGGGGTTGGATGGCTCAGGTTGGATGGAATAGAGTTGGACATTTTAGATTGCATAGAGTATGTCGGATCAAGGCTAGATGGCTCAGACTCTCAGAGTTGGATGCCTTACGGTTGGATGGCTCAGATTTTAGACTTCAGTGTTGGCGGCTGATATTTTACTTATGTTTACTTGCGGTGAATATGCACATATATGATTTGAAATGGTGGCGAATTACATTCATAACCTCTTATATATGTGTAAAATCTAGGTGAAAGGAATAGTATAAGGGACATGTCGGCCAATTTTTTGGCGAATAAGTTGGCTCTGAACAACAAATATTTTCCCATTTCAATTTCCATAATCCTCAATTTTATGCTTGACCCAACACTTAACCCAAAAATTGCGACTAATTTTTTTGTTTAAGTTATAGGAAGGTTGCAAGGGTGTTTGACCCTTAGGGTCTATTAAATTAACTTACATCACTAAACTCAACTTTAAGATCGATAGGCCAGGTCTAGTTAAAAGATTAAATTTTGAAATTACTTTACCTCTAAGGTTGATTAATTAAAGGTCAACTAGGAAGTGCCATAGCTTAATTTACTTGGTTAAATGTTTTCTCTTCTTAGTTAATGTTCACTCCAAATATGACTAACTTCATGCTTAATTAATCTAGTTTCATTATCCTAATAGTTTAAAGTCCTTTTAATTAATTCTTACAACATACTAAGGATTAATAGAGTCTTTACATCCCAAGGCAATTTACATGGCCCCACTCACCCATCTACACATACCCTTAAGGATTTTAATTTAAACATTTAAAATTCATTTCCACCAAACAAAAGTAGGGTGAAACCTCCACCCTTAGATCAAATCAATCTTGGCCACTAGATCCTAGGGTTCCAAACTAGCCCTAAATTTCCTTATGAGTTTTTATTAAAGCCTTTCCTTTGTTCATTTCCCTCATTTGGTCTATTTTTTTGTTAAAAGAAATTACAGGTTGGAGAGGAGGAAGCCATGAGAGCAAAGGAGCAAGAACTATGGCGGATTCTACAAGAAGATATAGTTTAGATTAGTTTAGATTAAAGTTTTATTGTTGTTATTTCTTCCATTCAAGGATTGGGAGGAATTTCCTTCACAAATCTGATTTTGTTTCAAGCCATTTGTATTTGGGTTTTCAAATTTGGGGCAAACCCTACCCCATTGTTATATATAAGGAATGTTATTAATCCACCATTTGTATGTTTTATTGTTCAAATCCATGGGATTACTCTTTGTTTACATGATGTTAGTCATTAGTTAGATTTCACATCTTAAAAATTAGTAATAACCGATTAAAGTTTTCGCGTAGGTGCGATTCGCGGAGTTTTGTCGTAAGTGACAAAACAGCCACCTAGAGCAGACCGGTGGTCTTGGGACTTCGCCTTGCACGGTGACAAAACATGGACCGCCGCCCTACCGAGCGGTGGTTTTGAGACCTCCACCTTAGCCTAAACGGTGGCTACAGGACTGCCACTCTGCACAGGGCCGCGGTCATGTTTATGAAAAATAGAACCTTTAATCCATGATTTTTACAAAAATAAAAGTTCTTCTGATGTTCCAGGACCACATTACGAACTAGATTTTATACACCTAAAGTTTCCAGTTTTGAGATTTCATTCCATTTGATCATTTCTTAGTTAAAATTACTCATTTAAAGCATTTGAAATCCAATAATAACTACTAGATCTATTCCATTTTGTTCAACTAAATTTTCTTTCTATTTCAAGAGTAAAATAACATATTTATATCTACTTCTACATTGTTATTTTCTTAATACAAAATGCAAAAATTCCCTATCTCAAATTTGTTGTCTCTTTCATCTTCACTACAACTTCATATATCAAAAATGACTATAACAACTTTATTTTACATTCAAGTTTACTATGCCCACATTTTAACATATTACAACTTCTATATTTCCTTCTTTCTCATTTACTATTACATAACTTCATAATGAAATTAAATTTTCAATTTCCATTGAAAATAGCTCATTTCATATAACACAAGAACTACTTTTCTCACAATACAACCAAGGTTTCAAATAAAGAGAATTACTTTCTTTTCTATTTCTCAAAACTAAATCTACAATACAAATATTTCTTCTTTCTTTTTCAATATATAATAGAACTTTCATAACTAACAGTGGAATGCAATTTTCCTTCACTAATTCAATACAATGCCCTCCACTCAAAGTGGGAAATCATACAATAATATAAGCTAAAAGTAGAATACGATATGACAAGTTCCTCCACTCTAAGTGGGAATAACACAAAGGAAGTTTCACAAGGTCTCCAACAAAACTCCAAGCTTCATGACTCCAATAAGATAACTCCTCCAAGATTTGTTTGATTCACAAAAAAAAGGGAGGAGAGGCAACACTCTCCACCCAACCAAGATATCCAATGAAGAGGAGAGTCCATCCTCTCCATTGGCCCCCGAGCCCCAACCTAATTACAATTTGAGATGATTTCAACACATGGCAACAACAAGTTTCCATAACACAAACACATATTTCACAACCATTTCAACCATATTAAAATTAACCACAACACAAGAAAGAAGAACAAGAAGACAAGAAAAAACAAGGCTTAGAATGAAAGCCAAAGGAGCAATACCTATGGGGACACCACTTATGCCTCCCAATGGGAATGGGTGCCCACCTTAAAGCCTCTAATGCATATCTAAAATTCCCTACATACTCTTATGCTTCCCTCAAGTACCCCTTATACCTCCCACATACTCTTATGCCTCCCTCATAAAAGAAACAAGAAAGAAATGAAAGCATTCCTTGTACAAGATGGGGCACCCAACCCAAACTCCTTGAATAAAAGGGGGTAAACTCCCTTCAAATAAAAGGAAACTCTTATTCCTCCCTACATCAAATTTTCCCATAGTCTCCTTCTACTCCAAAATTAGGCAATATACCCACACCCCACAAGAATTAAAAAGAAAACAATACTCAACACAAGCACATAAACACAAAATAAAGCATAACATAAGCAAGGTAAAGCTCCTACCTTTCCATAGTAGAGCTTGTTCCAAGAGTAAGTCTCCAAGATCCTCAAAACCAAGAAAGCATCCTGACTCACACATCCACAAGCACTCTTAACAATTTTCTAACTCTCCCAAAAATACAAGAGCACAAAATAATGAAGTAACCCCCAAACAAGAAAAATAACTCCAATAAATAGAAAATGGAGAGAGGAGGATGAGGTGGATCCATGTAGGATGCCACATCACTTATCCTCAACTCCACATAAGAATTCAAACCTCAACCCCAATTCACCATAAATTGGTGGGTGAGAGGAATGAAAAAATACTTACACACACCATCTAAGCCCACACCCCTAAGGACAAGATTAATTAATTGAAAGGAAGTGCAATAAACATTTCACCTTTTTTTATCTTCCCAAAACACCTAATGGGGTCTAATTTTTACCCCCAAACACATAGGTAGGGTTGGTATGGCAATGTAGGAGGTGTGGGACAAGTTTAACTTGTCCCACAAGCCTTCAAAATTGGCCCTTAAGGCAAAATTCTAGTTTTGCATGGAGGGTAGAGTGTGTCCTTAAGACCAAATTTGAGTTTCCCATGGAGGGTAGAGTGTACAACACTCAAAATCTCAAGCATTCAACACACAACAAAAAATTCAAGAGAAAATCAAGTCTAATAAATGATCTTATTTTGGTCACATATTTTATTAGTTTAGGACAATATTTATTAACTTTAATATGACACTTAGACCCATTAAGATAAATGGGAAAAAATACATAAAAATCTAAATAATTAAACAAGTAAATTACATCACTCAAAGGAAACACATACTAACATTAATAAAAGGGAAACTAAAATAAAATACAACACATGACCCTTTGGTCACAATTTTCCCCTAACTAAATAATTCTAACACACACACAATTACATGTTGCCATGGTGAACCTGGTTGAATTCATCTAGAATTCCAATGTGTTTGGTCTCCAATCCCCTGATGTTTGTTGTGAATAAATTTTCCTGCAAAACAAAAAAATACCTCCATTGGCCTCATGGACGCATTAAAACATACATGCCAAAATATGAAATATAAATCTAAAATAATCTATATACAAATTAATATCATCTAGGCAAATGCAATATCATTTACAAATTTCTAGCATCATTTCTATCCAACATTTCATCCATGTCAAAATTATCACAACATTAATTCAATTATAAAAATATACTCATGGTGATGAAAGTATATCACATGTCCAAAATATATATAAATAATCATGTCCAAAACATATAAAAATCAATATAAAATGTCTCTAATAATCCACATGCATCATATATGAATTGAAATCAACAACAATTCAGTATCTCTAACATCTAGTATCATGCTAACTAAAAAAAATACAACAATGTCCATAAGTGTAGTCGATAGTAACAAAATCAAAGAAAAAAGGTATTGAAGGAAAGTGGGCACTACATCCCCTACCCTTACACTCGACTTCCTCCGGAAGTCAACTTGGAATAGGTGTGGGAACTGAACTCGTACCAAAGTAACATCCTCCCATGTAGCAGCAGTCTCGCCATACTTGTCTCAATGGGCCCGAACCTGGTCAATCTCTCTGCCTTAAAGGCCCAGGGTTCTGTGCTCTATAATGTGGATGGGCTCCACCATCACCTACCCCTGATCCACGAACCTCTGATGTGGTCAAATCTAGCACATGAGAAGGATCATAAATATATCTCTTAAGAACATAAACGCTAAACACATTATGGACATGAGAAGAGCTAGGTGGCAACTCTAGACGATAGGCCAAGGGATCGATGTGCTCTAAGATCTCATAGGGACCCAAAAACCTAGGAGAAAGCTTAGAACCTTTTTCATAATAGATAGGGCTCTTATGTGGTCTCACATGAAGAAACACCTTCATGCCCACCTCATAACTATGATCTATCCTATGTTGGTTTGCATACTTCTTACCTATCCCGCGCCTCCTGTAATCTCATGCGATCAAAAACCCTGCTACTCCATGTCCTACAATAAGGCTGGCCCAAGAGAAACCCTGTCCTCTAACATTGTCCCAACTAAGAGGTGTCTTGCACTCCCTTCCATATAATTCTGAAAAGGATCCATGCATATCGAACTCTGAAAACTATTATTGTAGGTGAAATCCACCAAGTATAGATACTCCTCCCATCTTGACTGGTGATCCATAACATACATCCTAAGCATGTCCTTAAGGATTTTACTCACCCAATCCATCTATCCATCTGTCTCAAGGTGATATTTCATGCTGAAATTGATCCTCATTACGAGATCATCTTTGCAAGGTGGTCCAGAAATGGGAAGTGTACAAAGGATCACGGTTTCAAATGATATTCCACGAAATCCCCTGTAATCTAACAATCTCATCAAGATATACTCGTGCCACTACCTTTGTTTGTGTAGGTGGTCTTGAAAGGAGAAAAATGAGCCACTTTCGTTAATTTATCCACCGTGACCATAATGGCGTCATGGTGGTATCTCAACGTCGGTAACCAAATAATGAAGTCCATGGAAATGGTGTCCCACTTCCACTCTGGTATATCATGAAGAAAGAGAAGGCCAACTGGATGCTAATGCTCGGCCTTCACCTTCTAACACTCTAAATAGAGTGACACAAATAGAGCCATGTCTCTCCAAAGTCCTCTCCAATGGTACAACTGTCCCAAAGTGGCGTGCATCTTCTTCACCCCAGGATGGGTTGAATAAGGTACACGATGAGCCTCTATCAAAATCTCCTGTCTCAAGCCTCTATCTCGAGGAACGTATATCCAACCTCTGTGTCTAAGAAGACCATCTACCTCTAATGAAAATCGATCAAATATCCCCTCAAGGGGCCTCAAAGACTCAATCTCTTCTCTGGCTGCAAAGTAGAAGTTGTCATGAGGAAGTTGCTGCAAGATCCTGCTCCACAAATCTGTAACCACTGAAGTAGCCATAGCCACATGTCTCCATTTTCTCAAATAATTTGAAACCACATGATCCTTCCCCTTCACATTCTCTATCTCCATATCATACTCATAGATAAACTCCATCGATGCCACCGAGGAGCATTGAGATTGGAGTTTTGTGAAGAGGTGACGAAGACTCAAGTGATCGAGTCCACGAGTGTAAATCTCCGGACAAGAAGGAAATGTCTCCAATGCACTAAGGCGTGCATAACTACAACAAGCTCAAGATCATGATTTAGATAATTGAGCTCATAATCTTTGAGTTTGTGAGACTCAAAAGTAACTACTCTACCCTCTTGCATCAACACACCTCCAAGTCCTACCAAAGAATCATTTGTGCAAACGTAGAACTCACCCTGAGGATATGACACCGCTAAAATAGGCCTTTCATCGTGAGAAATTCCTTCGGTGTCTGAAGGCTTTCTCACATATTTCTGACCAAAAAAACTTCTTACCTTTCCGCTGAAGGGAAGTGATGGGATGCACAATCTGAGAGAAGTCCTGAAAAATATCTTGTAATATCCTGCCAAACCCATGAAGCTACGCACCTTGGTCACACTAGTGGGTGTTGGCCAATCCATGATAGCTCGAATATTGCAAAGATCGAATGTGATACCTTACGAAAGAATGCACACTTCTCTAAGTTCTATAAAGATCTTTTGCTCCCGAAGACAACGAAGAAATAGGCGAAGGTACTCCTCATAATCCTCACACGTGCATGAGTAAATTAGAATGCCATCAAGGAAGATGAGCACGAAGAAATCTAGAAAAGTCCTGAATACCCCATTCATCAAGCTCATGAACACTGTGGGGCATTCGTCAAACCAAAAGGTACCATTGTGAACTTGTAGTGGCCATATCTCATTAGGAAGGCGGTCTTATGAATATCGCCTCCGTAATCCTCAACCCGATGATACCACGACTTAAGATTAATCTTGGAGAAAAATGCAGCCCCCTTCATCTAATCAAATAAATAATCAATGCGTAGAAGGGGGTAATGATTCGTTATTGTTACTTTTTTTAGATGACAATAATCAATACACAACCACAAAGATCTGTCCTTCTTTACAAAAATCACTAGTGCACCCCAAGGGGATACACTAAGATGGATTAGGCCTTTCTCTAGAAGGCCCTCAAGCTGTAACTTGAGCTCACATAGCTCAGGGGTAGTCATCCGATATGGTGCTTGTGAGATAGGCTCTGCACCCAGAACTAGATCTATATGAAAATCTATCTCACGTGGGAGTTGTAACCCTAGGAGCTCCCTAGAAAGACATTTGAAAATTCCCTCAAGATTGGATGATCATCAAGGGATGGCGACTCATCCTCCGTTCTATCACTAACTATGACAGCATACATCTGACAACCCCATCGCACACACCGCTTAAGCTGCATGCGAGAGATGGTGTGAATAGAAATGGGCCTCCTAACTCCTGTTATCACTGACTCCACTCTTAGATCATTTGTAAAAGAATTAGTATTATGGTAACAGTCCACTCAAGCTCTATGTGTAGACAACAAATCCATGCCCAAGATGACACCACAAGAACCCAACGGAAGGATTTGAAGATCTATGGTAGTAGTGAAGTGTCCCAAATCCACTACACACTCCTTAACTAAGAAGTCTATAAAAATTTTGGCTACAAAAGCCATCTCAACATCCCCACTACGACCACCCTAACTTCCACCACTTACGATGCTCTACTAAGGATGGTGCAATAAAAGAATTAGATGAACCAGAATCAAGTAATATAGAGGCAGAAACACCACCAATACTACCTGTTGTCTCTATCATGATACTTTGGTGCTCATCCTGGTGGTTCTCAACTGATGCGTAGATCCGATCACTTTGTCCCATATCATTAGGCTCTGAGATCTACGTCTTACCCTTTTTGCTAGAGTTTTGTGGGAACTCTCTCCAATGATGTCCGATGATGCCACAACCATAACAATAACCCCGTCCTCCCAGGTGGGATATAGCTCCAGTGGTACTCTAGATGTTTATGATGTGGATCCTAACGACCAGGCTATGGACCGCTTTCTTAAGTCTCTATTGGTGAGCTCTTGGTGTACCACTGTGTCTTGATGGGTCCTCTGGAGGAGGCCCAATACTATGCCCTCTACTATGCATCAAATATCGAGGAGGTCTATAAGGTGGGTGGGTCTGCTTGCTACTAAGGTGGCTATTAAGGTGGCACGAAGGAAGACTGTCCCGAACTCTATCTACCACAAGGAGGAGGTGCGACACGCTCGATCTGCTAGATGCAGCTCCGAACATTATCTCTAGCTTGTTGCGTCTACCCCCGTGTCTCCTCTGTAATATAGGCCTTCTCCATAGCCTCCACTAATGTCTGCGTAGGCGATGAATGTGCAATGCATGACCCAAATCCAAATTCAAGCCCCAGATGAACTTGTGAATGTACCTACTCATCCTGCATATAATCAACATACTAGAGTAGATCCATAAATTTAATCTCATACTTGGCTATGGTCATAGATGCCTAGCGAAGGTCATGAAACTCATCTATTCGCTGCTAAATAAACCTTCTTGGAAATTACCTACTCCTTAAATGGTCCTCAAATAGCTCTTAGGTAACTATCTCTGAGTCAACATGGAGCTTTTGTTCCTCAGTCCTCCACCAAACTCTTACTCCCTTTCTCGAAAGATGGATTGCAACATGAGATTTCATGTTGTTAGTACAAGGGAAGAGCTTGAAGCATCCGCTCAAGCTCACCAACCAGGGCTCTACCTAAAAACATTATGTATCTCCTGAATAATGAGATGGCCTTAGCTTCAGGATCTCCTTGATATGCTCATGACTATTATTCGCTAACGACCCTAGGCCTCTTTGCATCCTCATATCTAGTCTAGTCTAGGGCTGTGAGACCTATCCCTATGTCCTAAAATCATGTCCCCATGCCCTCTCTATGGTGACTCGCCCTAAACGACTCCACGCAGAAGTTCTCTGCCCCATGCTCCTTGTTGTATTAAGGAGATGCCCTAGCCTCAACCCAGATAGCTCCATGTCATGTCTATCAAGTCATCCTCCCAAGGACCCTCTGTGTATAGTGGCATTAATGCCCTGAAGTGTTTGTAGAATCTGAGGTAGAATGGCCACTACAACCTTCTCTGGAGGTGGTATGTCTAGTTTTATGTGAAAGGACCCTCGTCGATCCACGCCTCCTACATAGATCAAGGCGAGAGTTATTTCATTTTCTAGGTCTTGTTTTAGTTTTCTATGTTTTCTAAATTATACAATTATCATGTTGGTTCTCAAATTAGTCTCACCCTGTTTGTCATTGAAATTTCTCAGTTTGTGGCCTTTGTCATGTTTTTGCCTCCTTGTGTTAGTGCTTGAAGACTCGTCCTCCATCTGGTTGCCATCATCGGTCCCTTCCTTTGTCGAGGACCACTTAAAGGTCCAAAATTTGTTTTCGTTTCTCTGTCCATTTGAAGGAGTCAAATTAGGCATAAAACTCGGGTTGTTCCTTTCATTTTATTTTTCATGGTCACATATTGTTGTCCTGTAATTTTTGTCCCAAATACGAGAGGAAACGTGATTGAATGTAGCTCAAAGGATCATGTTTGAACCTTATAACATTTCCAAATTCCCTTTCCTTGAAGAAATATTTATCTCCGAGATCGAATGGTGGTTTTCCTACATTTTTACATTTTGACGAGTGTGTTTTTCCCCGTCAAATTTATGACTTTGTATTAATGGAAACGTGGTCCTTTTTGGTTAGATGTGGCTCGGTGGGGCACTATGTCATCACTAATCCGGCACTATGATAATTCTTCACCGGGAACTCCTCATGCTATGATTATTTACTAATGCACAACTTTTAGTTTGGTGGATGGAATCTAGAAACACAACAACCATAACACAAGAATACCATAGACTATGATAAGAAGGAATGATGATAAATCTGAAATATAAGTGTAAATTATAATATCAACATGAAATTGTTACAATCTCACCCATGAGGTACTTCAAGTGTTACTGACTTCACTTGCCTTCCAACAATAACTATGGGAGAAACTTCACAATTACACTTCTTAATGGCTTCTTTAACACACCTTCAAAATGATGGCTTCCTTTACACATTTACTCGAGACAATATTTCTCACTACTTCCTTCTATATGCTAAATGAGGGGGGTGGCCTCTTTATTTATAGGAATTTAGGCTTATCCATCTTATCTCTAAGATAGGATAGGAAATCTCTTCCGGCCAATCATATTTCATGCCTAAACTCTTGCCTTTACATGTAGGCTTATCTTCTAAGATAAGATAAACCTTATCATCTCACATGGGTTCCACCTTTTTAGACTTTTCCACAAATAAAATAAACAAAATATTTATGACATCACTCTTTTCCTTATTACAAATATAATATTTCTAATTCCTAATCATGTAGACTCTACTTCTCTACTTATCCCAACTTTGACATTTTAACATTACCGGACCACTTACAACAAATATTTACTTTTACAATATTCCTATTGTACTTTGATCATTACCTACTCTATATTATTGGCGGCACCGTCTTGACGGTGCCGTTATCTTTCATCGGATGCCACTACTAATTACACTTAACAACATCCTATTCCTAATACATACATTAATGAAATAGAAATTACGGAGAAAAATTTTAGTGTCGACATCTTCCCCCTTCTTAGCTTCTACTCCGTCCTTGGAGTAGACTATTCTAGTGCTTGGAAAATCTTCAACTTGTCGTGGTTGACCCATTTCGTAATGGGAGTGCCATCCAATTCCTCCAATCGGTACGTACCATTTTCATGCACAACTGCTATTTTGTAGGGCCCCATCCATTTTGGAAGAAATTTTCTCTGTCTTCTTTTTTTATATGGAATCATATACTAGAACCAATTCATTCACATGAAATGGAGACCAACGGATCTTTTGATCAAAGTATTCCTTCTGCTTCATTTTCTTCTTATAGCTTGTATCCTTTGCTATTTCCCTCATTTCCTCTAGCAAATGAAGATGTACCAACCTTTCTTTTACTGAATCACTTTCATCCATCCTTTCATTTTTATAACTCTCATAGTAGGAATATCAAACTCAATAGGAAGAAGTGGATCAATGCCATAGGCCAACCGAAATGGGGAGTATCCTATTGCTGACTTTGATGTTGCCCTTTATGCCCACAATGCTTTGCATGAATCCTTTTATCCCACTTATGTACTGCAAGGCTGCATTTTTGCTAGAATTTGACACAACACAAAATTTTTCGTTCCACTTGTCCATTTGTGGTTGGCTTGTATGTTGTTGCCTTCCGTGCTTAATGAAAAATTTATTGACCAGAGGCTTCTACTACCTCATTAATGAAGTGGCTTCCTTGATCATTACAATTTATAATGGGCAACCAAATCTTGTGATAATGCGTTCATATATGAACCTTGCCACTTCATCCATAGAAGTTGTTTTCAATGGCCTAGCTTCAACCCACTTAGTTAAATAATCTGTGGCAACTACAATATACTTATTTTTGTGTGGGGTAGTTAGAAGTGGACCTACAATATCTATTCCCCACTTTTCAAAGGGACCAAGTGGAAGAATAGGGCATAATGGAGCTGATGAAGTCTTATGGTTACCATGTGTTTAACAAATATCACGTCTTACAATAATTATAACAATCTCTAAAAAGAGTGGGCCAGTGATAACCTACATCCAAGATCCTTCTTGCTGTAAGTTATCTAGAGAAGTGTCCTCCACATGTACCATTGTGGAGTTCTTCTATCATCTCCTTCCCTTGATCACATCCAACTGCCCTCTTGTCTTGTCCATCGGTCCTATTCGAAATAATACTCCATGCGAGAATAGAATATGGATGACTAGCTTGAGTAATCTTCCTCTTAGTCTTTGCATTGGCACCATCAGGAAACTTGAATTCATTCAGATAATTCCAAATATCTATGTATTCACTAGGGATTGTGTCAAGGGATAACAATGCTTTGCATCTGGGAAATCATCATCATCACAAGATGAACCTAAACCATCATAGGCTCGAGAGAGTGCATTTGCATTGACATGCTTCTTTCTGGCCTATCTATAATATCAAATTCAAATTTTTATAGCAAAATTATCCATCTTGCTATCCTCCCGATGGGTTAGGCTTATTGACAATATATTTTAGAGCTTGATGATCTGTCATAGCTATAAATTTCTACCCTAGCAAGTAATTTCTAAACTTCTTTATAGCAAAAATGATAGCTAGAGCCTCTTTTTCATTCTGATGTATAATTTACCTTAGCACTTTGCTCATTTGTCTCGCTCCCAAAGTAAGGCTGGATGATCATTCCCATTTTCATCCTTTTGGCTTAGAGTACTTCCTAGTGCTGCATCCGAGGCATCGGTATACACATGAATGGCTTGCTCCAATCTGGATTCTTTAAAATGGTGAAGACACCGGGCTTCCTTCGATTGTTCCAAAGCTTCATGCACCTTATTTCTGGTTCATAAGTAACATCCTTCTTCAAGAAGCTGGGTTAGTGGTGTGCAATCTCTTTGAGAAATTCTTGTTGAACCTTCTATAGGAACCCACATGGCCTAAAAATGATCTCAATTTACTTCTATTCATAGGAAATGGTAACTCTTTGATTTTTGAAACTTTATTAGGATCAGTACCAATACCATCTCTGGATACAACATGCCCTAACAAAATACCTTTAGAACATCCAAAGACACACTTTGTAGGGTTTAGTGAGGCTTGTGCTTCATCTAACCTTTGAAATGTTGTCTCCATCTGGTGCAGGTGGTCCATCTTGCTCCCATAGATGCAAAAATCATCCAAAAATACTCTGATGAAGTTCCCAATGTAGGGTTCAAACACCCTATTCATCAAGTGTTGGAACATTTCCGGAGCATTACACAACCCAAAAGGCATAACTCTATAAGCAAACGTTCCCCAAGGAGTGGTGAATGTGGTCTTCAGCTAATCTTTCTCCGCTATACGAACTTGGTTGTATCCGCTATATCCATCAGCAAAACTATAACACTCTTGGCCTGCTACTTCGTCCAAGATCTGATCTGAGAATGGAAGAGGGTAATGATCCTTCTTTGTTGCCTTATTGAGCTTCCTGTAATCAACACAAATGTGTAGCTTCCCATTCTTTTTTATTGAGATCACAATGGGAGAAACCCATTCTAAATTCTCCACAGCAAATATGAATCCTGTATCAAGCAACTTATCTATTTCTTCTTTTACAGTCTTGTAAAAATTAGGATTCATTCTATATGGCATTTGCTTTATGGGCTTAGCACCATCTACCAGCTCAATAGAATGTTCTACCCAACTTACTTGATGGAGTTCCTTGTAATCAAAAGTGAATATGTGTATGTACCTTTGAAAGAGCTGGAGGTAGGATTCCTTCTCACTCTCCATCACAGCATCACCAATCTTTATTTGCTGGAGACGATCATCAATTTCTTCTTCAGATAATTTTATGGGGTCATGAGTCGGTGTGACTGGAAGGATATCCATGACCAAAACATCAACCTCACTTTCTTCATCTTCTATGTCCACTTCACTGGTACTAGAGTAATCAGAGGATGTCCAATCATCAGTTTCATCACTTGAATCGATAGGTTCTGCCTTATGATGCCGAGGGATCACGTTTATTTTCACCCTCTCTCTACCACGTCCAAGTGTCATGAAGCCTTCATTCCAGTAGTTTCTTGCATAAACTCTCCTTAACCATGGTCTTTCCAATAACATTGGATACGCAATGCACCACTTTTTCATCACCCGAAAGTCTACCACACCTACAACACCCATAATGAGATATTTCCACATTTAAAACTACACCTTCGGTTTAGTTTTTCCCTTATTTAATGACCTTAACATAAGTGTTAAGGGGCGATCAATTTTAAACCCAACATATTCATTACAGACTCAGTCATTACATTAATTGTAGCACCTCCATCAACTAAGACATCATGAATTGAAATACCATTACATAGTACCTCAGCTTGTGGAGCATAGGGATCCGCCTCTGCCTCCAAAACAGGGACCTCAACCTCCTTCCTTCGTCTAGTATTGATTCCACTTCGCAGCTCCCACTTCTTCTCGAAAACATAGCCAAGAGTTAACCATATGTAATATTTACGAGCCTTTTGGACATATCGTCTAAGATGGAGTATGGTCCTTGTCCCTGTGAAATCAGAAAATCCTGCACACCCAACTTTCTTCTCCTATGTTTCTTACTAGTTTCTCCTTTCATCTTCTTAGGATCATTTCCATCTTGGTTATCTTTTTCTTTCTTTCTTTTTGTTACAAACACATCTACTTCATTATTTATGCTCTTATCTACTACATCAAAAGAATTCACAGGTGCTTTTCCTTTATCATTATCTCTTGTACCGGATGTAGAAGCTCTATCTAGACAATTATACTTATAATGACCCTTTTTATGACAACCATAACATACAACTTCAGAAATATTTCTTTTTGGACCTCTATCTCCTCCCTGAGAACTAAATTCTTTTCCTTGGAGAATATTAATAGTTAATCGACCCATCTTCTTGAGCGAGATCTTCATACTCGGTAGATGTATTAGGAGAAAGATTTGTGCTCACCGAGAGTGGTTGTGGATTACGGACCAAAGGTGCTTTGGTGTAGGCTCTACTTTAGCAACAATTTCTTTGGGCTCCTCTTTCATGCTTTCTTCTTGCCTTCTTGCAATCTCCTTTGCTTGTTCAATGGTAGCTGGGCGGTCATACTTCACTCGTTGTCTGATCTCTGCTTCATCCCAAGAATGAAGTGCTTACAGAGGAGATTATCCACGCCATTCATCAACCCATCCGCTAATCCTTCCTTCCGGATCTGGGCATCGAGCTTCCTCCTTAGCTCTAGAACACGAGCATGATAATCTCTTATCTTCTCCTTCTCTCCTTGGGCTAGCTTTGTGATCTCGATCATGAGATCTGCATATTTCATTGTTCACCAAATTCTTCAAGAAAACTTTCAGTTAATAAATCCCATGAATTTTTCACATTATCACCTAGTGTTTCAAACCACCTAAGGGCTAAACCATCCAAAAAGGTAGGAAAAAATTCAATCCATTGTTCCCTTCTTATAAGGCCATTACAAATACAAGATTGTTTAAACTCTTGAATGAAAGAGGAAGCATCTTCATTAGATTGGGCTGAAAAAATAGGAATCTTCCCCATTTTCAAAAGTAACCACAATGAAATACCAACCCACAAGTACAATCAACAAGACTTATGTGCACAAATAATTGGAATCACTATAATAGAAAGTGACTTTACACCTTTCTACAATAAAATAGAAATGACCATGGTAAACTATGGTAAAACTTGACTTACTGCGGTAAAAACTGACTTTACTGTGGTAAACACTATTCATGGTAAAAAGTGAAGTTACTGCGGTAAATACTATTCACGGTAAAAAAATGAAGTTACTGTGGTAAATACTATTCACGGTAAAAATGACTTTACCATGGTAACTCCTATGCACAGTAAAAACAAGGTTACCCTCCAAATGATTTTTTGACTAGGTGGGAATATCTCTCCAGAAAATCCACCAACGAGGAATGGTCCCGGCAATGGAACCAAAATGTCATCACCAATCCGGCACTATGATAATTATTCACCAGAACTCCTCGTCTTTATGATTATTTACTAATGCCTGATTCTAGTTTTGTGGATGGAATGCGGAAACACAACAACAAACATAACACAAGAATACCATAGACTATGATAAGAAGGAATGACGATAAATCTGAAATATAAGTGTAAATTATAATATCAACATGAAATTGTTACAATCTCACCCATGAGGTACTTCAAGTGTTACTGACTTCACTTGCCTTCCAACAATAACTATGGGAGAAACTTCACAATTACACTTCTTAATGGCTTCTTTAACACACCTTCAAAATGATGGCTTCCTTTACACACTTACTCATACAATATTTCTCACTACTTCCTTCTATATGCTAAATGAGGGGGGTGGCCTCTTTATTTATAGGAATTTAGGCTTATCCATCTTATCTCTAAGATAGGATAGGAAATCTCTTCCGGCCAATCATATTTCATGCCTAAACTCTTGCCTTTACATGTAGGCTTATCTTAAAGATAAGATAAACCTTGTCATCTCACATGGGTTCCACCTTTTAGACTTTTCCACAAATAAAATACACAAAATATTTATGACATCACTCTTTGTCCTTATTACAAATATAATATTTCTAATTCCTAATCATGTAGACCCTACTTCTCTACTTATCCCAACTTTGACATTTTAACATTACCGGACCACTTACAACAAATATTTAATTTTTACAACATTCCTATTGTACTTTGATTTATTCTTGTACTCTACATTATTGGTGGCACCGTCTTGATGGTGCCGTTATCTTTCATCGACGCTACTACTAATTACACTTAACAACATCCTATTCCTAATACGTACATTAATGAAATAGAAATTACGGAGGAAAATTTTAGTGTTGATGACACTCTAAAAACTCTATGGCTCACTTTAACACAAAATTTGTCCACGTGGAGGAACAACGCTCATTTGAAAATTCACCTTTTGGTTTGTCCTTGGAGTTACGTCGGGAGGCCACGTGGAGGATTCCGCTGCTTTGCCCGGACTTGGACAAATTTTTCATTCAGCTGGTACAATTTTGGCGGGCCATGGACACGTGGTGGGCTGGCACTCATTTGAGGATCTACCTCAGGGTCCCATCTTAACAATTGTGATAGGGAGACACGTGGAGGATTCTACTGGCTTCGCTTTGTACTTAAACTTTTCAAAGAAATTTTCTAAGGCACAGGACACATGGAGGGACCGTGCCTATCTGGGCACCGGCCCCTGAGTTTTATTTTTAAGTTGTGCCATGAAGACACTTGGAGGCATCCGCTGGTCTTCCCATACTTATACTTTTCAAGTAACTTTTTAGAGTCTTGGGACACGTGGTGAGCTCGCGCTTGTTTAGGGTCTTCACTTTTGGCAACCATCTTGAAGTTGTGTCATGAAGACATGTGGAGGTTTTCATTGGGTCTTCCCATACTTAGAATTTTCAAGCAACTTTCTAAAGGCTAGGGACACGTGGAGGGACCATACCTATTTGGAGACCGGCCCCTAGGTTTTCTTTTGAAGGAGCACTAGGAGGACACTTGGAGGATTCTGCTCACTTTTCCCTTTTGCTTGGAATTTTTAACAGCCGAAGAAAAATTTCTTAGACCCTAGACACATGGCGCCTTCTGCTGAAACTTCAAATTTTTAATAGACTCTGCTGCGAGACTAAGACATGTGTTGAGTCTGCACTTGTTTGGGGTCTCTTCTTTTAGGGACCATCTCAAAATGTGCCATTGAGACACGTGGAGGCTTCCACTGGATCCTTTTTCACCAAGACTTTTCAAAGGCCAAAAGACATTTTTCTTTGGCCCAGGGTACATGGAAGGCTTGTGCTTGTTTGAGACTGGCCTCTGTGCTTCTTCTTTGTAATTATGCCAAGAAAACATGTGGATGTTTATGATATAAAGTGGAAAAGGGTCAATATCAATGGTTGCTATGCATTTCACCTATTTTTTCTGCTATTTTTTCTCCAAGACTCTTAGAGACGTGAATATGCGCTATTTTTCATTGTTCTTTGATGAAATTATTTGTCATCTCTGTCAGTAAGGTGCCATTTAATGGATTCGAAACTTGAATTGTGAGTCCAAGGATTGTTAAGGCTGATATTTTGAAGTGGGAATTACTCAAAAACTCAAAAAGTGGGAATTACAAGAGGAAATGGATACATGGCAGAAATTGTAGAATAAAAAGAAGGAAAATGGATGAAATGATGAAAGTGTAGGTGCAAAAGGTGAAAAAAGCATTGCCTCGAGAGAAAAAAGGGATGACTGTCAAGTACAACTATGCAGAGGCTTTGAAAAATGATTAAAAATGGGATTTCTCACATGACAGAATTAGAATGATTAAAAAGAATCCTCAAAAGTTATGGCATGGCATCCTAGTCATTAGTCGAGAGCCCAAGAAATGTGATTAGTTCACAATTGGTCCACCTGGCAGATTTCGGATATGAATTTGTTAAATGTCACCATATGAAACAAATTGGTAACAAGTAAAGGTCCCTCGAATATTCTTCTCTTTTGGGGGGAAAATTGAGTGAGCAAAGTGTATAAATGCAATGAGAATACTCTTGCAAAGGGTTGGAGTTTGAATTATTGAGAAAAAAATTGAGGAAGTCGTCTTCTTGAGATACCAAAGCTGAGATAACCTGTTATTTTATTTTGTTATATTTTCTATCGTGTCAAGTTGGTTGCATATGTATAGCCATTAACGAGCATAGATATTTCTCTAGAAGCTTTCCCCTAATGATGAATCTAAGCAATTTTGAAATTAATCTGTGTCCAATCTATAGCAATTTGTGTCTGCTTTGTTTAAGAATGTCTGTAAATAGTTTCTTTCATTCTTATTGCAATGTTACATTGAAATTTTTGTGAAATAACATAGGATCTTTTCCCTATGACAGTCTAATTGTATTTTCAATTTCATTTCAAGAAGAGCCTTCATCTTGGATGAGATAAACAAAATCAATTCACTGTCATTTATTGATAAAGATTGTCTGTAAGTCTTTGGGTGTACCTTAGGTGTGATTAATCAGAAAATTTCTACTGTTTAATTGAGTCTTTCAATTCGATCCTTTGTGTTGGAGTCTCAAAGATTATGTGGAAATGTGTTGATCTGGGCCTCCATTAAAGCACACCAAGTTGAAGGAACGTATTAACTATTCTCAATCTTTCTGTTGTTGAAATTGTTCATTGTTGTAAAGTCCTCTCAAGATCTGGTATAATCAACTTTATCCTACTTCATATCCCACCAAAATGAAATAAAAACCATTGTTCCACCCTAAACTACCCTTGTTTTCCCTGTGTATCAACAAAAGAAAAAAATCTACTTATAAAAATATGCGGAACAATCGGATTTCTTAATGTCTTCAAGAACCTTATCCTTCCGGTTAAAGTATCTCTGTCATTTAAAGTGATAACTCTTAAGAGTTAAAGCATGGAGCATTAACCGTATTTTCCCAAGGTTCTTTTCAAAATAATTTGTGCAAAGGAAGGACATCTCCATCTTGTTCATGAAATAGAGGTTACATCAAGGGTCCTCTCACCCTATTTGAAGAGGCACGACCTAAATTAGTGAGGAAAGGTCAAATCCTCTTAAAGATGCTATCCATTTCTCCACAAATTTGAGTAACAAAGGACCAGTTAGATCTCATCCCCGACTATAAAATGATACACACTATGATCTATCTTCCTTTAAGCTCCCTATCGAATGTGTGTTGCTGCTTGGCTTGAAAAGGAGAACGAATTTGGATACCAACCCTCATGGCGCCATTGTTGGGGACTCTCTGAAGTATTTGAACAAAGGTGTATGCGTACAAACCATGGTAATGATTTTTACAGATTTAAGGTAAAAATACATTGTTGAAACATCATTATTTGCTCAGATCTATAAGAATTGTTCAAATTTGTGAGTTCTGAGTGTAATATTTCTAGCTTATACAGTTATTGCACTAGGATTTGTATCATCATTGATAAATTTGGGTAAAAGAAGAGTAGATCTTGTAAGCTTTGCATGAATCTGGTATTGATAGACATTTGATAGGTCTTTCATAGTGCATTTGCACAAACTAAGGTGAAAATCCTTAGTGGCGACTCCATGTTGTTTAAATTCTTTATAAATACTAGTGTCTTAACATATATTAAGTAAGATTTGTCATTAATATCTGCAAACACGGAAGGAAGAAGATATTTCTTCCCAAGGACCCTAGTAGAAGGCTTTTCAAGAGCTAGGAAAGTCTAACTCGGAAGGCGAAGAATTTGGAAGGCTTTTGGAGATCAAGCATTAAGAAAATAGATCTCCATTGGTGAAACCGATCGACTGTGATTGAATCTTGCAATACTTCCTCAAGTGTTTTTGAATCGGGTAGCCTCTTTGTTGAATTAAATTCTCCATCTTGAGAGGGTTCATCATCTGTATTTGAAACATTTTCTTCTTGATCTCGCTTTGTATTTTCAAAATCTAATAGATTTTTTCAAGAGACAGAGGATTTAGAGGGTAATCATTGTAAAAATTGTATCCCTATACCACATAGACCCCTCACTCCTCATTATTCTATTTCTCCTGTAAGATCACCTCCTCGAAATAATATGGCTCGAGACTCCACCTGCACCTCCATTTATCATTAATACTTTTGGTCCCATCAGTTTTAGAGGTATGGATGGATATCCAAATGTTGTGCCACATGATGTAAGAAACAAATTGCCTAAGTTTCAAGGAAATAATGCAATAACTGGTGATCAACACTTGAAACTCTTTGTCAATATGATGGAGGATTTTGAAATAGAGTTTGAAGATGTATACATTAAATTATTTATTCATACTCTAGAAGAGGATGCAAGGGACTGTTATAAATATTTTCCAAATAACTCCATTGACTCCTGGACAGTGATGAAGAATGCCTTTAGAATGAAGTACGGTGATAAAATATACCCTAGGTTTCTTTTATCAAAGTTTGAAACTATAAAAAGAATCCTAATGAATCAGTGCATGATTTCAACACTAGATTTAACAAAACATTAAGAATACTGCTTGTTAATTTGAGGTCATGTCATGAATCATGTTTGATAAAGTATTCGATGCATTTGATAAGATAGTTGCTTACTATTTGAGGATAAGAACCTTGGGACTTTGAGGCGACCTTTACCATGGTTCTCGCAAATTGAGAACAACATCAAAGTAGTTGGAAAACCTCCTAATAGGGAGGGTGATAAACTGATCAACCCTGAGAAGCCTCAATCAAGTAAGGATATGGATCTTGAGGAAGTTATAAGAACTTTGGCGGGGATGTCAAAGAAATATCTTACAAGTTGGTCGAGCGGAAAAAGGAATTGGACAAGGTTCTCAGGGTCATCATAGGCAACAAGGATAAGACAGACTTGTGAATCATCCTAGAAATGATTAGAGGTCTGATGACAGAGGTAAAGGGCCCATGGGAGCTAGACAACCCCAAGCTAGGGAGAATAGAGTAGTGCCTGATCCTCTAAATACCAGAGTTGTTGTTGTTGAAGAAACAAATCAAATGGATTGGTGTGACAAATGCTTCTTACCCCACCTTCCAAGTGAAGAAGGTCAACAAGTTGAAGAAGTTGATGACAATGACAACACTGATGATGATGCATGCATGGTGGACTGCTCTACAAGCTCACAACAAGGAGCAACTTCAAATGAGGTAATAAGTGCAAGAACTGTTGCAAGTTTTGGGGCTGAATTCATCGGGTACCTCTTCTTCCTCCTTCTCATGCTTTAGAAATAGATATGGTACAAGCATTTGAACTTCTAATAATGATTTTGAGTACCTTAGAGCTCTAGTGATTAAGAAGTATGATGGATGTATCCCATCGAAGAGGATAGACGATTCTAATGAATGATGTTATGGCCCAAGAAATAGAGTATAACAAAAGAATTAAAGTTGTCAAAGGGTAGGGCCTCAAGCCAAAAAAAAGACCCCGATTCTCCCTAATGTACCGAAAGAGACTCCAAAGAAATATGCACACGACAAAGGCCCTATTGTCTTAAGTAGAAGTAGAACTGGTGTGCCCACCCATGCCCAAAATGTTAAAAACCATGTGCCACTTGATGAGTCTCATCAACCTTTCTCCAAATTTTGCTTTGCCAAATACATTCCCTATGATATTTCCGAGTCTTGAGTTAGATCAAGATTTATTTCCCAATTGTGGAACTAGCAGGATTCCCAGAGCATAAGAAGAGGGCTTTTGAGTATTTGGGATTGGGGAAGATAGGAGTGCCCAAGGTAGAAATATAAATAATGTAAAAATCCTCCTTCAACCATTGCATTGAGACTTAGGAAAACCACCAACATCGGAGGAGATAGATGAACCACCGAACTCTACTTGAATACATCTTTAGTTGAGTCTCGGTTAAATGTTGATCCATTTTTACAACACTGATTATTAAAGATAGATCTTTGCATAATTGTATATTTGAATCTGGAGCATCATGCAATGTTATGCCTCTCGTAAGTCATGAATAAGTTGAACATTAAAGTAACAATAGCTTATGCCAAGTGTACTCGCAATGGATTCTAGAGAGGTCCCAGGTTGTAGGGTGTGTGAAGGGTTTGGTGGTACAACTTGCATCTTACACAGGTAAGTACATGAAACTTGATGTTGTTATTGTTGATTGCCTGCAAAATGGGGCATGTTGTTATCGAGAAATTGGGTTGTAAGTGTTTGTGGAAGTGTTCAAATGGATATGTCTTTTGCCACCATTCCAATTAAAGGCAGCCTTGTAAAGCTCTATGGAGAGAAGAAAATGTTGCACCTCATTGAAGATCCAAATAATGCTTCTTATGAAGTGTTATATACTAATGTAGATGCGAGATAACTTTGTGGGGTTTTTCGATGGCAAGGAGCACAAGATTGATCAGTGTAAATGTCTTGAACAAATGGGTTTACATTGGACCTTGTTATTTGATGGAGCATGTTCCAAGTTTGGAAATGGTGTTGACGTTGTTTTGATCTCCCCAAGCCAAGAAGAGTTTTTATTTTCTTTCAAACTTAACTTTGAGTGTACTAACAACATTGTTGAATATGAAGCATTGTTATTAGTCCTGAGAATTGCATGAAAATATGGTATAAAGGATGTCATTGTCAAAGGGGATTCATAATTGATTGTCAAGCAAATTAAGAAACTTTATGCTACTAAGAATCAGATAATGAAACAATACAAGCATGTAGTTTGGGACCTGATTGAAATGTTTGACTCTTTTAATATTGTGCACCATTATAGAAAATTTAATACTGTTGTAGACAAGTTAGCGGTGCTTAGGATCCGATTTGGGAATTGTACAATGTCTCCATTTTGTGAGTATGATGTTGAAGTACTAACAAGGCCATCTGTCCCTGATAACGTCAAAAATTGGCAAGTGTTTGATGATGATGCCTAGGTGAGACAATTTCTATAGAGCCAAGGTGAGTTTGCTGACCAAAATATAGATTAGGAACCAATGGTGTGTGTTGTTAAAGGAAAGGAAACATTATTTGGCAAAGACATCATCCAGTTGAAGACAAACATGATTCCCAGAGGTTTGGTGGCTCTTGAGTCGAACTTTGATAATGCTAATTGAATTATTAAAAGAAATATGTCTATTTCAAGAGATGTGGAAGAGCACAACCTGGGTATAAAGGAAAATCCACGTAAAATCTGATTAGGAAGCAATCTCAACAAGGAAGAGAAGCAGTCCTATATTCAATTGCTGAAAAATATCAAGACTGCCTAGCTTGGTCTTACTTTGAGTTGAAGGCATACATGGAATATTTGTTCCAACATGAGATTCCTCTCGAGTCTAATGCCAAGACTTTCGGGAGAAAAAAAGGCCCATAAATCTACTTCTTTCTTTGAAAATACAAGAAGAACTGAAGAAGTTGAGGGATGGAGGGATCATTCAGCCCACAAGGTACTCTTCTTGGGTTACAAACCTAGTGCATGTCAGAAAAAAGAATGGTGACATAAGGATATGCGTAGACTTTAGAAACCTGAATAGAGCATCATTGAAAGATAATTACCCTTTTCCAAACATGGAGAATATGCTACCATTGGTAATAGGTTCTGAATTATTATCTACTCTAGATGGTTTCTTTGGCTATAATTAAGTTGTTATGAAGGAGTCAGAAAGAATAAAGACTTCCTTTACTACTCCTTGGGGAACTTATGTCTATGTTAGGATGCCTTTTGGCTTAATGAATGCTTTGGGTAACTTTCCAATGAGCGATGGATGTAGCATTTTCTAGTTATATCAATGATTTCATTGTTGTTTATCAGGATGATGTAACTGTGTTTTCTAGAAGGAGAAATGATCACTTGCAACACTTGGAGAAGATGCTGATAAGGTGCAGGGAGTATGGCATATCATTGAATCCCAAGAAGTGCCACTTTGGAGTGCAAAAGGAAAAGCTTCTTGGTCACATTGTATCAAAATAAGGGGTAATGATAGATCTAGAGAGAGTGGAAGCCATCAGCAAGGTTCCAATTCCAAGAACTAAGAAGGGAATTCAGTCCTTCTTTGGACAAATAAGCTTTATCAGAAGGTTTGTGTCTAACTTTCTTTGGTGACCATTCCCAGTACTAGCATGTCTTTGAAGAAGGACCGAGTTATCAAATGTGAAGAAGTTTCCATTCAAGCTTTCAATGGGATCAAAGAAGCACTAAAGCATGCCCTTGTTTTGGCAGCCCCAAATTACATGAAGCATTTTCAAGTATTTTCTTTTACTTCAGAAAACACCATTGCATCTGTTTTGTTACAAAAGGATGAATAAGGGGTTGAGAGACCAATTTCCTTTTTCAGTAAGGCATTGCAGGGAGCTGAGTTGAAATACACCATCATGGAGAAGCAAGAATTTTCCTTGGTGAAAGAAACAAAGGTTTTCAAACCCTACATCTTCAGTTCTAAAGTTGTTGCTTACGCTCCCCACACCATGGTGAAAGACATCTTATCAGAGATGGAGGTCTCAAGAAATAGATGTAGAAGGGTGAACAAGTTGCGGGAGTATGACATGTATATAAAACCACAACATTGGTAAGAGGTTTGGGCCTAGAAAATCTTATGGCTGAGAGAAACCTACAAACTATTGAGGTGAATGAAGTAGAAGGAGAAAGGGTGGATATCCTTGAAAGTTGGTAAGTTCTCAATGGTAAAAGATATAATATTTTATCTTAGACATCTATGTTGCCACTGAATATTTGAGTAAGAATCGGAAAAAGATCTTAAGTTATCCTCTCAAAAGTATGTCATTACTGATTTTGGGTTAGCTTGGAAGAACCCCGAGGTGCTCTTGAGATGCATTACTCAGAAAACGAGGCCCCCAAAATAATTGATTATCTCAATGGAGGGGTCTTTGGGGGACATTTTGTTGGAAGAGTTATAATGCATAAAATCTTGAGAGCTGGTTATTGGTGGCCAACTCTCTTTAAGGATACAACTTTATTGGTGAGGAAATGTGAAAGTTTCCAACATTTTTCGGAAGAATGAAAGATTCAAGCTCCCTTCCTTTGCAGCATGTGTCAATTGAAGCCCCATTCATACAATGGGGAATGGATTTCATAGGGGAAATTTCTAATCCTTCCAATGCTGGTCATAAATGGATTCTTATAGCCACTGATTATTTCACTAAGTGGGTAGAAGAAATCCCCACCAAGAAGGCAACACATGAAGTTATCATGGATTTCATGTTGAATAAAATCATATGTAGATTTGGAGTACCAGGCTAATTTTTTTCCAATAATGCCATGAGTTTGAGCCAAACCTTTGGTAGCAATGTGCAAAGAGTATGGGATCAACTTGGCATATGCATCTAAGTACAATCGCTAAGGAAATGGAGAAGCTAAGTCCAATAATAAAAACTTGTTGAAGATTATTAGAATAACCTTGGAGATGAACAAAAGGAAGAGGGGTGAGCAATTGAAGTTTGTTGTTTGGGTTGACAGAATCACTATCAATAGAGCTATTGGTAAAATCCTGTTTGAACTAGTATATGGAACTCAAGATTTGTTTCCCCTCCATTTGCAATTATCTTCATTTCAATTTGATCAACAGATTGAAGACAAAGAATTTAGTTCATATGGTGCTCGAATCAATCAGATTATTTAGTTAGATGAAGAAAGAAGGGCATCCCATTAGCGGCATGTGAATTTCAGAGAAAATTTGAAGAAGCTATTTGACAAAAAGGTGACACCCAGAGCTTTCAACATTAGGGATCTTGTGCTTTTATGGGATAATAGGCATGAAGATAAGGGAAAGCATGGTAAATTTGATGCATTGTGGATGGGCCCTTATTCAATTGATATTCGAATTGGTGAAAATACCTTCTTCCTAAAGGAATTAGACATAGAACTACTTGAATTGTCTGTTAATGGTAGGCATTTGAAGTATTTCCTTGATTGATTTCTCAGAATCAAGGTATACTCCATTTGTACAGTGTATAGTTCTTTGTTCTCATTTGCTTTTGTGTTTTTGTTCGTTCTTGTCCTTGGTGACCTAGTTTTGCTGGTTTCTCGGTTCATTTTTTGGAGGATGGTTATGGTTGTTCTACTCTGCAAGCTTATTCTTTGACTTCATTGCCCAATGGTCTATTTTTGGGACTTGGTCTATTATTTTTCTTGTAACACTCACAGGGAGTGTCCATCCCCGAGTCGGAGCTGATGTTGGTGCTCAAATTAGTCTCTCCTTGTTTGCCATTGACATTCCTCGGTTGTGGCCTCTGTCATGTTTTCTACCTCCCTGTGTTATTGCTTGAAGACTTTGTCCTCCATTTGGTTGCCATGATCAGTTCCTTCCTTTGTCGAGGATCACTTAAAGGTCCAAAATTTGTTTTTCTTTTCTCTGTCCATCTAAAGGAGTCTGTAAATTGGGTGTAAAACTTGGGTGGTTCCTTTCCTTTTGTTTTCCGTGGTCACGTATTGTTCTCACTGTCATTTTTGTCCCAAATACCTGAGGAAATGTGATTGAATGTAGCTCAGAGGATCATGTTTGAACCTTATAACATTTCCAAATTCCCTTAAAGAAATATTTATCTCCGAGGATCGAATGGTGGTTTTCCTACATTTTTACGGTTTGACGGGTGTGCTTTTCCCCATAAAATTTACATCTCTGCATCAGTGGAAATGTGGCCCTTTTTGGTTGGATGCGGGTCGGCGGGGCACTGTAAAATCTCTATGGCTCACTTCAACACAAAACTTTTCCACATGGAGGAACGATGCTTGTTTGAAAATTCACCTTTTGGTTTGGCCTTGGAGTTACGTTGGGAGGACACGTGGAGGATTCTGCTGCTTTTCCCGGGCTTAGACAAATTTTTCATGCAGCTGATATATTTTTGACGGGCCATGGACACGTGGTGGGCTGGCGTTTATTTGAGGATCTTCCTCAAGGTCCCACCTTAGCAATTGCGACAGGGAGACACGTGGAGGCTTTCGCCTCTGCTTTGTACTTAAAATTTTCAAAGAAATTTTCTAAGGCTTGGGAAATGTGGAGGGACCGTGCCTATTTGGGGGACTCGCCCCCGAGTTTTATACTGAATTTATGCCATGAAGACACATGGAGATGTCCAATGGGTCTTCCCATACTTAGACATTTCAAGTAACTTTCTAGAGTCATGTGACACGTGGTGAGTTTGCTCTTGTTCAGGGTCTATGCTTTTTGCCACCATCTCGAAGTTGCACCATGAAGACATGTGGAGGTTTCCGTTGGGTCTTCCCATACTTAGAATTTTCATGTAACTTTCTAAAGGCCAAGGACATGTGGAGGGACCGCACCTATTTGGGACCGGTCCCTAGGTTTTATTTTGAAGGAGCGTCGGGGAGGACACTTGGAGGCTTCCACCCACTCTACCCTTTTTCTTGGACTTTTCAACGGATGAAGACAAATGTCTCGGACCCTAGACACATGGTGCCTTCCACTAAAAATTCAACTTTTTAACAGACTTTGTTGGACCGAGACACGTGTTGAGCCCACATTTGTTTGGCGTCTCTACTTTTGGGGACCATCTCAAAATGCGCCATTGAGACATGTGGAGGCTTCTGCTGGCTCCTTTTTTCACCAAGACTTTTCAAATGCCAAAAGGCATTTTTCTTGGGCCTAGGGTATGTAGAAGGCTTGTGCTTGTTTGAGACTAGCCTCTATGCTTCTCCTTTGTAGTTATGCCAAGAAAACACTTAGACGGATATGATATAAAGTGGAAAAGGGGAAGGATCAATGGTTGTTGTGAATTTCAAATGTTTTCCCGCCATTTTTGCTCCAAGACTCTTAGAGACGTGAATATGCACTATTTTTCATCGTTCTTTGATGAAATTCTTTGTCATCTCTGTCAGTAAGGTGCCATTGAATGGATTTAAAACTTAAATTGTGAGTCCAAGGATCATTAAGGCTGATATTTTGAAGTGGGAATTACTAGAGGAAATGGATGCGGGGAAGAAATTGTAGAGGAAAAAGAGGGAAAAGGGATGAAATGATGAAAGTGTAGGCACAAAAGGTGAAAAAGGCATTTCCTCGAGAGAAAAAAGGGATGACCTGTCAAGTCCAGCTATGCAGAGGCTCCGAAAAATGATTAAAAGGGGATTTATCGCATGATAGAATCAAAATGATTAAAAGGACTCCTGAAAAGTTATGGCATGACATCCTAGTCATTAGTCGAGAGCCCAAGAAACGTGATTAGTTCACAATTGGTCCACCTAGCGATTTCAGATTTGAATTTGTTAAACGTTGTTGTTTGAAACAAATTGGTAACAAGTAAAGGTCCCTCGAATATTCTTATCTTTTGGGGGAAAATTGAGTGAGAAAAGTGTATAAATGCAATGAGAATACTCTTGCAAAGGATTGGAGTTTGACTTCTTGAGAAAAAAATTTGAGGAAGTCATCTTCTGAGATACCAAAGCCGAGATAACCTGTTATTTTCTTATGTTGTATTTTCTATCGTGTCAAGTTGGTTGCATATGTATAGCCATTGACAAGCATTGAGATTTATCTGGAAGCTTTCCCCTGCTGATGAATCTAAGTAATTTTGGAATTAATTTGTGTCCAATCTCTAGCAATTTGTTTCTCGCTCTGTTTTAGAATGTCTGCAAATAGTTTCTTTCATTTCTATTGCAATATTAAATTGAAATTTATGTGAAATCATACAGGATCTTGTCCCCGTGATAGTGTAATGGTATTTGCAATTTAATTTTAAGAAGACCTTCATCTTGCATGAGATAAAAAAATTTAAAATCAATTCACTATCATTTGTTGATAAATATTGTTTGTAAGTCTTCGAGTGTACCTTAGGTGTGATTAATCAAAAAATTTAGTGTTTAATTGAGTCTTTTAATTCGAGCCTTCATGTTGGAGTCTCAAATATTATGTGAAAATGTGTTGATCTCGGGAATCCATTAAAGCACACCTTCTCGGTTGAAGGAACGTATTAATTGTTCAAGCTTTACATTGTTGAAGTTGTTCATTATTATAAAGTCCCTTCAAAGATCTGGTATAATCAACTTTATCTTGCTTAATATCCCACAAAAACATTTAAAACCATTGATCCACCCCGAACTACCCCTGTTTGCCATGTGTATCAAAAAAAAAAAATCCTACTTACAAAAATATGTAGAACAATCAGATTTCTTAATGTCTTTAGTAACCTTAGCCTTGTGTTGAAAGTATCTCCGTCATTTAGAAGTGACAACTCTTAAGAGTTAAATCTTGGATCATTGACCGTATTTTCCCAAGGTTCTTGTCATAGAATTTGTGGAAAGGAAGGATATCTCCATCTCCTTCATCAAACAAAGGTTACATCAAGGGTCCTCTCACCCTGGTCAAAGAGGCACGACCTAAAGTAGTGAGGAAAGGTCAAATCCTCTTAAAGGTGCTATCCATCTCTCCACAAATATGAGTAACAAAGGGCTAGTTAGATCTCATCCCTGACTACAAAATGACACACTATGATGTATCTCGCCTCTAAGCTCGCTATCAAATCGTGTTGTTGTTTGGCTTGAAAAGGAGAATGAATTTGGATACCAACATATCGACATTGTGGTTTTCAAGATTAAAAGAAACCAATTTTGCACTATGTTAAAAGTTCATGTTTCATGTTTTCTAGGTGTGCCCAAGGGTCCAAGCTTTGAACCCAATGCTATGATACCAATTTTAACGCCAGCAAAAATGACATTCTAGGAACATGCTTCAACCCAACACTTAACCCAAAAATTGCAACTATTTTTTTGTTTAAGTTATAGGAAGGTTGCAAGGGTGTTTGACCCTTAGAGTCTATTAAATTAACTTACATCACTAAACTCAACTTTAAGATCGATAGGCCAGGTCTAGTTAAAAGATTAAACTTTGAAATTACTTTACCTCTAAGTTCGATTAATTAAAGGTCAACTAGGAAGTTCCATAACTTAATTTACTTGGTTAAATGTTTTCTCTTCTTAGTTAATGTTCACTCCAAATATGACTAACTTCATACTTAATTAATCTAGTTTCATTATCCTAATAGTTTAAAGTCCTTTTAATTAATTCTTACAACATACTAATGATTAATAGAGTCTTTACATCCCAAGGAAATTTACATGGCCCCACTCACCCATCTACACATACCGTTAGGGATTTTAATTTAAACATTTAAAATTCATTTCCACCAAACAAAAGTAGGGTGAAACCTCCACCCTTAGATCAAATCAATCTTGGCCACTAGATCCTAGGATTCCAAAGATTTTTTTAAAGCCTCTCCTTTGTTCATTTCCCTCATTTGGTCTATTTTTTTGTTAAAAGAAATTGCAGGTTGGATAGGAGGAAGCCATGGGAGCAAAGGAGGAATAACTATGGAAGATTCTACAAGGAGATCTAGTTTATATTAGTTTATATTAAAGTTTTATTATGGTTATTTCTTCCATTCAAGGATTGGGAGGGATTTCCTTCACCAATCTAATTTTGTTTCAAGACATTTGTATTTGGGTTTTCAAAATTGGGGAAAACCCTACATGCATTGTTATTTTTGTAAGGAATGTTTTTAATACACCATTTGTATGTTTTATTGTTCAAATCCATGGGATTACTCTTTGTTTACATGCTGGAAGTCATTAGTTAAATTTCACATCTTACAAATTAGTAATAACCAGCTAATTTTTTTGCACAGCGCGGATCCGCGAGTTCTATCGTAAGTGACAAAACCAACACCCAGATCGTTGACAATTTTTACACTTGTGCAAAAATGGGCAGCTAAAAATGTCATTACAATGGATAGAATTGGTGAAGTATACCTAAGCTAGGGAGTTTCTTTCGAGATATTGTTATTCTTCTTAAATTAATTAATGATTACATAAAATCTGCACCTATGTTTGCTATTACAAAGTGTAACAGATCACATAGCCTACAATTTCATGCTATCTTTAGCATAAGAACAAAAGGCCCCAAAGGATAGTTGTGTTTTCTTGATGAAGACATCCAATTGCGAAACGAGATGAAATGCTAAGTTTTGGAATAGCAGACATAAATGCAGATTACAGAAATCAGAGTTCATTACTAGATGTTACAAGTTTTCTTTAATGTTATTTCCTTCATGATTAAGACATTAAATTATATTACTGAGCTATTTAGTTCATCATACAATTCATACAAAAATCTGAAATGCGGAAAGAAATACACAACTCATTTTCGACTTCTATATCTTATTCATAAGAAATTTCAAATGTGCCCACAAGCCGTGGGATGTAATTGAAAATTAAAGTACAAATCTTGAAATAAGAAGTACAGATGCATGAAAGAGATAATCAAGGAGTATGAGTGTACCCGTCATTTCCTTGGGTCTTCTCCTTTGGTTGATGCATCTTCATCTTCAACTTAATCCTCACCACTTGAAGCACTATACCTAAAAAGAAGAAAAGAACAAAATCATCAGTTAAGAGCTGAGGGTTAATCCATATTCCTACATTGTCCTAATTCATGCATATGAATCTCTTACAACAGAGATATAAATTACTTGGAGATCATACTTGCATACATGATTTACTCACTCAGAAAGGAGGGAGAAGAAAAAAAAAACCATGGACATAAGAGAGGCCAAAAGCCTAAATATTTTCTAACTATTTTCTTAAGTGTGCAGGTATAGGTTACAGCCAAGAAGAAATAAATAAAGTCTTTCAACAAAGATTGTAGAGTTCAATGACTTCTATCCTATGGCATAAATCATTTAAGTCATTAAGTACATGCTTTGGAATGAAGGAAGAATACAACTCAAGTTTCAGTAACTGTCATACAAATAGAAGAAGTTACAGTACAAAAGAGAGACTGACAAATAGAAGTACATGTTTTAGATTGCAACTAAAGAAGAATCAGATTTCAAGAAGTTGAAGTTAACTGGAAAGAAAGGATTACAGCTGAAATAGAATGAGAAAGAGGATTCTGGGAAAATTTTGACAGGCTTCGCCATGTAAAATGGACATTTACATCTTTCCATCATGTTGTTTTTAACTAATACATGCTTTAAAAGATTTATGTAAATCAAGTAAGTGATACAGAAAAAAGCAAAAAAGCATGCCATGATCAAGATAACAGTTATTATGTTTCAGTTTCCAACAACAAATCAACTTCAACAGAAAAGTGTTACATTCTGTATTTTGAATTAGAAAATACTACTACAGCTAAAAAAGGAAGGAAGAGAGAATTGGAAAAAATTTGCCAGGGCTTCACCATGGAAAATCAACATTTCAAATTTTCTAGCATGCCAGAAATACTACTATCAAAGAAATAAAGCATCTAAATAAAAGAAACAAGATTACAATATTTCAACAAAGCATCTGAATCAAGGCTTATGCCTGAGAATGGTATTACATGGATGAATAACTACTTATAATTTCCAGAAAGCCACATGTAAGGTACAAAGACCTCTTAAGATCAAGAAAAATTGCAGAATCGAATGAAGTAAAGTAATTTCTAGTACCCATGGCAAGGGAAAGATACCCAAATATGGGTTTTTACTATCTCAAACTTTAAATTGAAAAATACAGATCAGGGTAAGGAAAAAAATTTCAATGGTAAAATTGAAGCAGAGAAAACCCTCAAGTAATCATCAACTTCAAAATCAAATAGTGCAAATGCAACTATAGGTTACAAGGCATCAATTCAAAAGGTGAACTGAAGAAAGAGATATATAAAATATTGCAAACTTTCAGGCAAGACATTTTAGTTACAGACTTTATCATAGTCAAGCTAACTAATTTCAACAAACATAATGTCTTTCGAAAGCATACAACTGTAACACCATGAACTCACTGAGCATAATTCATATTCAAATGGTTAAGGAACCAAGACCACTTACAACTTACAACCACGAGAATTTTCATAACAAGAACAAATATAATCCCCAAGAAAGAAGAATTTCCTAGTAATAGATACAGTTTTCATGCACTTAACTATGAAACAAGTGTTTTGCTATTAGCATGTGAGCACATTTCAAAATTTCATAAGTAAACAAATATCAAAGTATAGAACGAAAACTGATTGCTTTAGATGAGTATAGAAATTTCAAGTTTTATTTCATCTCCTGAAACATCCCAGACTATCAAAGATTCATAAAACTATACATGGCCATTGAAATCAGAATGCAAGCTGCTCATACAAAAGAGAAAAGCATATAAAATCAAAACCCTCTATTTCAAGCTGTAAGGGAAAATCCTGAGTCTACACATTTGGTTTTAAACATGGTTTTGAGTTCGGGAAACTCAAAACAACAATATTTATAAATAGCAACAACGATAAAACATATTACTCAGAGATCAACGGAAGCTTTTATCAAGGTCTTAATATTCTGCAAGCCCACTAAAGGTAAAGAAGGGAGTTTTGGTTAAATACAAAAAGCATAGCTATTATTTCCACAATATTCTCAACAAATGCAAAGGAAATTACAATTGTCTTAAGGTAAAAAAACTCAAATAGAGAGGAGGTAGAGGTAAATACTCATATGAGAAGAAACTACTTTATGGCCAATACAGGAAAATGAAGTAAATACAAAGCCCTCTACAACAAGATAAGAATACCCAAATAAAAAATCCTCTCGAGGATATCATATTTTGGGTTTTAAAATAAAGCATTCAATCAAAATATGAGCAGAGTAAAGTTTTAGATCTCGAAAAGCTTGGGTAGAGGTCAATAATAGACTCACCAACATGAAAGGATAAGTCTTGAGCTCAAATACAGATACCCAGAACTCAAAATACACAGATCTATAAGTCATGATGTAGACTGGCTCAAGATTTCACTCACCTTCATCCTTGGTGGTTTCAAAGTTGATTGACCATGAACACCCCCATTGGAAAACATACAGATATGAAGAAATGATGACCCTCTACGGAGATTGTAGAGCTTACAAGCTCGAAAAACCCATCACAGTGTCAACATTGGTCGATGAAACATAGAAACCAAAAAATCACTCAAAGCATGATCAAGGATCAGAGTTACAATGAGCTCCACATTCACTTTCCATGACTACAGATTGAAGCCCCTAGAATGAACTTGAATGATTCAGCATAAAAGATCAATGGTAGAAAATATCCACAACCACCTTTCTTAGAGAGCTCGAACAGAGCAAAACAAGAAGGATGTAGACCCAATCGAGCTCAGAAACCATTAATGCATAAGGAATCAAACTCGCAAAAGTGTCAACAATGGTGGTAAAAATTTTGCCAGAGCTTCACTATGGAGCAGAAACAGAAGAGAATGAACTCAATTTCATTTTCCTTTTTACATTTCACAAAATAAAGCACAAAGAAACCCTAACTGTAGGTTAGAAATTGATGGTTTGTGATCAAATAGTTCAAAATCAATGGCCCGAGATCATCATCAATATCAAAGAAAACTCAACCCAGGATTAATAATGCCACCAACAAATTTCCAAGGGGTGAGTCATCATGCAAAGGGGGCCAACCTCACGTTTTTAAACAAAATCATTTCATTTTGACTTTCAAAATTCTTAACTATAGTCTCCTCATAATGCAAAGCCGACAAGGAAATTACAATGCAATATTAATCAAAGGTGGCAGAGACTATAGTATGGCATGTATATTAACCAAAGGTGGAAGACCTTATAATTTTCTAAGTCCACAAGAGTGGCCAAACCCAATGAAGACAAGAGCTCACAACCACAGGTGGCCCCACTGATGGTGATAGATTGGACATGACTTGGAATGCATTTTTTATGTGATCACAAAGAATAGAGAAGAGGTTAAAATCAGAATGCAAGCAACCTTTTGAAGACCAAATTACCTTATTTTTCACAAAATAAGAGTTGATTATGATTGCACATGTGCTCCTAGTGGTCCCCACTATGAGGTGAATAATTTTGCTAAAGTATTGGAGATCAAAAGTATTTATTTTCTTGCATAGGAGTATTTTGCATGCCTTCACAAGAGGACAAAATAGACAAGAAGAAAAATTTGCATGCTCAAGGAAGGAGACTTTCCCAACAAGAAAGATTTATTATTAGAAAATTATTCACCCATTCTTTTCTTAAAATTGAACAATCAACTTCAGTTTGACTGATGTAATCAAAGGCTATTAATGCCTCTTTGTACTAGTTTGTTTTATTTTATTCCTTTATTCATTATTAAATAAAGGATAAAAATAGGATGCATGGGCGAGTATAGCCTTAGTCTATTTTTAGGAAGGGTGGGTTGATCAAATTTGCTATATATTGTGTGCCTTGGCAAAGCACAAAGGAGGAATTTTTAGATACAGGAGTGTTGAAGCAATTATTTTGCCAGTTTTTCCCTCTCAATGTGAAGTATTTTCTACCTTTCCAATTATTTGCAGTCTTGTGTATGTTTTCATTAATCTTGTGAATGCAAATTCCCTAGTTAATCATCTTACCCCATTGTAAATTCAGTAATTTCCGCATGATATTAATGTGCATGTTTAGCTTGGTAGTATTGTTGTGATACTTTCCTAAATACAAGTATTTTTCCCTTAAAATTCTGCAGAAAAATATTGGTTCGTGTATCAAGAATCCTTTCATATATTAGTGTCAAAAAACATTGCCAATATACTGCCAGTAGGATCCTCTAGCTTCATGCGCAATGCATTATATATCCATAAAAAAGCGAGTCCCAATTTTATTTAACACAATGCAAAGAAGTTTATCTATTTATAATTAGGTTTTTACTACTTTATTTACCATTAACCCCACAAGAGAAAGCATGATATCAATAGTTTTCCATGTTAATGTGTGTAATGGTAGCAACAAATGCAACTTGTTGGCGGGGTTGTGGGTACTGCATATGTGGATATCAACAATGGTTTTTACCACCATTACTTCCAAACTCAATGGAACTAAGACACATGATGCTTCTAATGTACCTAACCAAATACAAAGTGCCCCTATTTTTGGTACAGTGGAGTACAAGGAATAATTTTTTTACTATGCCATGTAGTTAGGCTACTTTTCCTAAATGTCATAACTTTGGATTTTTTAATAGCCATAATCAACATGTGTATATCATGTTCAACTTCTTTCGATTGAAACTGCTGTTGTGTGGCCTCATCACATAATGTTCCCCATAAGGTAATGGCTATAATATATCCTGTGTAGTCCTTTATGGTAACAATAGACCATTGAGTACAGGTCCCATCTTTTTGGGTAATGGTAGAAACAATGGATGCGAGAGGTAACCAAACCAATAAAATATAATATAGGCCCTAAAGTTATCTCTTGGATCACAATGATATTGGTGAAATGGAAAAGGTAGTTCAAAATTTTGGGGTAATATGTACACATAAGCGTAGAAAAGAATCCATGTTATGAATGAGCTCCCATGGGATAATAGAGTCTTTATATGTTGGTTTGATATATTTTAGGATACCCTTGGACATTGAATAAACCGCTCCAACTTGAAATTTTTCATGGTAATAGGTAGCAACATTTACAAAGCAAGTCACATTCATGTCATCACCTAGAGCATCGATGACATTGAAATTCAAAACCTCACCCTCACCCTTTTTATTGACATAGCTATGTATATTTCCTTTCCAAGTTATCTTGCCTTGAATCACCTAATTCATATGGTGCAAATGTAGTTTGTAACCATTGTTCACAAGCTGGTAGATGAAAATCAAAGGAACTAGCACAAGAAGTTATATGATGCATTGTGGGCCGATAGGATCACTCCTAAGAAGGAAATAGGTATGTCACCTTTCCAAATGTTGTATGGAGTTGAGGTAGATATTCCCCTCACAATTGAGATGCCAGCTCTCAAGTTGCTTTGTAAGAAATAGAAGATGGTCAATATAAAGACTCCATTGACAAGAGGATCCTCTTCCTGGAGAAGCTGGAGGAAAGCAGATGCCAAGTGGTGGATAGAATTAAAGAACACCAATTGAAAGTGAAGAAGATCTTTGAAAAGAGGGAAAAGGCAAGAGAATTCAAGGTTGGAGACTTTTTCCTACTATGGGACAAGAGAAGAGAACCAAAGGGTAGCCATGGAAAGTTTGATTCATTGTGGCTCGGCCCATTCCAAATTCATGGAACTTGTGGTGAGAATGTTTTTCTCCTCTCATACTTGAATGAAACACCATTAAAATTTCCTCGAAGTGGGAAATACTTGAAACTGTATCATCAGTGAAAGCGGCTTGTACCTCACCTTGTACCATAGGTTATTTGTGTAGGTGTGTTTTTCCCTTTTCTGTTGCATGGTTTTGGTTAAATTTTTTTTTGGTTTTTGTTGTGTGTGGTTTGGCTGGTGTGTTTTCTCCTTCTTCCAGTCTTTCACATAATTTTACATGACTCTACAAGGCCCAATGGATAAGGCACTGGTCAATGTAATATGTTTTGAAACTTGATATTCTAGATCCTCATGTCGTGCCCTAGCCATGCCCAGTTCACGCCATGTCCCCAAGCTAGAGGCAAATGTTGTCTCTTGAAAATTGCTCGATTTTCATAGCCAAAGTCAACTTTTTTGAGCTCATGCCCTTCGTTGATGTTTAAGCCAAGTTAGAGATTCAAGAAATCAGCAAAAGTCGTTCCCTATAGCTATTTGAACCTCTGTTTTGCTCATTTTATGAAATCCTCCATTTCCTGGTCTGTGCACGTAATATCCTCTTTGCAACCTCCATTTTTGATTGAAAATTTTCACTTGTTTTATGGCCTGGGTCGTCAAATCATTTTTTTTCCTTCATGCCTTTGGTTTGTGAAGGAAATTTGAAAATTGGACTCAAAATGATGAAGTTCTCTTCATTTGTGTATTTTTTCCACAGTCGGGAATGATGGGCATTTCTTTCCCCATCAAATTTTGCCTCAGCATCCTGAGTGATACGTGGGTCTCTCTGATTGGATGTGGTTTGGTCATACTTCAAAATCCAGTGGAAGTAGCCACGTGTCACAATGACGCAACTCCAGGGGCAGGGTCCAAGGGACAATCTTCAATTAAGCGCGGGCTTTCCACGTGTCCCAGGTACAAAATGAAGGTAAAATCGGCTAAGTATGGAAGGCTCAGTGGATGGCTCCACGTGTCACAATGGTGTAATTCCAAGGTGGGGCAGAAAGGGCCAATTACCAAATCAATGCTAGATCACCACGTGGTCAGAGTCATTGGAGAGGAAAATCCCGCCGTTGAAAAGTCAAAGCGGACAAGCGGGCCATCGGGGGATTTGAGATTTTGAGCCTCTTTGTAAAAAAGGCAAAAATTAAAAATTAACCCACAGCCCCGATCAGGCTATCAGGGAAAATGTCAAAGCTTGATCCTGTAGGGGAAAAGTAAAATATGTAGCCCGCCATTGCAAAGTAAAAGCAGATGAGCGGGCCATCGGGGCACTTTTGGAAATTTAACCAAATTCCCAAAAGTGAAGTAAAAATTCTATAATTGATCTACAGCTCCGCCAAAGGTCTCGGGCCTGCCGTTGAAAGTCAAATCAGAGCAGCGGGCTGGTAGAGAAAATTGAGTGTTTGAGCCTTTTTCCAAAAAAGGTTAAAATGTTTAGAAAAGAGTCACGACCCCGTCTCTAACCAAAATGTGCCATGTGTCCTAGTTAAATCGGAGTAGAAGGTTGGCGAGAGGAATTTACGTTTTTGATCCTTTTTCAAAAAAGGTTAAAATGGTGAGAAAAGGGTTGTGATCCCATTTCCAATAAGAAAGTGCCATGTGTCTAAGTTAAAAAGACAAAGTGAGGCTGTGGGCCAATTTTTTCCAAATTTCCAAATCTCACGAAAAATCACAAAATGGGAAAGGCTTCCCTCGTGACCGCTCCAATCCCTTCCTACCATGTGGATGGCCCAATTTCAGAGTTAGAGGAGAAAATCAAATGGTCTATATTTAAACTGGAAAATCGAATGTAACGATTACTTTGCAAGATCTGGTTTTTAACTTGCCATGAGCATTTTCTTCACAACGGAGGAATTTGAAAAGGCGTTTAGGATTTGTGAAGTTGTAACGGTTTCTTGTGAAGAATATAATGACTTCTCAAAGCCATTCCAAAGGGTTGGAGATTGATTTCAAAAGACCAGAGTGCTCTGTACCTAGAAAAAATGGAAAACACCATTCTTCTTCTATTTTCTCTTCTTCATCATTTTCGCAACAATATTTTAACGGTCTAGTAGTGCTGCCATTTCGTGAGGTTTTCAAAATAAATATTGCAATTGCAGTATATTTACTGTTGTAAGGAAAACATGGAATATAGAAAAAGGAAAAATTCAATAAAAACAAAGACACAAGCAATAGGAAATGTAAAAAATAATTTAAAAGTTCAAATGTATGACCGTGGCAGAAACATAATGGTGAAAATATGAGAAAGACCAGTAACACAAGTATGTAAAGAGGTTTTCATGTTTCCTGAGAATTAATGGAAAAATTGAGACATCAACATGTGGAAAGTATTGGTTACCTCCAACATTAAATTCTATTGATAAGTGCTTTAGCTGAGCTAGAAAAGGTAATGCAAACATTACCTTGTGTATGTCTTGGTTATAGTATTTGATTTTGGTTTGAAGATAGATGTATTAAATGGAAAGAGTGAAATAGTTTCTTTTGCGAATAAATTTTTTTAACAAGAATTGAATTCACACATCGAACCAAATTCTAAAATAATGTTGGGAAGAACTACATAATAGGCCTGGTATGGAGTTGGAATGATGTAGATAATGGAAGGAATATCTTAAATAAAAGGGGCTTGAAGACAAGGCTAGGATGCAACTAGAGTAAAGTCAAGAAGAGGGTGCATGCATTTCTTGTAGGAAACAATTCTCACCCAGGATTCGATGATTTGGTGATGTAAATGGAAGAGGAAGGGTTTTTACTTGAAATTAACTTTACATAGCATGACTCTGATGGAAAGGTACATGTTATGTGGACATAGTGAGAAGCTACTCATTATCTATCCGAATAGTTAAGAATCTTCGCATGTGTGTTGAGTTTCACACAATGATGAAAATCATCTCAAGGATTGAAGAGAAAGATATACATGTAAGGGTTCATGTATAAATTATTGGTGACATGAACTATAAAAGCTACTAAACATTGGCTTCTCTTATAACATGGCTATAAATGTAATTGCATGCAAGCTGATAGTCATGAACTGGGTGATGTGTATGGACTTGATGTTAAGGCATGTATGCTTCATAGATGAGGTCTATATGATTTATATACCAAAATGGAAGTAACCATCCCCTTGTGGAAATAATTATGCATGAGGTGTCTAATACACCAAAATGGTGTCTCGCTTGGAGGAGAATAAAAAACTACATGTACCCTTATCTTTATATGACACCCCTCACCTGGGTAATCAAAGATCTTACATGGTGACTACTCCTCAACCTACAAGTTCATCGCCAAGATTGATGTGTGAAATATACACACTAAGTATTTCAATCATTCATTAAAGGAACAAAGACTTTTGGTGCTAGCAAAGAAAAAAAAATTAATTAGATTTCCAAGAAGCATATTCATATTAGTGTACCCAAGGTGTTAAGAATGGTAGATCATGTAGCGCAGTTTATTTATAATATATTGAACTAGAAGAGATAAAGAGTGGGTAAGTGCACGAAGTTGGTGGACAATTCTGTGGACATAAAAACCTGAAATAAAGGAACTGCGATCACGGTTTACATACCGCGATCAAGGTTTTTAAACCGTAATCACGGTTCCTGAATTCCAGGTTCGTTAATTACCGAACCTAAAACTATGATCGCGGTTTAGAACCGTGAGCGCGGTTATAAACCGTGATCGTGGAACTCTGAGACAAAAATTAGCATCCGCGACTCCTTATTTTCCTCATTTTTCATTTCAAACCACGATTTTTCCTAAATGTTTTTCACTCGCGCTTTGAATACCACCTCAAAATTGCTCATCAAACTTATGGATAGCGATAGATTCAACCATGCCACCAAGACGAGGAGGTAAGTCCCCGATTATAATCATGTTTTTGCATTTTAGGTTTTTTTGTATTTTCATGGGTTTTTTGAAATGTTTGTTTATGTATACAATTTTCTTGTTTTATCAGTTGGTCGGCAAGCTCAAAATCATGCAAACCATCAAAAATTCTTCAAAACCAACCAAACATTCCTCAAAACCCTCCGAACATTCCTCAAAACCCTCCTCTAAGCATAGATCCGCCTCCTGTGGCTCCTTCTATCCCCACTGAGCTAGCAGGAATGCAAGATAATATCATTGAAAGAATCCAAGAAAATAAAATTGTCATTGAGAACCTAATTCAAACTATAAGACAAAATCATGCTACAAATCCATCTCGCATGACTTTAGCCAATACATTACAAACATTGATTGGCGAAATCGAGTCTGCAACCAACCAAATACATAGATGGAACACCTTTAAGTGATTGTAGGCGGTGGTATGCGGATAAAATATCCCATGCAGCCAAAGAAGACAAATTTTTGGGAAAAGACCTCATTTGTGCATTATTTACCGACCTAGAACCAATGCCCCCAGCGTAGTTACTTGCGAAACGGTTCCCAATCCATTGGTGCCATGATAACGAATCAAAATTTTTTTTTGGGACCGATGGTGGATGGTTTTTGATTATCCACCATGAAACAACAATGAGGTTCCTCTTTATTTTTTGAAGAAATTATATTACAAGTTCGTGCTCAATGAGGTCCCAAATTATTTTGACTTTTCTGACTTTTTTGGTCGAGGAGGTGGCTCTGCACAGAGCAGACCTGGTGCACGCGTAGGTCAGCCTAGGATCCCCCATGCCCCAAAACCCCCACTACCTTCAATTATCCCTCCTACAATGAAGGAGGTTGTGGATATTGATACATTGCATGCATTGAGGGAGCTCACTGACACTCTCACCCAGCATATTGACCAGATTGCATCTGGTGATGTTGGTGGAGGTGCCAGTTCTAGTGCACCACACCACTGTGGATCATGTGGTGCCGTATGCACTGTAGGCGAGACATCATTTGCTGGTTCACAAGATTTCTTTTCTATAGATGAGATGTTGGGGAATGTTTTTGGAACTGGTGCCACTGATATTGGTCTTTCACAGGTAAATTTCAAATAAATTTAAATAATATATATATATACAATAGTTTAATTCACATGTTTGAGATTGTAGACACCAAATTTGTGTCTTACGACCCCTTGTGACCCGCATCTCATCTCGCAATATAACCTCATCACCTAAACCTTACACAATTATTTATTAATTGCCTTCTAATTGATAAATCCACATCACCCTACCTACCACCTCACTTTGCCACTTCATCATGACCTAGCCCTAACCCTAAAACTAACCTAATTAAGACCCATAACTTGGTCCACACCTACACCCATAACTAATGACCCCTTTCTCGCACCCAAAACCGACCTTCTAGTCACTTGACCAAGCCCGCAACTGATCTCTCGGGAGAAAAGCAGGGAAGGTGGGCTATTTTACTAAAAATAGCCTACTTTTTCCTTACCGATGCCGGTTCCTACTCGACCGCCGTCGGTTACGCAACCGCCATCGGTTCCCTGTAAATGGGCTCCCCAAACCAAAACAACGGATCGGAATTTCATTTTTGGAGATCAGTCAAAGGATTTCTGGATCAACAGAGAGCATTGCGAGCGAGGAACAGAGTCCTGATCTTCATTTAATCAAGCAGAGACGAGTAAAGAAACCAGAAGTGCTTGCAGTAGAGGAGATCAACTTGCATCTTCATCAAAACCAGTAAGTCATATCTTGCATGTCCTCTGTTATAACATTTCTTATGCTCTTTGAATCTCAGTCCTCCTAAATCCGTTTCTGAATCCACTACCCAACGTGCCATTGCATCTAACTGTCATTCTTTTACCCCTCATCATCTCATTTCCTAATATCATCCATAAACCAGCCTTACAAACACCATAGCTACTAAGAAGATCTTAGAACCCACCGGTATCGGTTATCAGTAACCGGCATCGGCTATCATAACCGGCATCGGTATCAGTAACCGCCATCGGTTCCTCTGATCAAAACCAGAAAACCAGCCTTTCCCCTACCCAGTTCAATGAAACAATTTAATTGATACTTTACAGTCTTTTGTGTTAATTCATATTAGCAGGGGAACTGACCACCTTCGAAAGGAAGTTTTATATTTCCTGGGCCCAAGGCAGTTTCCTCATTTATTGTTTAATCAAATCTTGTGGTCTTGTGTTCTTATTTGCAGGTAGTCCTTCCAAGACAAAAAGGAGTTCTTCGCAGTCAGCTTGATCTTTCTCTACGGTACGCGCACACCATCTCGACATTCCACAGGTATTCCTCCTAGCCCCTAACCTTATCTGTTTCTAAAAGGAACGAAACATTTCCGAGTGAAACATTTTGGCACGCCCGGTGGGACCCATTTTGGGTTTCTTTCTTTTGCTTATTTTCATTTTAGGAAGCATATTTGCTGTTGCTGCTTTTGTTATATATTTCGTAAAGTATTTGTCTTGCTTTTCTAGTTTCGCATTAGTGAAAGTCATCTCTCTTGCTTCATCGAACATAATTTTCGATTTGGGTTTAAAACACATGCATTGCATTCCTGCTTGTTGTTCTTCAATTCTAGTGAACATAGATTAAGTAACAGGTCGTACACGTGGGGGTGATATCCACGGTATTGACAGGAAATTAACCCTAGTTTCACTGCACAACACATACCGAATCACTTCACAATTAACACAACAGCTCAAACATCCCCCCTTTTCCGCGGTATTCCTCCGCCCGATTGAGGTAACCTTATAAGCCAAAACAAACTTGACATTTCCCCTAGGTCTTGTTGTTTAGGATTCTGACATCATCTTACGTCTAAAGGCATAAGCCCACGATAATTAAAATTAACCCTAGGATTAGTCTCTGGATTTGCGTGTGCATCTTGCTTGTTTTCAAATTTTGTTTTCTCTGTCATACTTTGTCTTCTGTGATCAATAAGTTGATAAATATACTCAACGTTGCTAAAAATCAAATTAGCAGCCTTTTATATCTTCTTATCCTAGACTTTTGACACCGGCATCGGTTAAGGGACCGACGTCGTTTGCTCTGTGACCGACACCGGTTAGTAAACCGATATCGGTTACTGTCTTCATCATCCCTGACAAACCAGCAACCTGCCAAATTCATCATTCTGAGGTTGTTTTTGTTCTTGATAGATTGAAACTTTCCTGTGTGTTCTTGTCCATGGTTGTCATCACTTGGAAGCAAGCCACCGCCATGGTTTCACATGCCTGCTCTGTGTCTTTGCCTGAATCACCCCCTTCACATTCTATAGGGAACCCTACGGACACCAGTGAGATCCCCCAAATTCCTGTAGGAGACAAGGACTTTGCCAAATTTCTGGATGCTAATCCCAGTGCTGTACAATACTATTTGTCTCATGCCCCCGACCGTACGCCTGATGGTCAGCTCCTTATTGGCATGCCTATTAGTATAGCTGCTCATTTAGCTCCCACTCCTCCTGATAACACTGCCTTACTTCCTGCATCTCTAGCCCCGTCTCCCAATCCGACGGCTTCAGAGGTTCATACGACCCCGATTAGCTTTCCTTTGGTTAATCTTGGACCCCACGTATCGTTACCACCAACTGCCCCTACCTCATCTCTCTTTCAGACCACTCCATTCATGACTTACTCTCTGCCACCTATTCACACAAGCTTTCCCTCTCAAGCTCCGCCTACCTTTTCATTCCCATACACGTATCCAGTAACCTCAACACCTTATATGGGACATCCCTATTCTGTTGCTCCAACATACTCATCCTCCATACCTTATCAACACTTAGCCCCACCATTGTCCAGCGGAAGCCCTTGGTCCAACTTGCCTCCGTTTACCACAACCGCACCATCATCTCATCCAACCACAGATTTCATCAAACAAATGATGGACAAAATGCAAAACCTGGAGGCTTCATTTGGGAAGTAGTAGCGCCTTGACATACGAGCAAGTTTGTCGGAGCCCATTCACCCTTCCCCCCTTCATTCATATCCTCCTCAATGGGAGTTGCCAAAATTTACTCGTTTTAACAGTAAAGAGGATCCTCAACAACACTTGCGATCATTTAGACATGCTTGTTATTTGATTGCCCATGATGATGCCTTGTTACTCCACACCTTCCCCATGTCCTTATCAGGACCCGCCTTGGAGTGGTACAGTGCTTTAACCCAGCACTCGATCTTCTCTTTTAACCAACTAGCCCAATCTTTCTTGGATCATTTCTCCATTAACATTGCCAAGAAAGTATCTATCACCGACCTCTATGCCATCCGACAATTTGAGGATGAATCTATCGCAGATTTCGTTGGACGATGGCGGGGCCTTATCAACCAACTTACGTATGCCTTGCCTCAAACCGAACTTATCGAACTGTTTACGCGGGCTTGCGCTAAGCACATCTCCCCCACCCTCCAAATTCAAACTTTCCGCACATTCGACGAGGCCTTTACCATGGCTCGGAAACTAGAAATTCGAGCCTTAGAAGAAGAGAAATTGCGGTTGCGTAACAAAAACCCCAATTTCCGAACTCCTGATTCTACCAACAAGCCAAACACCACCACTCCTCACGCGTCCACTTCTTCTAAATCAAAAGGAGCTGTCCACGCGGTAATGGTCAAATCTCAAACACCGTCCAATACTCCGCCGAAAACCACCTATAAGTACAAAGCCGAGCCCACCAATTACACTCCCTTGGGAGAAACTTATGGCGTCATCCTGGAGAAATTGCTCAAAGCTGGGGCTATCACCTTGCCCCCTGTTAAACCTCACTCTGGGTTTGACTCCACCCACGCAATACCTTCCTGGTACAAAGAAAATGACTTTTGTAACTTTCACCACGTAAAAGGACATAGTCATGAAAACTGCAAGATGTTGAAAAACATAGTGCAGGAAATGGTTGACGCAGGGGATATAACCCTCGATAATCCTAACGCCCCTGCTAACCGAAATCTGAAAATTTTCAACAAGCCATTCCCGAATCACTCGTCCAACAGTAATGTAAACCAAGATATCTTAGCCGAGGAGAGTGTTCATGAGATCCATGCAGTCTTCGATTCTCAGCCAAAAGCCTCTATTGAAATTTTTTTGAATCAAGCCTCTCCACCAACACAGGAGTCTGAACCTCCTTCACCACCATCAAGCCAAAGTGAAATCATTCCTTTACCCATAAAAGAGTTAACTGCCCGGACTTCTCTTCTCATCGATGAGTCTTCTTACACCACATCCCTACAAGACTGTGAGCGGATGTTATCTAATTTATCTATTTCCCAAACGTCCCCTTCTACCACTCTTGCTGCACAAGAGGAAGGCTCGCCACTCCTTTTGACATCCTTAGACGAGAAATCTCTTACACTGACATCACCACATTCTTTAAACATGACAGATCCCCTCAAACACGCCCTCCTACCTATTAGTCCCTCATCGCCTAAATCTTTTCAACGACCGGTTGACCTCTTAACATCTATTGATACAGTGCCTCATCTACCTCCTGTGTCACACCCACAGTGGACTGGAATCACAACCCGTCGTTCCTCTGTACAAAAATTACAAATCACACCTGGAGACTGTCATTCCACAGAAGATAGACAGGCCCTATGGGAACGTTTGAGTACCCCTTTTTCTACTCAAATGCAAATGACTGATCCTGATGTCTCCACCATATACCCGAAGTGTTTACAGAAGCTTAAAATGCCCCTGTTCTCACCTTCACCCCCCTCACCTCTACCAAATGCCCCGTCCACTTCTATCAACTTAACCAGATCTTCCCCTACGCTTGGGACCTCACCAATGCCCAGTCTAACGCACCCGCCTAAGCGACTCGATCTATCCAAAAATAAATCCGTCCCGCCACCTAGGAGACAAACTCAATCCATGCCCCTATCACAATCAAAACCATCATCGTCATACCTACCTTCCATATTGGGACCCCATCCCTCTACCTTACATCAATATATCATACCTCCTGCGTTTTCTTCAAAACAACCTACGCCTTCCGCACCCATACGAAATTCTAAGGGTATATCAACATTATCACCCCACGTATCCTGTCCACCTATCAACCCTAAACAAATTCCATCATCAAAAGATTTGTTTTCGGTCACTCCTATTTCCCCATGGTTGTTTTCTGATACCACATCATCTGCGGCCTCATCATCCAACATAGCTTCTGTGCCAAAGAAATCACGTTTAGTGAAAACCACGTATCAACACCCCTCGGCTAAACCACCACCCGTGCGAACCAACCACGCCCAAACATTACCAAAACCCGCACAACCAATACCCTCATCCTCTTCCGATTTTGACCCACTCAAAGGATCTTACGCCAAAATCCTTGCTATGTTGGTGGAGAATGCGACCATTTCCCTACCTCCACTTAGACCTTATGATCCGTCTAAACCCCGACCTATGGGTTACGATGAGTCTAAAATCTGTGCTTATCACCGCACACCAGGACATGATGTGGAGGGATGCAAAGCTCTAAAAACCATCCTTCGTCAGTCACCTCTCCCGGATAGAAAGATTAAGAAAGACAACTTACGAAGGGAGAGACCTTTAGTTTCCATTCCCTCTCCTATACCATCTGTCCCCGCCTCACCAAGATCTATCATTATTACAACCCCACCTCTTGAAGACCATGAGTTATCCCAACCATCTTCCTCATCTCAGGTCTATGAGATTAATATGATTAGTGTCGCTACTCGAGGGCAGAAAAACAATGGGAAAGCAAAAGAAAACACACCTGCGGCATCTCTTTCTCCGTCAAACATCCCGATTGCACCACCACCTAAAGTGGTCATTCGCGGACCCGCCTATCCCGTCTCTAATGGCATTGCCCACCGAAATATGATTAAACAACTTCACCAATCACCCGTAAAAACACCTTTGTATGATCTCATTCGGACTTCGAATCTCATCGACAAGCTCTCGTCGAGATCCTTCAGGATAGAGGTTTTACCTAATGAAACCTTTCACTGTCGCCTCCATTCTAACACCCAATCACGTTGCTTCTCTCACCAAACAACCCGCTTGCCCCAACCACTTCGTCTGCATGCAAACAAGCTGCTGCAGTCAGTTTCTCCGAAGATGAAATTGTTGACTTTGGTACAGAAGATCCTGACCCTGCTCTTTTCATCTCAGCTTACATCCGGGACATTCGGGTACGTCGTGTTATGATTGACGGGGGTGCTAGCCTAAACATCATCTCTTCAAAAGCCTTCCAACAAATGAATATCCCTTCTAGTTGCATGTGTGCCAACCCCATCATGTTGCGGTCATTCAATGACGCTATTACTTCTACCTTAGGCACCGTGATCCTCAACATTCGGGTAGGACCACGTACTTTACCCGAACTCTTCTATGTCTTGGAGGGAGAGTTCCAATATAATATATTGCTGGGTCGTCCTTGGATCCGAGCCATGGGATGCGTTCCCTCAACATTACATAGATGCATAAAATTTGAGTATGAGGGGAAGTCCTACACCGTAAAAGCTGACCCTCCCCCCTTTAAAACCTGCAATATGTTATACCGCCCTAACGATGTGCTTATACCAATCAAGACACCCATACATTCAACCCAACCATCCTCTTCAAATGTACCTCAACCATCCACCTCAACCGCGCCTACGCCTTCAACTGATGAAACCACCATCGCAAAAACCACTTCCCTTCCCGCAGCTAACATTCCAACCTCCGACCCCTTAGTAGATGTTTTTCAGCGCCTTACGCTGGGGGAGTACCGCCTATATAACGTTAGTTCTTTCCCTACCCCGCAGGAGTACGGACAATTACATGCACATCCCACCTACGACCGTCGCGTGGGGGAGGTAATCTCTTACGGACCACCCCATTGCCGCACTAACCTAACGTATGGGGGTGTTGACGCATCCTCCATTACCCCTGAACCTCCTCTTGGTGTGGTTCCCTTCCAATCCGATTTTCAATACTTGACAAATCGTCGTTTCGCCCTCACCTTCTTGACTCGCTGTGCGTGGAAAGGCTTTGGTTTTGGCCTTTACGAACAAGGCCGACATACACTCATTCCCGTGACTACCCGTAAACATAATGATCGCAGTGGTCTCGGTTTTCCCGAAACACCTACACAGGAGACACCTCCTGTCAGCTGTATCCTGGAAGAAGAAGACGTCGCCCCTACCAAACCATCATCACCCACTTTGCCATCATCACCCACAGAATCTATAGACCCTGAATCCATCCCTCCTAACTTTTTTTTTTCATAAATGCTATCTTCATAGGTCCTCTCACTTATCAACGTGATAATGAGGACCCATCTTCTCTTCCCCTTCTGTATCCAGACATGATCGAAGAGGATTCGCCTTTGATTAATGTTGTTGAATGCCAGGATGACGACTCCATCCTCACTTACCTTGGCGCGGATGATTCTTATATTCAACGAGCCTTACCATCTGAAACCCAAACCATGCTGAACGAATCTACCATAGAAATCAACATCCACACGGAGGAGGATCCTCACATTGTGAAGATTGGACAATCCCTTAACACATCAGAACAAGCCGCCTTTACTACCTTTCTCCGTGCTCGCAACCAAGCTTTCGCATGGTCTTACGCTGACATGCCAGGAATTGATCCTACCATTGCCGTCCATAACATCACCCTAAACCCCGATTCCAAACCAATCAAACAGAAATTGAGAAAAATGCATCCACGCATTGCTCTCTTGGTCAAAGAGGAGCTCCAACGACTCCTTTCTGTTTCCTTCATCTTGCCTATTGACTATCCTCAATGGATTTCTAACATCGTACCTGTCACTAAAGCGACAGGGGGACTTCGGATATGCACAGATTTCCGGGATCTTAACCTCGCTTGCCCTAAGGATGACTTCCCCTTACCTAGCATTGACCAACTTGTTGATCTAACTGCAGGTCATGAGATGCTCTCTCTCATGGATGGCTTTTCAGGATACAACCAAATTTTGGTTGCCCCGCGATCAACACAAAACGCCTTCATAACTCCTTGGGAACCTTACATTATCGTGTCATGCCATTTGGCCTTAAGAATGCTGGTGCTACCTATCGTTGGGCTATGACCTACATTTTTCATGACATTATGCACACTATCCTTGAAGACTATGTCGACGATCTTCTCGGCAAGTCTAAACATCGTAGTGAACATCTCGATGTTTTAACCATTATTTTTGATCGCCTGTTACAATATTCTGTCCGCCTTGACCAAAGAAATGTGTCTTTGGTGTTCTTTCGGAAAACTTCTTGGCTTTATCGTCTCTTTGCATGGCATTGAGGTCGATCCATCTAAAGTCAAAGCTATCCTAGAAATGCCCCCACCCAAAATCTCAAACAATTGCGTAGTTTACAAGGTAGGCTCCAATCTATCCGACGTTTCATCTCCCACTTTCGGATCGATGTCAACCTTTCCATCACCTCCTTAAAAAGGACATTGCCTTTCAATGGAGTGAGGAGTGTCACCAAGCCTTCGAAGCTCTCAAATCCTATCTCTTGCAGCCACCCGTGCTTATCCCACCCCAGGACGACCGCCCTTTCTACCTTTATCTTTCCGCCACTGACCATGCTATAGGTGCTATGCTCGCACATCGGGATTCGGCACGACGAGAACAGGCCGTTTATTATATAAGTCGTACCCTCGTGGATTATGAGACTAGGTATACACATGTAGAAAAATTGTGCCTTGCCCTATCATTTGTAGCCACCAAACTCCGACATTACCTCCTGAATCACAAAACTTTTGTCATCACCAACACAGACCCCATTCATTATATGTACGCCAAACCGCATCTAAACCAACGTATCGCTCGATGGCTTATGCTCCTCGCTGACCTTGACCTTGAATTCGTACAACAGAAGTCAATCAAAGGACAAACTCTTGCAGACCAACTTGCGGAGGCCCCTTTACCTGGGGAACAATTTACCAATTTTACCTTCCCCGACGAACTCATCGCCACTCTTTCACTCCGGGAAGAGTTGTATCAAATGACCCTCTTCTTCGATGGATCTAAATGCCAGCGCGGCGGAGGAGCCGGCGTTGTTCTCATTCCTCTCGACGCTGAGCCTATGCCTCTTTCATTTCGGCTTGATTTCCCTTGCACTAATAATACAGCGGAATACGAGGCCCTTGTTCTGGGTCTCCAGTTGCGCTACACTTAGGTATCAAATCTATCAATATTTTTGGCGACTCTCAATTGGTAGTCAATCAAGTTATGGGCATCTACCAATGCAAAAATGAGGAGCTTCAAAAATACAAACACTACGTGGATTCACTTCTAGCCTTATTTACTCACTATTCTATCCAAACTATTCCACGTTCCACTAACAAATTTGCGATATACTATGGCTTGCTTAGCCTCGCAAATTCCCGCCGCACTGTTGACTCGAATTATTCGTCGTGGTCCAACAACTTTTTGTCCCATCCTATTCAACCCGGTAGTTTGTACGATAAATCACCGTGTCTACTAGTTCGCGGGATACAGTACCACCAATTTCACGACTACCTTACAATCTCTGTCCTCCCACCTGACCTTACTAGTAACGGCAAACGTGCTTTTCTTAAAAGTGTTTCGCGTTATGTTGTCATGGGGGGACTCCTCTATAAACGTGGCTTTGATGGCATCCTCCTTCGCTGTCTAATTGGCGCGAGGCCACTCATACCATCCAACAGGTCCATGACGGTATTTGTGGTGGACATTTTAGCGGCCTTGCCGTGGCCAAACGAATCCTTCGCCTTGGTTATTATTGGCCTACTCTCAATAACGACTGCTACGAATATGTCAAGCATTGTGTTATGTGTCAACAACATGCCAACCTTCAACATACTCCTAGCCACCCGCTCCAGGTCGCTCGAGATCTTTGGCCCTTCTCCCAATGGGGTTTAGACCTTATTGGTGAGATTCACCCGACCTCTTCACAACGTCACCGTTGGATAATCACAGCGACCGAATATTACACAAAATGGGTGGAGGCTATTCCACTCATTTCAATCAAAAAAGAAAAAATTGTCGAATTCATTAACCATCACATTATCTGTCGTTTTGGTATTCCTCATCGCCTAATAACAGATAATGGTAAATCTTTTAAAAACAAGTTGTTGCAAGACCTTTGCGACAACTTTGGTATCAAACTTAGCTTCTCATCACCCTACTATCCACAAGCCAATGGGCAAGCCGAGTCCTCTAATAAAACACTAACCAAAATCCTCATGAAAGTTGTCAATGAATCCGGAAGAAATTGGCACGATCACATCCCCTTTGCCCTTTGGGCTTATCGCACTAGTATTCGTACCTCCACTAATGCCACACCTTTTTCTTTAGTATACGGTACCGAGGCTGTTTTGCCTCTCGAAATACAAATACCCTCCCTTAGAATATCTCTTCAGGATATTCTCACCAACGATGATTTCCGCCAAGAGCGGTTAGCCCAATTGGAGCTTCTTGACGAACGCCGTCTTACAGCTCTTGATCACCTTCAAATCTATCAAAAACGCATTAAACGTGCTTATGATAAGCGACTTCATGAGCGTACCTTTAAGGTTGGTGATCTTGTCCTCAAAGAGAATCAACATGTAACCAAACTAGAAAAGAGCAAACGTGGAAAATTTGCTCCCAATTGGATTGGGCCTTATATAATCACTCACACCTATGGATCTGGTACTTATCGTTTAGCTTCGCTTAATGGTAAACCTGAGCCTGAGCCCCTTAATGCCTTGCATCTTCGACCATTCTATTGTTGAAATTAGTGTTATATCACTTCTTATCCGCCTACTGCTCGTCCCTTGAGCTCCCATACCACTACATACACTCTGTTTCCTACACCTCATAATAACAATCAAGCTCACATAGTTTGATTCTCACCTCCCCTTGATGACGCCTTTCCCTTTTTAGTCTAGTCCATGACTTCAAAGAATTAAAAAAAAAAAAAAAAACCGTATTCTTATGGGATTTTCTTGAGTCAAACTTCCTACCAAACTAGATGCTTCACGCCAAAAGAACATCTAGCTATCTAAATTATATATAGACTGTTCCCTCGAAGGACAGCTATATGCCAAAAACTATTGATGCTATTATATATATAGACTGCTCCCTCGAAGGACAGCTATGCATTTAAATCATATCTGCTACTATAAATAGACTGCTCCCCCGAAGGACAGCTATACACAGTCAGCCTTTTCTCAGAAGCTTCTCGCATCGATCAGCTTCGTGAAGACCTCAAGAATAATACAATCAATATCCCTTGTAGACTTCCCGCATCGATCAGTCTACATTCAATAAAATAAAAGCCTCATTCAAAAGAACTTTTGAGTCATGGACTTGTCTATTTAGGGTAGGTTCTCTTCCGTCAGAACACTCACTTTGTAATAAGTTCTCCGTACCTCAGCTATATCATCCACCTCACCTCACCATTTGTTTCAACTCAAGGGACGTAATGTACGCTCGATATATTGTGATCACACAACTCTTTTCACCGATTGACTTCTCGTCTATGCACGGTACCTAGGGCTCCAAGCTCGTTCTACGTTGTGTGGTTTGTTTAGCTCTTTTCACCTACGGAGCATTCTTTCTGCTTTGCCTCGCATCTAGGATTGTGTGTTGACCTTAATCAGGACATGGTTCCCTTCTACTTGGGTAGGCTAACTTTCGCTTCCCTTATACCTTTTACAACATCACCAATTCATTACCAACACCATCAACCTTACCTTTACCAATCTTAATATTTTTACCAACCAACCAATTGCCTAAACCATACCAAATTGCCTGAATTCACCTCTCCCTGATCCTAAGGGAGAACTACATCGATCGAGGGCCCCTCCTTGCTTTGTGCAATGGGCTATGTAGGCAGCACTTCGGAGACATGGGGTCTCCCAAGGTTAGCTCGACCATCCCCTACCATAACCTATCATGTGTGGTAAATATAAATATTTTTGTGTATTTCTATTTAATCACATTCCTCTTTATCCTTTTTCAAAACACCAAAAGTCACAACGCAAACATTCTTATTATTATCATAACTCAAATCACCATACATATTCAGTTTTATTTAGATGTTAAACAAATACATCTTCTCTATCATCGACACGCAGGTCGGTACTCTTATTTATTCTTATACCTTGCTAACATTTACTCAGACCCTCACGCCTCATCCCGAACTAGGTGATGATCGTGATCGTCGACCCCTCTCGCCGGGCCTCTCTGTCCTCAAAGGTACCACGGCTATTGGTACCGCCCACTGATCTGCCAATCTCTCCTGTAACATATGAATACGCCCTCTCGCATGGAGGACTCCAGCCTCTAGTCTCTCCACCCGTGACTCCGCAACCACTAACAATCCTCTTGTCTCATTCACCTGCGTTTGGAGCTACTGAACCAAACGCTGCAGACGATCCCTCTCTGCTGTAATCACCGCTATGTCAGGGCACTCACGTACACCTCGCGAGTTCTCTACCCCACCACAATCTATAGGCCTCTGTCGTTCTGCATCCATTACCTGCGATCGGGCTCTGCTACCTCTTCGAGCCCTTACGGAGGTGTTGGCCGGGGAGGTGAGAATGCTGCCTCGGCGTCGATCCTCATATATGGTCTATAAGCCAGGGGTATATCCTGCACAAATCCAAATTGTCGCCGCACGCGATCTATAGGAATCCTCTCATATTCACCTGGCCTGTGCCCCGCGATCCACCTCATTCGCTCTACACCCCTTAACTCCTCAGCCATGCTCTCTGTTACCATATAGTTACCGTAAGGCCTCCAACAGATGTCCGCAACCGTCACCCTCTCCCATACCTGCCTGTAATACACAATATCACCCGTCACGGCCTGGGATCTTGCCTCTTGTTCTGTCTGGACCCATCGTCTGAATCCCAACCTCTGTACTCCGGTCTCTCCTGCCTGGAGGGATTGGCCTATTGGTCGCACACAAACAATGTGCTCATAGGCCCAACAGTGTAATAAGTATGAGCAATCCAGTGTCGTCCTGTGATTTCACCTACAAGCCCATAAACCCCTGTATAGCTCCGCCAAATATGCAGGTGCCCATGCAAAAGTCACGTTCCTTTCTATCATCTCCCAGATAACACACATCAATGCCTTTGGAAATCTTCCCCTTTCGCCCTCGGTAATGCATAATACCCTACCGCTATCATTAATAGCACTGCTAACCTTGTCTCCTCGGGTGTCTTTGCATACATTACCCCATACGTAAAGGATAAACCTCGCCGTGTGTCAAATCTCGTGCGTATGGACCAAATCTTGCGGTTATCGCTCCCAGTGCCGCGCTTTAGGTAGTGCTCGATATCTTGTTCTCTGTAATAGGGAGTCTCAAAATACGGAACACATCTTCCAATATTCTTGTCATTTCACTGTTGGCGGATAGAAGGTATTTGTCTCGAGATTCCATCTCTCAATCAACGCTTTGTAACATACCATGGTTACGTGCGATTCGTGAATAATAACGCATTCCACTTAACCCCAAACGATTTATCAATGTCCATTCCGGTGTTACATCCGCTCGGATTAGTGACAACGGCTATGCGGCGCACACTATCATTCATCCTCGACCACCCTCTGCTGCATACACCAAAACCACAAACAACCATTCAATCCATCGAGGGTTTTTCAAACATTCGAAATTCCTCATACGTAACGGTATCGGTTATACATAACGTATCGGTTCGATGCGAATACCGGTTCTTCCTAACATACCGGTCCTTTATCAATTACATACACCTTCCCTAAAAACAACCACCTACGACAATAATTTGCTCGTTTATTCCTTTTTATACATACAAACATACCTGAAACCCCTGATTGCCTACCCTGTAACACTTACCTCACCTGCAACCCTTGTTATCATGTTTTCTTTCTCATATCTACCCACCTACTCTCCCCCATCTTATTCACAAAACATGCAGTAGTCAAATCACAAACAAAACGTTACCTCTTGGGTTGCAGCAGCTTGAGGTGGCCCTTGTCTTCCCTCTTGTCCTGCTTTGTTTGGATGCTTCTCCTCGTTCTGCCATGATCACCTTTTCAACTTTGTCTTTCTGCCTTCTGAATCTCGGATCACATTCACTTTCCTTGTCTCTTTTCTCCTTATCACTCAAATCTCTCATGCAAAAACCTGTCTCAGTCGTCAAAAAGCGTCGCGTTCACGTATTTAACCTCTTGCATGGCTCTAAAATTAAAACTTAAGTTGCCACCCTAGCTTTTCTATTTTTAGAAAAGCTCATACCTAAGTAACCGGTATCGGTTACTTAACCGATATCGGTCTATCAGCTACCGATATCGGTTCCCTAACCGATATCGGTTACACACCTATCTTTTCTCAACAGCGTTCTTTTCTTCATTTCTCACCTAAATTTTTGTCGCGCCCGCCTCTTTTCCTGCATCCACAACACAATTTACCACATTTATTCATCCACCACACATAGCACCACAATTTCATTAACATCATTTATTTTATACAAATACACAAACCATCAACTACGGATATCAAGCAACTATCAATCTATACATCATTTGGATCCAACTCATCAGTTACATATATCACAATGTCACAAAACCAACAATTCATCACATAACCTGTCATTCATATATACGTGCAAAAACAAAAACATCAACATCATCCATCTATCAACATGTCAACTAAAACTTATCATACATTATATATTACCAACCATTAACAAAATATTTAAACACATTTTGAACACTGCATGTGGATCAAAACATCGTCTCTATATATATACAAATTTTCAAAAATACAATGTGCCCTACATCGGGGCCTCTGTGATCTCATAATCCACCAAAGCCGGCACGCAGGCCGCAATAACTGTCAAAAAATCTCGACTCGGCTCGCAGGCCGGTCCCTCGTATCAAAAATAGATATATACTCGGCTCGCAGGCCGGTATCCACTATACAACCCCTACTCGGCTCGCAGGCCGGTATACAATAAATGAATGAATGAATATATGAATAATACATAGGCACGCAGGCCTCTATCAATACACCCGGTTCGCAGACCGGTGCCCATCTATCAATACACCATGTCTGGGATCTCTCAGCTCTCCCCACCGCCCTCGGCACCTCTCCCCGCTGGTCCCTGTGGTGCCTCTCGCCTCCTGCCCGTCACGGACACGCCAGCTGTGGCTGCACCTCCCTGAGATCTCTGGCTGTGAGAGGTCTACGCCTTTATCTTGCTTTGCATAAGCCTCGATACTCGACTCCGGTACCATCAAATATCCCGATAATATCGGGCCTCTGCTCTAACCTCCATATAGCGCTCTCGAGCCAGCGGGGCTGAGGCTGGTCCCCAGCACCTGACCAATGCCCCACGAGCTGTGTTGGTCTTCTTGGTGGTGCTCTGTGGCGCGGTGGTGGTGCCTACTTTGCTTTGCACACTGCGCACACTTTTTGTGGTCTTTGTGGTGGGTGGTGGTGCTTTGCTGCACATGTGCTGCTGCACTGGCCTCTAGCTGCCTGTAAGACACCTATACGTGCTTTGCATGCCGCAATTTTTAAGCCCTATGTAAGAGCTGCACTACCCCGAGCTGATCTCTCTCCCTATAAGCTGCAGCCAAGTCTGGGCATGCGGGTGGTACTATCTGCTGCCCTCGCCTGCCCACCACCACACCACTGCTCCCGTGCACCCAGCATCATCTACACCCTCACCTGCTGACCTCTCCGCTACCCAATCTGGATCCAAAGGCTGTGGTGCAGGCAGTGGGGCCTCTACATCATCCCTCCTGTACTGAGGGAAGGGAGGTGGCTCGTCCTGTCGCAGCCCCATCTGCCTGCGTACCCTCTCCAGGGGTATCCGCTCGTACTCTCCTGGCCTCCGTCCTGCTATCCAGAATGTGTACTGGATTAGGCGCAACTGTAAGCGGGCTCCTCTGCCAGGGTGGTGACCTCTGTAGGGTCTCCATACAATGTCTACTGCTGTAAGGCCCTCTAGCAAATGTCTATAGTATGCCACATCCCGACCTGCAACAACTGCTCGTGGCTGGCCCACGACCCCCAACCACCTCTGAAAGCCATATCGGTATATGACCTGTGGCCCTGGCTGCTGGGGTAACCCTACTGGCCTGATGCATACGATGTGCTCATATGCCCAACAATGCAACAAAAATGTAGAACAAATACCGAATCGCCTCCTCCGGCGATAGCCCCATAGCTCCCTGTATAATTACACCAGATATACTGGTGCCCAGGCGTAACAGGTGTGCTCCTCCACCATCTCAAGCAACACCCCCATCAATGCTCATGGGAAGCGGCCTCCCTCTGAGTCCGGGAGGGCGAAGCAGGTGATCCCAACCATCATCAACACAGCCAGTCGTGTCTCGTGTCGATGCGCACGGTACATGTCACCGTACCCGATACTCGCGCTATGGTAGGTCAGTAGCGCGGCTGCATCCCCAAAAACCTGCAGTATGCTGTCCATGGCAGTCTCTGAATCTACCTGGAAGACTGCCTCTCCCTCGATAGGTAACCGAAGGATGCGATACACATCCTCCAATGTGACGGTCATCTCCCCAGTCGGGAGATGGAACACATTGGTCGCCGGATCCCATCTCTCGATGAGGGCGACCATCAGGCTGTGATCTCTCTCTATCGCTCTGTACCTCTGGACTCCACCGAGTCCCACCTCGCGCATGATGGCCCAATGAGCCGCAGATACGTGTGGCCTCATCCGCACCAACAGCGGGGGCATCCTATCCCGCATCGTCAACTGCTGACGTGCCTGCAAAACCAACCCACATCCTTAGACCTACTCTTTATTACAACATCTACTTTATCATCTAAACACTTTTTTTATCCCCCCGACCATACCCCGACTCTCTGCCACCCCCTCTAGTAACCTACCACCCTAAAAACCCAAACCATCCCACCTAAAACCAACAAAAATAAAACCCAAACCAAACACATGCAACCCAACCCCAACACACAACCAACTCCCACCCAAAACCCCAACCCAACACCCACACCAAACCCTTCTCCACCCCTAACCCAACCCCCACACAAACCCTTCTCCACCCCCAACCAACTCCCACCCAAAACCCCAACCCAACACCCACACCAAACCCTTCTCCACCCCCAACCAACTCCCACCCAAAACCCCCCCAACCCAACACCCACCCCTAACCCAACCCCCACACAAGCCCTTCTCCACCCCCAACCCACACCCCCACCCCAGACCCAACCCCCCCCCCTACACAAACCCTTCCCCACCCCGAACCCAAACCCACAACAACAAAAACAAACCCACCCCAAACCCAAACCCAAACCCCAACCCACCACAACAAAAACAAACCCACCCAACCCCCACACACAACAAACCCGACGCCGGCCGATACACGACCGACGCCGGTCCCTTCCCCATCAGGCTTTCCATATCATTTGCGACCGATGCCGGTCGCTTAGTGACCGACATCGGTCACTGTCCTCTCCCGGAGCCGAACCCCCGCGCGGCCCCCAAAACCCATTTTTTACCTATTTCTACCCATCTACCCACCCAAATACCCTAAAAACTTACCCACCTACCCACCTTAGCCTATCTAGCCTATCTACCCTCTCCCTTTTTCAACTCATTTCCATTTTCTCATTATTTCCTAAAAAAGGTTAATTCCTACCCAAACCCCCAATTTAGCATAATACAACCAAATCACCAAATTAAAGAGTTTCGAATCTACCCGAACGACGACACGTCGTCGTGGTGGGATGGGTGGTGGCGGTCCAGCTGGTCCAGCCCCTCCAGCTCCTCCTGCCTGTGCCATGGCTCCAATCCTGATCTGCTGGGTCCCCGGCCAATCAACTGCTGCCTCCTCCTTAATCGGGCCCACTATCAACTCTCTCCGCCAATACAATAGCTCCACCTCACTCAATCAAGCCTCTAATCCCAACTCTCCACGTCAGACAAGTCGATTTGGTTTGCAAATAACAAAAGTGACAATGACAAGCCGTATTTTTCTTTTTATAGGTTTTTCGCCTTTCACCGATATCGGTTTCATTTTGCCCTAAGGAACCGGTATCGGTCCCTTAACCGATATCGGTCATGCAGAATCGACATCGGTTCTCTACCCAACTTTCACCCCATTCTTTGCCCTTATTTACTCCTTGCCTCTTTTTCACCAATATCGCCTCTATCCACCTTTGCTGCACACCATTTGTTCACCTATCCAGCCTGACCTAAGGCCTCAACCTACCTATTCGGCCCGACCTATGGCCTCAACTTACCTATTTGGCCCGACCCCTCAAGGCCTCCCGACCTACCCATTTGGCCCGACCCAAGGCCTCAACCTACCCATTTGGCCCGACCTAAGGCCTCAACCTACCCATTTGGCCCGACCCAAGGCCTCGACCCACCATTTGGCTCGGCCTCGGCCTACCCATTAGACCCAAGGCCTCGACCCTCGACCCTAAGGCCTCGACCTACCTATTCGGCCCGCCCACGGCCTCGCCCTAACCATTAGGGCCCGACCCAAGGCCTCAACCTACCTATCCGGCCCGACCCAAGGCCTCAACCTACCCATCCGGCCCGACCCAAGGCCTCGCCCTAACAATTTGACTGACCCCGGCTCACTCCACCCTTATGACCACTTGGCCACGACCCAACCACTTGGCCGTATCACGTATCACTTGATACCATACCCACAACCAACGTCTTATTTTATCCATCCATCATGTACCTTTTGTTCAATCGAGCTCACTGTTCGTGTTTAGCATGATTAGGGTCCTTGACTTGATCGTCGACCAACTTTGCCTAGACCTGACCGTGACGTTTATCTCAACCAAACCAAACATTTGAGTCTTGCCGAACATGCCTAAACGTTCTGTACCTCACATGTTATATACCACCGGAGCTACTTCCTATGCCTTGGATACCGGATTATATCACCCTTGTTTGGATAAACTATCGACCTTTGCCTACACATTGCTGGTTTGCTTGTCAAATCATGTACCCTCGTCGTACTATTGCATTTCAACATGCGTCTGCTTCCTTGGACCTATCCCACCACCTTACCATCCTCTCTACAACATGTACCCTTTATCAACCCTATCCCTGATTTCCCGTTCACTCAATCGGCGATAGATTTGAGGGGGATTACCTATACCCTTAACAGGAGAAACCACTTCATATTATTGTCCGTGCAGCTTTACAAAACAAGCTACACGACAATAAGGGGCTAATGTAGACACCAAATTCATGTCTTACGACCCCTTGTGACCCGCATCTCATCTCGCAATATAACCTCATCACCTAAACCTTACACAATTATTTATTAATTGCCTTCTAATTGATAAATCCACATCACCCTACCTACCACCTCACTTTGCCACTTCATCATGACCTAGCCCTAACCCTAAAACTAACCTAATTAAGACCCATAACTTGGTCCACACCTACACCCATAACTAATGACCCCTTTCTCGCACCCAAAACCGACCTTCTAGTCACTTGACCGAGCCCGCCCATGGCCCGATCTCTCTCGGGAAAAGGGGAAGGTGGGCTATTTTACTAAAAATAGCCTACTTTTTCCTTACCGATGCCGGTTCCTACTCGACCGCCGTCGGTTACGCAACCGCCATCGGTTCCCTGTAAATGGGCTCCCCAAACCAAAACAACGGATTGGAATTTCATTTTTGGAGATCAGTCAAAGGATTTCTGGATCAACAGAGAGCATTGCGAGCGAGGAACAGAGTCCTGATCTTCATTTAATCAAGCAGAGACGAGTAAAGAAACCAGAAGTGCTTGCAGTAGAGGAGATCAACTTGCATCTTCGTCAAAACCAGTAAGTCATATCTTGCATGTCCTCTGTTATAACATTTCTTATGCTCTTTGAATCACAGTCCTCCTAAATCCGTTTCTGAATCCACTACCCAACGTGCCATTGCATCTAACTGTCATTCTTTTACCCCTCATCATCTCATTTCCTAATATCATCCATAAACCAGCCTTACAAACACCATAGCTACTAAGAAGATCTTAGAACCCACCGGTATCGGTTATCAGTAACCGGCATCGGCTATCATAACCGGCATCGGCTATCAGTAACCGCCATCGGTTCCTCTGATCAAAACCCGAAAAACCAGCCTTTCCCCTACCCAGTTCAACGAAACAATTTAATTGATACTTTACAGTCTTTTGTGTTAATTCATATTAGCAGGGGAACTGACCACCTTCGAAAGGAAGTTTTATATTTCCTGGGCCCAAGGCAGTTTCCTCATTTATTGTTTAATCAAATCTTGTGGTCTTGTGTTCTTATTTGCAGGTAGTCCTTCCAAGACAAAAAGGAGTTCTTCGCAGTCAGCTTGATCTTTCTCTACGGTACGTGCACACCATCTCGACATTCCACAGGTATTCCTCCTAGCCCCTAACCTTATCTCTGCTTCTAAAAGGAACGAAACATTTCCGAGTGAAACAGAGATATATATATATATATATATATATATATATATATTTTGATTGTACATCATGTACATACATGAAAACTAATTTTTATTTTATTTTTAATAGCAAGATCCATGAAGGTAACATCGCGTCGACATGCTAGCTATCTGCTATGGGCATGTTTCAAACGTAAGTTTCAAGTTGTCAAACTTACATTTTTAATTTCATTTGATTGCACTAGATTATTATTATAATGTTTCACGTGTATGTTGTGCATGTATTAATATTTTCTCTTTTATACATAGGAGCCTCATGGGTCATCATCTGCTCAAGGAACGAGGCTACTCGGCACGCCTTGCATGAGTTTTACACAGTTAGTAAATCTCTTTACACTTTGTTTCTAATTACTTTGGAAGTTCACGTGGATTACATGCTTTCGACCTTTGTCATGTAGATTTTAATATTGATTTGTACATTTTTTTGTATAGCTTATGACTCCTAGAGAGACTCCTCCATATATGCGGACTATGGAGGTTCTTGTGTAGATATGCCATAAGATCTGCATATCCACTAACCGAGGTACAATTTTTAAATTTGTTAAATTTTGGAGGTTCATTATTTCTTATTAAACTTAAATCTACAATATCAAATTTTGTATGTATATGTGAAATATTTAATTTGAAAATTAATTATTTGTATGTAGCTTACCCTCGTGATTCTATTGTTGTCCCCGCAACGCGTCAACAACAAATTGATAGGGATCATGACATTGTGGTAAGATTTCACATGAATTTAAACTAAATTATACAAGTTTCTAAATTTTGTATCTATTTTAAAATTTTGGGTGTTAAAAAATTGTTGTTTATGAATGTGCAGTTAGGTTGCAGCATGCTTAGAGACACCTAGGACCACAAGGATGAAATCCATAGTGGCATCTCCCTCCACTACATCCCTAGGTCGTGGATGTGCTACTTCTAGCAGGCGAAGAGAGGGAAGATGTTTCATGAGTAGATTTATAGTCCACCTGGATGTACATATGTGGTCATGAGTAGATTCATAGTCCATTGTATATATATAGCCTTTTGCGACCGCATGTGGTCCCATATGTACATTATGACACACTTAGTTTGAGATGTACACATACATTATGAACTTATACATATATATTTTCAGAGACGTGCGTCTGGAGCACACTTTGTTTGATTCTTATATATATCCATGTGTGTTGGTTTTCATAACGATAAATCTGAACTATATATGTTTGATTTGATTTCATTGCATGTATGATATCCTTCTATTTATATCATTATAGAATAAATGGTTGGACATTGAAGAAAGATAATAAGAGTACTGTAAACTGAACAATTGATAAATAAAGAACATGATTCTAGAATAAATTGTGTTTTTGAGTACACATTAGTAACCAGATCAGAGGGAAGGAGCAAGGGCCACTCCTCTCTCGATGTGAATGGAAGTTTTATTTATTTCTTGTTCAACTATTCTAATGTTTTTTACTTCTAGTATTAATGTGCTTGAATTATCTAGACAATATTTTCATTCATGTATGTTTATGTTTTCATGATCATAGAATTAGAAGTATTGTCCCCAGTTCTTACTATCTTAAATAAATTCAGAATAGATCCTTTAATCATGGAAGTTGTGTTATTTCCAGTTTGATTAAGTTTACATTCTTAATATGTTCCAAATCGTCTCTTCATTGCAAATAGGCTTGGACACAACATTGATATTGACAAAGTATTAAATTATTAAAGCATGAGTATGATCCAAAAAATAGATCTAGAAGTACCAAATTATATGTATTTAATTTTTGAAACTTGGAAAATATACCCTCAACATGTTCATCATTATGGAAAATGGCGAAGTCAGGTTGATGATGATTCTTATTATATTTTGTGTATTGACTATGTGGCGGTTACACAATTACCGCGACGGTTGCGGAACCGCTTCTCTTCACATAGTAGCAGTTGCGAGACTACTATCTATAGGCACCAACAGTTACGTAATTGCCACGGTGATTATGTAAACACCTCCTGTAGAAAGTAGTGATTTTGTCCTTGACGATGCCAAAATGGGAATCTAAATAGTTGAAAATGTTTGGACTTCCCAAACCAGTTCGTTTCTCATCTCCTTTCATCCTTGGATATAACAACTATAAATGCAAGCACATTTAATCATCTAAGTAAGTCATTTGGAGTGAATTCAAGTGTGAGAAAAGGGGGAAAGTTTTCAAATTGTTCTGGTTGTGTTCATAGACAACTAATTTCTTTCTCGTTGAGGGTTATAAACAAGTGATGCAAGTAGAGAGATCTTAAATCCTTGTTAAAGGACATCTTTTGGTAGTGATCTTATATTGTATTGTATTGGAGATTTATATAGTGAAGTGAATAAATTTCTTACCTAGATAGAGTTTTTCCCACATTGGGTTTCTCTAGGATAAAATTCTTGTCTCCTTGTCTTGCATATCTAAATTTCAGTATTTAATGAATGACTATTTCATAACATACTTGGATAATAATAACTTTGGTAATTTTTAATTTTCGTCACTAAGATAAGATCCATTTATTGTTTAAAAGATGCAGCTTTATGGATCGAGAGATTTTAAGATCAAGTGTTTTTGTGTGGTTTAACTTGTGTTGACATTTTCTCGATTTTTTCCTTCTCATTTCGGTTGCTCTCGCTATCCTATTTTTTGCAAATGCACGAAATAGTGCAATTGGAGCCAAAGTGTAAGGTTGTCAAACGCTATATTTTGCAAACGGTGGGTCATGGCACAGGCCGACTATGCCGGAACATATAGGTGGCCAGGTGAACACTAGAGGAGGTAGTGTTTTGGTGCGTGAAAGGGTCGTTTCTTCCGGGCTACTTCGTTCGGGCGTAGTCTCTTAAGAGCCCTGAGACCAAAATATCGTTCAACTTTGACGGTGACTACTTGACTCTGTGGCACCTAGAGAGGCCTCATCTAATATGAAACCTCGGTGTAGGGACCCTATTTAATAGCCTCTCTTAGTTTTTTTCCTTCTCATTTCGGTGCTCTCGTTGTCCTATTGTTTGCAAATGCGTGAAATAGTGCAGTTGGAGCCAATATAAGGTTGTCAAACGCTATATTTTGCAAATAGTGGGCCGTGGCACCAAACCGAATGTGTTGGGATGTCTCGGGTGGTCAGTGAATGCTAGAGGAGGTGGTGTTTTGGTCTTCTTCCATTCCGGCTACTTCATTTGGGCGTAGTCCCTTAAGAGCCTTGAGACCAAAATATCATTCAACTTCGACGGTGACTACTTCGGACTCAAGTGGCACCTAGAGAGGCCTCGTCTTATCCAAAACCTCGGTGTAGGGACCCTCTACAATTATCTCTCTTGGTTTTTTCCTTCTCATTTTGGTGCTCTCGTTGTCCTATTGTTTGCAAACGCGTGAAATAGTGCATTGGAGCTAGTGTAAAGTTGTCAAACGCTATTTTTTACAAACGGTGGGTCATGGAACCAAAATGACTATCTATGCCGACACATCCGGGTGGCCAGTGAATGCTAGAGGAGGTGGTGTTTCGGTGCATGAAAGGGTTGTTGCTTCGGCTACTTCGTTCGGGCCTAGTCCCTTAAGAGCCCTGAGACCAAAATATCATTCAACTTCGACAAGAGACTACTCGAGACTTCGTGGCACCTAGAGAGGCCTCATTTAATCTAAAACCTTGGCATAGGGACCCTATACAATAGCCTCTCTTATTTTTTTCCTTCTCATTTCGGTGCTCTCATTGTCTTATTGTTTGCAAATGCGTAAAATAGTGCAGTTGGAGCCAGTGTAAGGTTGTCAAACGCTATATTTTGTAAACGGTGGGTCATGGCACCAAACCAACTATGTCGGAACATTCGGGTGGCTAGGTGAACACTAGAGGAGGTGGTGTTTTGGTGCGTGAAAGGGTCGTTGCTTCAAGGCTACTTTGATCGGGAGTAGTCCCTTAAGAGCCTTGAGACCAAAATATTGTTCAACTTCAATGGGTGACTACTCACACTCTGTGGCACCTAGAGAGGCCTCGTCTGATCCGAAACCTCGGTGTAGGGACCCTCTACAATATTATCTCTTAGTTTTTTCCTTCTCATTTTGATGCTCTCGCTGTCCTATTGTTTGTAAACGTGTAAAATAGTGCAGTTGGAGCTAGTGTAAGGTTGTTAAACGCTATATTTTACAAATGGTAAGTTGTGGCACCAAACCGACTACGCTAAGCACGCTCCGAGTGGCCGTGAATGCTAGAGGAGGTGGTGTTTCGATGCATGAAAAGGTCTTTGCTTCCAGGATACTTTGTTTAGGCGTAGTCCCTTAAGAGCCCTGAGACCAAAATATCGTTCAACTTCGATGGGTGACTACTTAGACTCATGGCACCTAGAGAGGCCTCATCTAATCCAACACCTCGGTGTAGGGACCCTCTAAAATAGCCTCTCTCAATTTTTTTCCTTCTCATTTCGGTGCTCTCGCTGTCCTATTGTTTGCAAACGCGTGAAATAGTGCAGTGGAGCCAGTGTAAGGTTGTCAAACGCTATATTTTGCAAACGGTGGGTCATGGCACCAAACCGATCGTGTTGTTTGGCATGTCCGTGTGGCGGTGAACATTAGAGGAGGTGGTTTTTTGGTGCGTGAAAGGGTCGTTGCTTCCGGGCTACTTCGTTCGGCGTAGTCCCTTAAGAGCCCTGAGACCAAAATATCATTCAACTTCAACGGGTGACTACTTGGACTCCGTGGCACCTAGAGAGGCCTCGTCTGATCCGACACCTTGGCGTAGGGACCCTCTATAATATCCTCTCTTGGTTTTTTCCTTCTCATTTTGGTGCACACGTGTAGGTATGGTCTTGTAAACACTTGGGGAGGAGTCATTTTCAAAATTTACAACATTTTCAAAATTTACAACTTTTTCAAAATTTACAACTTTTTCAAAATTTACAACATTTTCAAAATTTACAACTTTTTCAAAATTTACAACTTTTTCAAAATTTACAACATTTTCAAAATTTACAACTTTTTCAAACAATGAAAGTTTCTCTTAGCTTCGAGAATTTAAAATTCTCTACTAACAGTGCCAACCACGTGAAGGTGGAAGTTTTTCTGGCACCACTAACCTAAACATAAAAGAATTAGTCAAAGAAATTTAAGTTTCAAATCAAAACTATATACTATCTATATATGTACAAAATACACAAATTTAAAATAAAATATATTCTACGTAAAATCCTAGGAGGTGTTTTTGTCAAATTTTGCTTTTCTACAGTTTCAACATGAATTTCCTTATTCACATTTTCATTGTCTCCTTCAATTTCAACATTTGCTACATCATGAGTATTTAATTCTTCTTCAACATTGACAGTAAAAACTTCTTCATCACGAGTATTTAATTCAACTTCAACATTGATAGTAGAAACATTACCTAGTTCTTCATTGCTTACAATAGTTGGGATTGAAGATGAACCTCTTCTAGATTCACGAAGTTTCCGCATTCGCTCAACATTTTGAATTTTGCTTTGGCCTCTAATTCGTTTGGTGTTTTTTTACTTAATGACTTCCTTTTTTGACTTCATTTTTTGTCTCCCATGATGTTTTGCTTCTGGTGATAAAAAACGTGCATAAAAAGACATAATTTCGTAGTAATTCGTATGGTAAGGTTAGAGAGTAAAAATCACATGGTAATTCAGACATTGGGATGTGTGTAAATATGATTTATGAACTGCGAGTGCACTTTATAAACCGTGATCACGGTTTATAAAGTGCACTCGTGGTTTATGTTAAAAAACCGCAATCGTACTTTATAAACCACGATTGCGGATCTATCTACCAAACCTAAGCCTCGGAAAATCTTTGTTTTTCCCCAACCAAAGCTATGGAAGGTCATTATGAAGTGTAAAAGGTCAAAAAACCTCAAATCTGCTCTTCCAAAGACTTGAACCATGCTAAAAAACTGAAAACATTTCACAAAAATGGTTCCATCACGTAGGGGAGACTCTTAGTTTTGTAGAATTTTTTTTTTAAAGTGAATAGAATAAGATAAATATCATTTTATAATTTTTTAGTAACAATAGGTCTTTAAGAATTTTTTCCGTGAATGTTCATGTCTATGTTTAAGACTGTAACTTTTGTTTTGCTTATCAAAATATGATAAAACTTATACCATCCCAAGTGTGGACGAATTCTATACACGTTAAATATATATATATATTTGATTTCGATATTTTTTGATATAGTTATGGCTGGCAAACGGAAAGCGGTCCGTTTTCTAAATATTTTCAGACCACTTTCACGGAAAAATCATAAAAAAATTATTGCTAAAAAAATACAAAATAAAATCCATCCCAAGATAGACAACTACATCTAACGTTTCACCAAAGGAAAAAAAAAAACAAGATTTGGTCATCCAAAATGCGGGCAAATGGACTACAATCTTATAAGTTTAAAAAAAAAAAAAACTAAGTCATATAATTTTAAGTGTTTAATATAGCTAAACTTGTCCGTTTTTTAAAAAATTAGTATTTTAGAAACTAGATTTCGAATGCTATGATTCATATTTATATAAATTTTTCTAATTTAGAGTGCGTGTATAGCTAATAATCCCTACAAGTTGAGATTTCACTATTTTTTGCAATATGATGTCCACGGATGACCCTATATTTGTCCATCAACTTCCTGCACTTACCCGAGTATTCTAGTTCAGTGTTGAATTCAAAATACTCTCACCTTAAATCCTAACATGCATTCTCAGAGAACACGAAAGAAGACATAAAACTCAAAAGATCTCGGTATTGCATAATGAGCCCAGATAAATGTTAGGTTGCAAACCTTTTATTACAATATTTTCTGGCATATGCCATGGTGGTAAATCCATAAACCCTTCTCCAAATTTTGGAAAGAAAAAATAGATCCCTATTTCATTACCATAAATATATTAATGAGGGAAGAAATCAATTGTTACCACTTCATAATGACAAGTGTAATCAAATGCTTCAAAGTATTGAATTTATTTGATAAAGAACTCTCATATCTTTGGGCTTTTCTCGAGTGTATAATAAATATTTTCGTTTTATTCACTATTGATGAAGATATTATTCAAGGCTTGCACTTGAATGACATGGTTTATAACATTAAAGATGATCTCAATTGAGAAAGAGGTTGTTTTGTTCTTACTAGTTAAAAGGGTGATACATTTTGGAAGAATTTCCAGTTAAATTCATAGATGTTTTTGTTAAACAAACATGTGATAACCTTAATTATATTTTGAGTTACAATCGGAGGTGATATTTTATTCAATATAAGGGATGGAGAATTCTTTACTTAAGTCTTTTATTCAATATCTACTAAGGGAAGCTTGCCACTTGGAAATGGGTGATCACCTATAATTAATCTTAGAATCATTATTCTTGTAACAACTCCAAAAGCGAGGTACCTAACCAAATATTATAGTCCATACATTGATAGGTTTACCAGAGAGAGATGCATTACTAGTGGGAGGATTGATTGATCGATGTGGTTTATCCCTCTTCTCTCTAACTGGTAAGTGTTTCCTATCTTTGCTGCATAGATATATATGGAGCTTTGACGAGAGGCCTTCAAGTATATCTAGAGATTTTACAGGTGGCCCTATGGGTGATCTCGGAGCTATTGAATAACTTTGGATCACCTATAGGGCCCTTATCAAAGCTCAATATAAACAAATGCATTAAAGATAGATGGATATGGCGGTCCCATCTATGGTCGGGATGGGTTGGGTGCTTCCTCAACCAACTAGTAGAGTGGAACCTTGAGTGGATCCTTAAGCCCTATCTACTCCACTCGTGGCTCCACTAAGGGTTGGCTCATGGCCTAACTAAGCTATAGAGAGTGGTTAGGTCATATATCAATAAATATATCTATGGGAGACTTAGCATTCGAGGAACATATATAGATAGGATATATAGAGAGGGTGGAAAACCAATTTTACTCATGGCCTAAATAAGATATAGAGAGTGGTTAAGCCATATATTATTCAATATATCTAGGGTGGGATTTAGCTGCACTCTCTATATATCCTATCTATATGCATTCCTCGAATGTCAAGTCCCACCTAGAGATCTTGATTGATATATTGCCTAACCACTCTCTATAGCTTAGTTGGGCCATGAGCCAACCCTCAATGGAGCCATGAGTGGAGTAGATAGGGCTTAGGGCTCCACTTTACTAGTCGGTTGAGGAAGCACCTAACCCATCCCAGCCATAGATGGGACTTGAGACTTGAGTTTTATCTTGAGCCTAGCCAAAATCCTCTCTCTATATATTTGAGATCCGTCGAGCTGCCATATGATATGGTTGGTTATTCATGTGCTGTAGATCTATAGGCTGACTAGACACTACACTCTATACAACTCTCTGGTGTAAATAGTGAGTGCAAGAATGAACGTTCTTCGTATATGACGAGATCGTTGCAGAATTGGAAGGAACCAAAGATATTCCCTAGAAATTGAAAGGGGGGCATGACTTGGATATGTGGTTGATAGGTTGACCTATGATGAAAGGTGGTCATACGACCATAGCTAGAGTATAAATAAAATCAAAATTGATAAGTGTCATATTAAAACATCCTCTCGCAACCATTAGTCTCGCATTTCGCCCCTCTCTCTTTATATCTTACCCATCCACTTATAGAGAGTTGAGTTCAGGGCCCCACATATATCTAGAAGGGGGTCTCCATAGAATTATATCCATATGATAGTTCAGAGCCTATCGTATTTTATGAGTGATTGCTTTCCTCCATCGAATAAAGTGAGTTGAATTGGGGGGAAAACACTCTATATGGCCCTATCTATAGTTCGGGGTGGGACACCTATGTTGTATTGATTCCGGAGGGGGAAAATCTCTCTATCCATAGTTGACACCCCCTCCGCCACTTAGAGCCCCACCCCTACATAAAGATAGGGATAAAATGAGTAGAAAGATGAACATGGATGGAATTCCCCATACATCGACTTGTTAGAAATAAGAGGGATATACTTCGTTGGTCAAGAAAGCCTCCTTCCCTGCTGGGAATATATTAATGAATGAAATATTTAACGTTATGATTTCTACCTCAAAATGTTATCTTAAAGAAAAATATTGCTTGTTTACATTTTTATGTACATATTCCTATGCTTAATTTCATAAGGAATTTTCATTAGGTGTTCATCTTCAACTTGAAAACAACCTAACTAGGACATAGTCGTCTCAATAGACGTTTTGGTGTGTTACTGTTGTTCCATTGTTTATAAGCTCCCATATCGTAGAATCTATATGACCCACATTTGTCTACATTTTTCCCTATTAAGATTATAGAAATTATATGTTAATTTACTTTATTTTCCTTTTTGACACCAATAATCTGATATAATGATAGTGAATTATAAATACCTCAGGTTAACAAAGAAGAATTATAGCCCAACAACCACTAAGATATACAACAATTCGATGATTGGGTGTTTTATGATAGGAGTAATCAATTTGTAAAGCTACAAATGATAACATATAAATCTAGAGTTTATATATAGATACATACACCTACTTGTACACTCGCGTATTAATATTATGACATAAAATTGATATGCTAGTAATGTCCCAATTAGCAGACAACAATAGTTAACAATATGTAGTTTATAGATGTGTAATTCTAGAGCTGAATTGGGAAAGGGACACTACATTTTGTTTGGATTTCGCACTCTATGTTGTTTGGCTACCACATAGACCAGAAGGATAACAAAGCAACATATAAAGCATCACAACAATGGCCCATAATTCAAAAATGAGAAAAAGAAGGAAACCTCACTAAATAAGAAAATGAAAGAACTAGTATACACTAATCACCTAATCGAGAGACATAAAACAATGTCCAGAAAAAAAGAGATTAGAAAGAAACAAAGATACTAGAATGTGCAAGCAACACAAAGTGGCAACAATTCAAAAGCGGGACTACATCGTTGTGAGAGGTGCAACCCAACCGTAGACACGCCTCGACGTAAATATGATATTACTATTAATATTTAAGATTTTATATATAATTATTATTTATATATAGATAATAGTAGTATTATTAAATATATATTAATATCAAAGTGTTCATACCAAGATTTTCAAGAAACACAAAGGAAGAGACAACAACATAGGCAATTCACGGTGGCAAAGAATCCAAAAACATGACTACATCGTGCAAAGATTTTATATATAAATAATATTACTATTATTATTTAAATTTTTATATAGAAATAATATTGTATTACTATTATTAATTATCTATTTATACTAGTTAATATATCTATATTAATACCAAAGTGTTCTGTAAACACCCACCAACTCAAACACATTAAACAACACAATAAAATACAGGATAAATTTTTTTGACTTGCTTGAAGATAATGCGACACTACACAAGCTCTCCAGGAATACAACCAGCTACTAGCGACATGCTTTCCACAACACGTGACCCACACTTAGGTTACGTATAAACATGAGGCGTACACTTAGGACACAATGGTTCATCCAAAATATACAATTTTACAAACAAGGTCTTCCCACAGAAAGTTTCTTTAGAATCATGTTTTAGCTATAAGTACTCTTAAATTCTTTGCTTTTCCCAGAGGAATCATGTTAGGAGAATTTGAAATTCATGTTTCCTTTGAAAAATTTTCCCCTACCTTGCTAATGTTAATATATAGTGTAAACCAATTATTGGGTGGTAAGAGGTTGCTTCATTTACTTGATTAACTTATTCATTTGTTAGGAGGGCAGTTAATTTCTCAAGGCTCTTAACTTCATCAATTTGTTTACAACGTTGTGCTTTTAAACATATATGTTTTACCTTTTCAAGCGGTCATTTTTTTTTTTACAGTATATGACTGTCTAAATCTTGGATTCATCATTAAGATCTTATTAGTTGTTAATAAAGATTTCATTGGGGTTAAGAATCTAACCAAAAATATTAAAGGTTTCACTCGGGTTTCACTTGAAGAGATAGACATAAGTATATTGATTACATTTTCAACGGGTAAGATAGATCGAAGAGTTTCTTAATCAAGTTCCTTCTATTTATTATAATTTTACTATCTTCCAAGATTTAATCATTGATTTCACCTTAAGATTGTTCTAAGGTCTCACCTCAATAAGATGTTATTGATTAGTTTAACGTGGGGTAACAAGGTATATTTGTTTCTCTTGTTTTTGCTAGATTCAAAACATAGTCCTCTACCAAACGACACATGACCAAAGGTAACTAAAGTGATGTAAGTTGATTCAAGTTTAGATAGTTAGAATTAGGTTTGACAATTCAAGGATAAATCATATTCAAAAGTGAAAATTTAACGAAGGATACGCATGTCAAAACAAGTTCATTTAATCTTATTGACAATAATATTTCTCAAATTGACTTTCAAATGATAACAACAACCTACATGAGAACAATACAAAATTATAACACAATGCCTTCTAAATAGTCTCCACAATTTCCATACCAATGTTTAAAACAAAAAAAAGCATTCGTACAATAGCAGTTCCTAAGAAAGCCAGAATCCACTTTCTACACGTGTTTCTCTTTTTTTTTTTTTTTTCTTTTCTACTCAAGAAATCCTCCTGCACATTTGTTAGCACAGGTCAGTTCGCAAGAACTGAGCATGATAAAAGCTATAACATTAAGACAATATGTTGTTATCTAACTGTTTCAAAGAAGAAGAACACCGTTGTTAATGAAAATAATCCAAGTGTCCAAACAAGAGTAATTAAAGAGTTGTCCAAAAGGATAAAATGTCAAAATAAAAAGGAAGGCACTAACTCTATTTAATTATCATTTTCTCATAGGAGAAGTTAATAAACCATCATAATGAATTCTACCTATATCACAATAATGACCATCATTTTAACAAGATAACATTTTGAAACGAAAACAATTATAAGAAGAGAATTAGTTTCAAACGTGATTTGTCCCCATTTGTTTAAGTTAGTTCACCAAGCCAAGGATTCACTATTCCACTGTAAGTTCCCGAACAATCAATCAACATGAGAATATCCAAAACAAAATGACTTAATAATGTTAAGATGTTGTGCCTATAACAGTTAATTTTATATCAGTACATAATAAATAAATTGGGAAAGAAAAGGGATGAAATGCACAAATGACCCAGTATGGGCCACATCCTATCCTAACAATCCTTCTATTAAGCTTTCTTCTAATCAAGAGAATGTCTTAAGAAAAAGGACAAACTTGACAAGACCAAACATAACCATTATAAATCTTACATGAGGTTTACTTAATCATTCACAAGAGCACAACACAGAATACATAGCTTCTAAAGGATCTGCCATCAACACAAGTTGACATCAACCTTTCTGGTCAACACATAACCATTCTACTAAAATGACAACAAGGAGGTCGTATCACAATGAGCAACACAATAACCACCAACAAATGAGTTTCCAAATACACCAACCTCCAAGTCACAGGAGAATGAAATTTCAACATTTTTAAGGAGCAAAACGTAGAGTAATTTCTTACGCATTAAACCAACATCCCAATTTTAAGATTTGAAAACTTCCTCAATAATGATCAAGTAGATCTCGTATCCTCTAACATATGTGAAACAAAATCAAGGTACGAAAAATAGTATTTACTTCAACATTTAAGCTATCCCAAAGATGTGAGTAACGTCTAAAGGATACATTCCATAAGATCAACTACATTCCTCAAAACATACAACAGTCACCAAGGTAGAAAAATATGATTCCAAAGACAATAATCTCCAAATGGTGAACATGAACTGATATCAAATTATGAATATCAAACATGACGCTTGAAGAATAAAATATTTCTTCAAGGGATTTACAAATAACAAAAATAACTAACCTAGTTTGAGAGTAATACCAACTTGGCTCAATTCCAAAATCAGTCAAGCTAAGCACACACTAAGCCAACCGAGAAGGGTAACTAGAACCTAAAACAAACTAAAAGAGAAAGATAGAGACAGGAATAGCATCATTCACCTATACACAATGCACTTATAGTACTCAATTGCTATTTCGCAAATACCCAACATAAGCCAGAACGACAGATCTCGAACCCAAACAAGTATCCAAAGGAAACATGCACTATAAAATTGAGTCAAACAACAATGTTTGATAAAACATTCAAATCGTGAGACCATAAAAAAGAACTAGGAATTTTCATTACATGACCCCCACCTCTTTTATTTTATTAGTCTTAAGAACAAAGTTGACCCAACTAATATTTATTAAAACCCATAAAATAATATAAAAGGCTTCAAACAACACGGTCATTTCTAACGCCAGAAACTAATATCCTCCCAAAAAATACGAAAGAGCAAGGGAAGTGGAAACCACACAACATACCATCACACAAGACATTTATATGAAGAGCAGGGTCATTTAATGAATCATTTAAATAACAACATAAGACTCAATGGTATAGAGAATATCATGCCTGATTAAGCTCCCGCAGTTGAGCACACGCGGAATAGGGTCTGCAACAACATCTCAAGCCCAAACTCCACTATCCTCCATCTTGTTGGGTGCCCAAAACACAACTATAGGTTTCCACGATGGCACATGCAAGGATTCACGGCCCGGGCAGGAGCGTAGTACAACGACACTCCCCAACCTTGCCAACATCCTCCCATCCCATGTCCAAAGGGGACGTTAGAGAAGAACATGGACATCTAAAAGAATCAAATTTTCTTTTTTTTTTACCGTGTGTTGAACCACTCACGAGATGGCCTCAAAGAGATGCGGTCTCCATGTATTGCCACTATTGCAGGGTAGGCACTAAAGGATCTGCTAACAAATTTGTCCCCTGTCCACCGTATACAACCCAACAGGCATCCAATATGCTCGGCCCACACAACAAGGATCCACGCAACTAGCGCCCAAAGGGCTTGAGCAGGTCACTAGGACAAAACCAGGGCAGGTTTGAGATGAATCACCATTAAACGAAAGCATCTATCCCCACAAGCAGTCAAAAGAAATGAAAACAAAACTACCATACATGTGGCTAGCATCAGGGGGAACTAATTACAGGCTGCACCATGAGCAACCAAAAACTACTCCTCAAGGTATTGGAGTTAGCCCCCATTTTCCATTTTGATGGCATTGATCTGATGTTTGCAACATTAGATATATTTGGTGCCTCCCGCAAACCACTTAAAAAATAGGCAGCATAAGACTGAATGTCTTTGGACAAACCCCTTCCCTTTACTCAGCATACACAAACTTGACCACTTACTTCCTTCAGCGTCGAAGTGGCATACTTCTACCTTCTGATTGATTTGGCCTTGCTCTTCTTGTTGAGTTGGAGCGCTTTGGTTTTCTGCTGCACACTGGATCCTATGGCATGAAGTGTAATAGTTTGAGATCGTGGGACGAGCTAAACAAAGCCACGGCAGTGACTCCACCCTGCAACTCTCTACTCTCCAATGCGAGCTCACACTTAGCTCAGTCCACGTTGACTCATTGCATCGTCCAATGCCTTTGGCATTATACCGGATCACGGGCTCTTCAACTTCTTTCTACGAGATCAAGGGTCTCGGCTTTACTTTGTCTCAGATGAACTTTCCTGCTCGAGCTCGTCCATCTAAGCCTGGCCCTTTTTCAAAATACTGCGACTGGGAGTCACCCCTCCCTCCATGATTTTCAAACTTGACTCATAGTCGGGCTCCATTGAGTCGACCCATGTTTCCTTGCCAGTATACTTGGAGCCAGTGATCAACAAGATAATATTTGTAGGCTACGACAGGGAGCCATGGCAAGAAAATTAATGAGCCAACCATCCAATTGGTCCTGTCAGCAAGAAAAGAGGAAAATGCTCTTCCATCGTCTCATGCCAAACATGAAATTAAAAGTTCATTAAAGAAGTGACAAGCAATGCCTCCCATCCGCCAGCTAACCACAACACAAGGATAATAAATTTTATTTTATTTTATTTTTGGAGCCCACGCTTAGGGACAGGTCGCTTGCTAGGAAGAAAAAGGGTAGTAGATAAAAACATTAATTTCAAAATTGATTAAGGGTCCTTCAACATTATAAAACAATAAAACAGTCCCCTCCTACAAAGGCGCCACACAAAAAAGGAATAATCCTTACCACACAAGCCAAGGTAGGCCTACGGGGGAAATATTGATTAAAATATATATATACACTTATCTTTAAATTAACTTGATATTAGGTGCCTTAAAAGAAAAGTCCTAAACACTCTTCTTCTTTTTTTTTTAAAATATCCTTTAGAGCCTTTATATAATGGCATCGGCAGCAGACCACTTAATCGAGAATTTGATAAGCCTAAAATGACCAAGCTCATAAAAGACACTACGGGTAACCCTCGTGAAATAGTAAGCGATGACGGCACTAGGAGTTAAGACTGCGAGAAAATATGCTAATTTAAATTCACAACAAGATCGTAAACACCCAACGATCAAAAGAAGCTCAAATAAACATTCGGCGTTTAGCAAAAGGGGTAAAAGAAGTAGAAACCAAATGAGGCATTACATTCTCCTCCCCTTAAGAAAGCATCGTCCTCGATGCGACATAACCCAGAGGGAAAGAAAGTGGTAAGCAAAGAGGAACATATGAGGGCGAAGGTACACTCTATGGTTAAGATTTCAGATGCTATAGCACGACCACGGGTGGCCTTGGGGACATTTGGTATAAATTTTAACTTTCAAGTTTCTGTGAAGATTGGCAGTTCTTTCTTATTCATCATTTCATTAGTCTCTTTCCATTATCATTATTTCTAGTTTTAGTTCTTTTTAAAATTTCATTGTTGTAGAGTTTTAGTTTATCCATTCTTGTGGGTGTCCAACATGAACTGCTAATAAAACACCCTACAGGGGTCATACAAGACACTACAATTTCACAAACATACAAGTACATACTTCAAGGCAGTACCACATCATAAGAGATTAGTCAATATATGGAGGGGAACATGCACAGACTACATAACATAGTACCTGTCACACCACTATGACTGATAAATAATGCTCGAGAAAATAAAAGTATACTACAACAACCTGAAATTTCCACAATTCCACAGATGAAGATTTTACTTAACTCACAAAAATAGCTATATGTACATAGGGTCAACAAGGGCATCAATGCCATATCCACAACATCACAAAACATATCCAACTGACATGAGTAACACATACATCATAAAACCACCACCAAAACATCACAATAACTCAACATATATCCCAAAACACCAATCATACACACAAATCTCTTATGCCTCCCTCAAACTCTTATGCCTCCCTCAAATCTCTTATGCCTCCCTCAAATCTCTTATGCCTCCCTCAAGTCTCTTATGACTCCCTCAAGGAGGCCAGTTGTCCCCATGGCCCAAGACACATAGGGTTCGAACACTCCTAACCCAAGTGACATAATAACACGTGGTTCAACAACCCACTAGTTATCTATAACTCCTTGGGGCATACCCCCATACAATGAAGCGGGTCCATAGGTCCAACCATTCCATGGTGCATCCCATGACCCTATTCCACACATCACGATAATAGAACCAGCATAACAATCCGATCCAAATGCCAAGTGGCAAGGTACAAGCCTTGGGCAAGGTGGTAAAATCTTAAAATTTAAAAGAAGATCCAAAATCAAGAAAAATAAATGGCCAAATAGCCATAGTTAGTATCAAAATCCACATGTTAGTACCAAAACCAAGGAAATGCCCAAAATGTAAAACATGACAATCAAGAAAACTACTGGTCCTTGCAGAAATAACATAAAAATTCAATTTATGAATAAAATACATATATAAGAATAGCACATTACAATGACTATGTGGCCTTATCTGGCCACCAAGGGGGTACTCAATGAGTTGCTGGCACTCGAACATCGAGCCTCAGCTCACAAAATAAAATATCAATAGTACAATTGTCATCACCTCTATCTGAATCATCCCGCCACCACTTCTACAAGGCTAAACACAGTCATAGCTACACTAAGGTTGTATCCATAAAACAACCACATAAAGAGAGAGAGAGAGAGGAGCACGGTCCACCATCTACTAAGCCTAAGGTTGGCTCTATTAATTGGTCAACTGTACACCTATTTCCTTTAGGGTCGGTTAGCGTAAGGTTCACAACATAACATACAACAACATCACTAACATAATGGTGGCACACACATAACTACCATAACGTCTTACGTATGGTACATATATAGGGTAGATCACAATCATACATTCACTGGGTGCATTACATCACTTTACCACATTCTGCACCGTAAGTGCAATCACTATACAATAGGGTTCATATGCTCACCGTATGCCCCTAAATCACGACATGAATCGTTACATATTACACAAATCGTACATATGATGAACATAGTAACATCACAACCATAACATTAATTGCTACATAACAAGGTGGTACACACATTTCTTCAAAACATGGTAAAAACATCCTGATACATCTCATTTCACTTTACATCAATCTAGTCATACAACACATGGGCACACCCTCATATCACAATATTCCATGATGCTCCAACACTCTGTCATCCACATTAGAATTCTTTTCACACATCACAAGCAGTAATTCACACGTGAACTCTTCATAGAATCCACAAGAAGGAGAGAGAATGCTCCCATCCCCAGCACATCAACATGATAACAAATATGCACTAAGTGACATACACATCATGTGCGTTCACACTATCACAATTACGACATAGATCACATCACTCTTAACACACATTACTCTTCCAATATTTATCACCATCATGAAACACCCTCACCATCATGCAACCCATCATGTAGCACTATCACCATCATGCAACACCATCATAACTCCAATTTGGCCCAGAGGTTCGAGAGCATGAACCTATGCTCTGATACCAAGTGTAACACCCACCAACTCAAACACATTAAACAACACAATAAAATACAGGATATTTTTTTTTGACTTGCTTGAAGATAATACAACACTACACAAGTTCTCTAGGGAATACAACCAGCTAACGACATGCTTTCCACAACATGGACCCACACTGGTTACAGATAAACATGAGGCACACACTTAGGACACAATGGTTCATCCAAAATACACAATTTTACAAACAAGGTCTTCCCATAGAAAGTTTCTTTAGAATCATGTTTTAGCTATAAGTACTCTTAAATTCTTTGCTTTTCCTAGAGGAATCATGTTAGGAGAATTTGAAATTCATGCTTCCTTTGAAATTTTTCCCCTACCTTGCTAATGTTTTTTTTATTCAGGGCAAATAGTTTTGAAGGGACTATACCTCGTGTACAAAAGGGCTCAAAAGCCGATAATAAACATGAGAAAAGCAGCCCAGAGAAGGGAAAAATAGTCAACTAAGAAAGGCTCAGCAGCCAGATATTACAATAAAGGCGAAGAGTGGATCTAAACGTACAGAGATCCAGAGCAAAGGAGACAAGTTCAAAAAGAAACCAAAAGAGAAACAGAATACAGAGCTCCGTCAAAAAAACAGCTCTAGAACCGCCCGATGACAGCCAGATCACAGCCAAAAAATAGCAGCACATCAGCCCGTTACTTGAGGGCTCTGTCAATCTTGGCCTTGATGGCCTGCAGTGACATGAAAAAGGCAATGGCTGTGGCCTGAGAGGGGTCCTTCATGTCTGCTTGGGAGATTGCAATGTCCCTATTTTCTTTAGGGCCCCATATATCTTCATTGATTCCACTTAAGCTGCAAACACTGTGGACGTGCTGTTCAATGAAGTTATAGATGCTTTTTAGGGCAGACAAAATACAGTCATTGCGGCTTTTGGCATTCCCCAATCTGCCATCAAGGGACTGCAGCTTCTTGAAGACTTCATCAATGACCCCCTCTTCCTCCTCACCTTGCAGGATCCTTTTACCTTTGGCTTTCTCCATGTTCTTAAGAGCCCCTTTGAGCTCTTGAATCTCCTTCTCCAATCTGTCAACCTTCTCCAGCAAATCCTCCTCCTTGGGCTTCTCCACAGGCATGCTGATATGCAGGAGGCTTTCAGCAAGTTCTAAGTCCTTGTGGCTCCTAAGGACACGTTGGGAGGCAGGGATTCTAGTTTTTAGGCTCTTGCTTTTCTTGCTGGAGCCCACATCATCATGCTTTCTTTTTGGCAGGGGTGGAGTGGGAGCAGTATGGGTAGGTGGGGGTGTGGAGGAGGGAGGTGGGATGGGGTTCATGGGAGGGCAACTGGAAAAGTGGCGGTGAATGAGGAGTATAAGGCCCTGGTGCAGGGGGACAGCCCTAGAGTGATTTTGCACCTCCCTTATAGACTTCTCTAGGGAGTTGATCAGATAATGAGGAAAACTAATAATGTTATTTCTACGAAAATGATTCAGAAAAATCAGATGCTTGTGTGGGATAGTCACATATCTTCCTTCTAAGGTAACATACCTTACCACCATTTTGGCAAGTTCATCAAAAGGTGCAGGGATCGACTCCACCTTGAGGCCAGCAGTTACAAACTCAAGGTTCTCTCCCTCTTCCAGAAATTTCTTGGTTTCAACCTCCCTGTCGACTTTCTTGTTGAAAAATTTTGCACCTTCCAAGCTGAGACCAGTGACCTGAGCTATGAGCTCTTCTGTAATTTCCATTTTCATGTTACTGTACTTGACAATTTTGTTCTTCCAACCCTTGGCGAATTTGATGGAGACGTCTTGATCGAAGCCTTGAATCCTCTCAATGAAATTCGACAGGCCCCCGATTTGCAGGTACTCCCAAAGCTCCATGTTCTCTTTCCACTCAGGGTTGTGGGTCGGCTCGGTCTTGCATGGTGGACCCCCCATGTTTACTCTGTTACTATTCCTGTTTTTAACGGTAAAAAAACTTGCAATGTGCGGGACAGGCCAAGCGGTGCTTTTGGTTTTTGAATCTGTTCCTCCCGTGAAAGCCGGCTTAATAATAATGTAGCATTTGTTATTATTGCCCTTCTCCCCCGCTTTCCTCCCATGCCAAGAAATGATGGCAATCCAGTCCACACATCGCAGCAATCATCCAAATCTTTTGTGATGTCATCATCATGTACTTGGGGATCCACTCATTAGCATCCATAAAACAACCGTTATTCATAATTTTCACAGCCATGAAGATCAATGATGATGGCTTTATTGACATGTGCGGGCAGAACGTCCCTGCCAATCCAAGTTTGAAAGGAATTATTCACTCCTAAGTTAGCCAAGCTGTCGGCAACCCTGTTTCCTTCCCGATAAGTATGGGTGATGTGGACATTAACAAAGCTTTTGCATATTTCTATAGCTTCTTCAATATAATCCCTGATAGACCAGCTGGGCTGTTGTTTTTATTCAGAAGATTTATAATATTTAGAGAATCACCTTCAATTATGATATTTTGAATATTGCAATCTCTGGCAAGTCTAATACCCCAAAGAGCCGCCATGGCTTCGGAATAATGGTTAGTCTGTCTTCCCATTCTCCTAGAAAAAGTAGCAACATAGCAGCCTCTTTGATCCCTGATGATTCCCCCACCACCAGAATCACCCGGATTGCCTTTTGAGGCCCCATCAAAATTTAATTTGTGCCAATCATTGGGGGGTTTAATCCATCGGACTTTGTTTCTGTCAGTACCATTTTTATTTCTACTGATAGTGGCTATATTCCAATCAGTTAGGATGCATTCTTCATTCTCCGGGTAGAGTCTATTTTTAGGGGGATTGAATCTAGCAATATTATCTTGCACAACAATGATTATTTCCTTATATACTTTGTTACAAGCTTGTCTATTGCTTCTGAAAATACTATCATTACGAGCCTTCCAAATTCTCCACATAGTGTGTGGCAGAACAAGTTGCCATAGTCTTTTCACCATGCAATGTTTAAATGGAGAGCTCCATTGCTCCCAAGTCTGAAGGCAGGTAAGGGGAAAAATCCATTTCAGATTGAATTTTGCAAAAACAAGCTGCCAAATTTTGGAAGCAATCTCACAATGGAGGAATAAGTGTTTTATATCTTCAGCCTCTTGCTGACACATGCAGCATCTATTTGGCATGATGAATCCCTTCTTGATGAGGTTATCATTAGTTAGGATCTTGCCATTAATAACTAGCCACCAAAAGAAGTTCACTCTAGGGGTTAGCTCCGGCATCCATAACTTGTGCCACTTGATTTCGCTTTCCATGGATGCAAAGATAGAATTATATCCTGATTTAACAGTGTAATCCCCATCAAAAGAATCCTTCCAGATGAGCTCATCTTTAAGATTTTGATTACTTAGATGGATTAGGGCAAGTTGATTCTGGAGAGATATAATATCAGCCTGGATACTATCATTCTCCACTTTTAGCTGCTTCCATTTTCTTTTGTTTCCATCCCTCTCAATGTATCCCTGGATTTTGTGACCATATTTTGCAATTAAGTTGTCCTTCATATGATCATAAGCAGAAATCCAGTTAGAATCAGTCCACTTATCGGTCCAGAAGTTTATGCTTTGCCCATCTCCAAGCTTCCAGCTGACATCCCTGAAAGAGAATGTGTCTGCTGCGAAGAAGGTTGTTCCAGAAAATGGAACCATTCGGAAGGGACTGATCATAAATGAAGGAAATTTTGTTCTGATTTGAAAGATATTTGATCTTAATCAGCTCTGTCCAAGGTCTGTTCTCTTTTATCAATCTCCATCCTAATTTTGCAGTAAGGGCAGTACTCATATGCTTGATATCTTTGATGTCTAACCCCCCCAGTCTCTTAGGTTTACAAACTTGTTCCCAAGCCACAAGATGATATCTGAATCTTTCCTCAGTACCGTGCCACAGAAAGTGTTTTTGAATCTTCTCAATACTGTTCATCACAGCTGCAGGCATGTTGAACATAGATAATATGTAAATAGGCAAGTTTTGGAGCGTGCTTTTAACCAAAAGGCATTTACCTGCACTTGAAAGAACGGCTCCTTTCCATCCTGCCAACTTTCTTTGAAATCTCTTAATAAGATCATTCCATACTTCCACAGAAATCTTGCCAGTACTTAAAGGTAACCCTAAATAAGTAGCTGGTAGGGAATTAATGGTACATCCAAGAATATTAGCAATCTTTCTTTGCCTCTCCTCAGGAGTATTGAAGAAGTAAATAGAGCTTTTGTCAAAATTAACTTTCTGTCCTGAGGCTTCCTCATAAAATCTAAGGATAGTTTTAATGGCCTTTGCTTCAATAATAGAAGCCATTAGAAGCAGCAGAGTGTCATCAGCAAACTGCTGATGAGAGGAGGGCTGATTTCCAGTAGTTGGAGGAAAGCCTTTTAACATGCCAATGTCAATAGCTTTGGATATAGATCTGCTTAAACTGTCAGCCATAATAATGAATAAAAGAGGGGAGATTGGGTCGCCTTGTCGTATACCTCTATTACTGGCAAAAAAACCCACAGGTTCCCCGTTAACAACCACAGAGAATCTAGAGGTAGAGATGCAAGAGTGGATGATTTTTCTGAATTTGCCTTGAAAACCAAATTTGGATAGGACCTCATCCATGAATCTCCAGGAGACCCTGTCAAAAGCTTTATGCATGTCAAGTTTGATGGCCATCCCCGCCTTTTTACTTTTATCCATAGAATGTATAGTTTCATGCACCATGATAATCCCATCTTGGATAATTCTTCCTTGAATGAATCCGCTCTGCTGCTGTGAAATGATCTCCTTGAGAATAGGTTGCATTCGAGTGGTGAGAATCTTTGTGAAAATCCTATAAATGACATTCACCAAACTGATAGGCCTGAAATCTTTGAAGTCTTTTGCATCCAACTTTTTTGGGGCAAGCACAATGTGAGTATTATTAAGCTCTTTAATCAGATTTCCCGTTCTGTAAAATTCATTGACAGCTTTCAAGAGATCTTCAGAGCAAATTTCCCAACATCTTTGGTAGAAATTAGCTGAAAAGCCATCTGGACCTGGAGCCTTATCCCCTTCCAAAGCAAAGACAACCTTTTTTAATTCCTCGATGGTGACTGTTTTTGAGAGACTTTTAAATCTCTCAGCAGGCATAAGATTTTCAGGAATGGAGTCTAAGAGGAAAGAGGCCGCTTGTTCATTATAGGAGGTGTTCTCAGTGAGGAGGTTCTTGTAAAAATTAAGTGCCTCAACTTTGATAACCTCAGGATCCTTAGTAATGTTTCCATTTCCTTTAGTAACCTCAGAAATTCTGTTACAAGCTCTATGCTTGATGGCTGTTAAATGAAAGAATTTTGTATTTCTGTCACCATCCTTAAGCCAAAGGGCTCTAGACTTCATTCTCCAAAAGGTTTCTTCATGACTGTTTATATTATGGAGATCAGATAGGAGTATTTTTTCACGCTGATGATCCTCAAGGGACATACCTTTCATGGAGACATTTAGCTCAAGTTCTTCAAGTTGTTGCTTAAGTTCTTTCTTTTTTTCAAAAATGTTCCCAAAAACCTCTTTATTCCATATTCTAACTTTCTGTTTAACATTCTTTAGCTTCTGAAGAAGTCTGAATTGGGCTGTCCCTGTGCCTTCCCAAACCCACCACTCTTTAATTCTGTCCATAATGTCTTCATGTTCGAACCACATTTTCTCAAATTTGAAATTACCATGGAAAGGTTTTGACCAATTGAAGAAATTGAGGACTATTGGATTGTGATCAGATCCCGTTCTAGGGAGAGAAGAAAGATGGAAATTCTGGTCTAGGATCCAATTTGAAGAGATAAGAGCTCTGTCCAGCTTAACCTGAATTAAGTTTTCTCCTAATCTTCTGTTGGACCATGTAAATTGATTGCCATGAAGCTCTATGTCCATAAGATTAAGAGTCGAGATGAAGTCAGCAAATTCTTCCATGCCAATGGAGAATTCAGAACTTCCCCCAAACTTTTCTCCAGGATTCAAAGGAGTATTAAAGTCTCCCATAATCAACCAGTTCATGCTTTCAACCTTGCTTCTGAACAAGATTAGATCTTTCCATAGACTTCTTTTGCCAGTAGTAGTATTGGGCGCATAAATATTAGACAAAATCCAGCTATGATTATTTTCAAGGCTTTTAAAGATAATAGCTAAATGATTCTGGGTGGAGATAAGAATCTTACCGTCAATCATCTTCGTATCCCAAAAGATCGCTAAGCCTCCAGAAGCCCCTTGAGAGTCAACAGCAGCAAAGGCAGCGTTCTGCCAAAAATGTCTTTTGAAGTCTTCAATTGCTTTAGTTTTCATTTTAGTTTCCTGAATAAGAAGAATGTTGGGTTTGTTTGCTCTTTTAATTTCCTTAAGCATTCTTTGCTTAGGCCCTCCATTAAGGCCTCTTACATTCCAAGAAATTACCTTCATTAAAAAAATTTTGGAGATGCATTTGCCGGATGGCCCAGAGTTCTCTGTGTCCCATCTGCAATTTCTTTTTCAGTCTCTTTTTCTCTTGTTTCTCTCTTAGATGGCCTGCCTTTTCTAAAGGTTACTCCAAAATTTGCAGTTCTTCTAGCAGTGGCCCTTGTGATTCTTGAGGTGGAGGCTTCCCAGCTTCCAAGTTGTTTTTCTTCCAGGCTTTTTGAGCCTCTTTTCTTTCTTTTCACTAAGATGAATCCCTCATTATCACAGTCATTTTCCTTGTTAGAGGGGGTAATTTCTCCATCCTCCTTTCCTGTAATAATATCAGTCTGCTTATCCCTTATAGGAGTCAGTTCCTCCACATCTGTGTCCTCTTTCTCTTGGTTGAGATCACATGCAATGGATTCTAGATCCTCTTTGTCATTTTCTTGTTTCATTTTTAGCTTCTCCACAGATCTGCTCTTTATCAGCTCTTGATGAGCACTTGTTTTGTCTTCCTCTTCTTCCATGCAAGAGAGCGAAATGTTAACCTTTTCATTTTCTTCATCGACCTCCATGTTCAACTTTACTGGATTTGGAGACATCGAGTTCAAAGTGGATCCACTGATATCTACCTTGCTAATGTTAATATACAGTGTAAACCAATTATTGGGTGGTAAGAGGTTACTTCATTTACTTGATTAACTTATTCATTTGTTAGGAGGGTAGTTAATTTCTCAAGGATCTTAACTTCATCAATTTGTTTACAACGTTGTGCTTTTAAACATATATGTTTTACCTTTTCAAGCGGTCATTTTTTTATAGTACATGACTGTCTAAATCTTGGATTCATCATTAAGATCTTATTAGTTGTTAATAAAGATTTCATTGGGGTTAAGAATCTAACCAAAAATATTAAAGGTTTCACTCGGGTTTCACTTGAAGAGATAGACATAAGTATACTGATTACATTTTCAACGGGTAAGATAGATCAAAGAGTTTCTTAATCAAGTTCCTTCTATTTATTATAATTTTACTATCTTCCAAGATTTAATCATTGATTTCACCTTAAGATGGTTCTAAGGTCTCACCTCAACAAGATATTATTTATTAGTTTAACGTAGGGTAACAAGGTATATTTGTTTCTCTTGTTTTTGCTAGATTCAAAACATAGTCCTCTACCAAACGACACATGACAAAAGGTAACTAAAGTGATGTAAGTTGATTCAAGTTTAGATAGTTAGAATTAGGTTTTACAATTCAAGGATAAATCATATTTCGAAAAGTGAAAATTTAAGGAACGATACGCATGTCAAAACAAGTTCATTTAATCTTATTGACAATAATATTTCTCAAATTGACTTTCAAACGATAACAAAAACCTACATGAGAACAATACAAAATTATAACACAATGCCTTCTAAATAGTCTCCACAATTTCCATACCAACGTTTAAAAACAAAAAAAAAGCATTCGTACAATAGCAGTTCCTAAGAAAGTCGGAATCCACTTTCTACACGTGTTTCTCTTTCTTTTTTTTCTTTTCTACTTAGGAAATCCTCTTGCATATTTGTTGGCACAGTCGGTTCATGAAGAAATGAGCACGATAAAATCTATAACATTAAGACAATATGTTGTTATCTAATTGTTTCAAAGAAGAAGAACACCGTTGCTAATGAAAATAATCCAAGTGTCCAAACAAGAGTAATTAAAGAGTTCAAAAGAATAAAATGTCGAAATAAAAAGGAAGGCACTAACTCTATTTAATTATCATTTTCTCATAGGAGAAGTTGATAAACCATCATAATGGATTCTACCTATATCACAATAATGACCATCATTTTAACAAGATAACATTTTGAAACGAAAACAATTATAAGAAGAGAATTAGTTTCAAATGTGATCTGTCTCCATTTGTTTAAGTTAGTTCACCAAGCCAAGGATTCACTATTAATGTAAAATAATTAAAATTAATAAAGTATAGATGACTACAAAATTGAAGTGGCAGCCATTGAGTCCTTAAATGACGAGTGTAAGTGGTAATTGGTAGTGACAAATAATAAGGTGTTGCCATATCTCACATCAATGAATACGAGCGTCATATTCAAACTTAAAAATTAATTTAAAATAATAAAAATTAATAAAGTATAGAAGTGTAGTGCCCAACTGAATATAAAATAATATTTATATATAAAAAGGAGCTTAGTGCATTGGTTGGGAGTCGGGAACAATGAGTGCCTGTCCATTTTTAAGGCATGTTGCCCTTTAAATTTTTACCTCGCATGTTGGTTAAAGTTATTCCTCATGTTTAAATGTGGTTGCTAGTGTTCGAGTAGGTGGAGTGCTGGCCACCTGCAATACTTTTTTATTAAGTGAGTCATGCTCTTGGCATGTGTTGTCAAAAGGAAATGCCAAAGAACATGGGCCACGTGGATTGCATCATTGCAGGTTTTGGAAAATCAATTTTTTTGTTGGAAGGGCTTGGAAACTTCATGCAAATGCACTATTGGTGTAGAGCCTCTACCCTTGCCACATTTCCCCAACCTGTATCAAAATGAGATCTTTGGAACAGGGTAGGGATGTCCTTCCAAGCCCTTCCAACAAAAAAATTAATTTTCCAAAACCTGCAGTGATGCAGTCCACATGGCCCATGTTTTTTGGCATTTCCTTTCGACATCACATGCACTCGTGGTGTAGAGCCTCTACCCTTGCCGCATTTCCCCAACCTGTATCAAAATGAGATCTTTGGAATAGGGTAGGGACATCCAACAAGGCATAAGGATAGAAGAATTTTGTCAGATGTTGTAGGTGGAAGCACTTTGGTAGATAGGTATGGAAAATGTGGAAGCATACACTATACATGTGAACTGTTTGACTAAATGCATGAAATGTGGGCTCATGGATTACAATGATGACAGGATATGCATGAAATGGTTATGTTAAAAAGGCTTAAAATGTTTCAAGTAAATATTGATTAGAAATGCTACTTTTTCTCTCTATAGCGTCTTTGTACATACCATCTGCATAATCATCCGATAACTCTCGTAATAATTGCGAAGGAACCAAGTGTAAGTTCTTGTTTTGTTTTGCAAAAGTGCCTTAAGGAGAGGAAATTTAAGGGGATGTATCTGTATAATGTTTAATTTATTTTTATTATCATAGTTGTTGGCTTAGAAAAGGACGTCAAGCAACCTTTTGTGTAGTAGGGGCAAAATAAATGCAAAAAAATGGATTTGGAATGATCTTTCGGGTGTGATTTGTTGTTGGCCGCCCAACCATTTTTGGGAAAAACACTACACTACACCTTCAAATATAATTTTTTTTACTTGTGATGGTTGTATAGAGGCCCTTACCATATGTTGCAGATCTACACTCCCCAACATGTGTAGAATGAGAGCTTGGGGATTGAGATGATATCTGGCCCACAACTTTTGTTGGCATCTTCTAGGTCTATATATGATCAGATCCTTGTTGTAGTATGGCAATTCATATAAGGACAATGAACAATGGTTTTTACTCCTATAACCGTACCTTTGTTTTTTAAATGAAGTTATGCTCGGGACAACGAAATGTTTGACGAATTGCCTAAGTGAGATGTTGAACCAAATCCCTTGATTTTAAGCGGCTTTGTGACACCCGTTAGAACAACCCACTTGAAACCCAAGAACAACCTAGGATTAAATAGGAAAATTATGGAATACTTTTCTTTGTTTAAAAGAGTATACACCCAAGTTACAAGGCAACAACTGTCACTAACAAGCTCCATAACAATTCTAATCCACTAGAACATTATTTTCTTTTGTTAAAAATTAATAGAGGTCATAAGGTCCAAAATTTAGGGTTAGAAGTTTCAATTAGGTTCAAAGGGAAAATCCTCACCATACCCCTACTCTCTAACAGGATTAAATTTTAAACTTGATTTTTCACAAACTTAATGCATTCAAAATTTTCCTAAATCATTCCCATTGGATAGGAAATTTCTTCACCTTTCCATTCATATAAAAAAGTCCTCCTAACTCCTTATATTTGTCAAGTTATGGGCCAGCGGACCTTGGGAGAAAAATTTTCCCAAGAGAGGGACTGCGGGCTTAGGGAAGAAAATTTTCCCTTGTGTAGACCGGTGGAGCGGGGAGAATTTTAGTGCTTTTTCCCTCTTCGGGGAAAAACCGCAATTTTCCTCCGCGCGCCTTGAGCACAAAGAGGACACGTGGCAAGATCTTATTGGTGCACCGAAAATGGACTTGCAGGGACACATTCAAATTTAAGACTTTCAGGTTTAAAAACGTAAGGGGTTAAAATCCACATGCGCCTCCACTGCTCCCAGGTTCCGCCATGTGTCATTATCTTATTCGTTGCGGGTCATCGGTCCGTCGGAGCACTTTTCGATTTTAAGTTTTTAAGGGGAAAAATTTCAAAGTTGCAAAACATTCCGCGCCTCCGCCGACGCATAAGGCTGCCTCGTGTCAACCTACCATTGGTTGCGGGCAGCAGGGTGGTGGGGAAACTTTAGAATTTTTTTCTAAAAAGAGTTTTCAAGTTTCAAGGTCAAAAACAACTCCGCTCCTCCGTCGTTGCCTAGTGATGCCATGTATCAGCCATTCATTGGTTGCAAGTGGCAAGGGGGAGGTGAAGGAAAATCGGAAATTTTCTCAATGTTTTTTTCTAAAATGCTAAGGCCAAAATGGATTCTGCACCTCTGCCGTTGCCCCTCAAGGCCACGTGGCAGCTTCTGATTGGCTGCGGGATGATGTAGATGTGGGGAAAAGTTGGAAAATTTTCCCAATTTTTAAAAAAATTTAAGTTCAAATTTTCAGCCCATGAAAGGAGACAAAGGGAAAAAGCAGGGCGGTAGGTCCGAGGGGGAATTTTTCAAAATTTCTTTTTGATAGTTAGATTAATTTTTAAAGCCAAAATGAACTAAAACTTCAAAAGGCCATAACTTTTGATAGAAATCTCGGTTTTGGGAAAACGAGGACTTTCTAGAAATATCTCAAGCCCTCTTGGCACATGAATCATTAATTTTGGATTTTGATAAATTTTTAGTGGTCAATTTTAAGAAAACTTCCCACAGAGCTTATATAGTGTGAGTGGTAAATTTTTGACTTAAAGTATTTGTTCAAAATTTGATTCCTTACTTCACTCATCATGCCCAAAAGACATGGAGGATTTTTCTAAGAATAATTTAGGATGCATTTGGAAGGTAATTTTGATTGATTGATTTCCAATTCGAATTTTTACAACTTCAGATTGCAAAATAACTTTGAAAGGTTTGGTCCCGATTTTGCAATGTTTGAAGGATTTTTCCTTAAGTGTTTTAGTCCAATTGAGTTCATTTATATCATAACATGTTAGATTTCAATGTTTCAATGTTATTTAAGGTTTACTGAGTTCGAATCAGCATTTTATAAGGATCATTTATCAATTTCATCTTCCAAATATGGAGATTCATTTCCATTCTATCCTAAGACATTTAGTTGATACAAACAAACCATTTAATAGATAAAATGCAAGGTCTGATTTCCAATTTTAACATATTTCAAAAGAACAGAGTTCCATATATTTCCTTCATACGTATTCCTCTTTCAATTTTCCAAACAGAGGTTTCAAATCACAAATTGATGATCAATTTCAATGCAACAATGCAAATTGATGAAAAGTATTGCAATCCTTTATTGATTTCAAAAATACAACTTTACATCTTTCAATTCCTTGAATGCAAATAACAGATTTCCAATTTCTTTCTTTCAGATGATCAGAATAGAGTATATCTCTTTCACAACTTGGAATACATAACTTTCATAGCTTAATACAAAGTATCTTTCCATTACAAATAATATACAGATCATCCACTTCAAAGTGGGAAAGGTTACAATGAGATTTCATTTCACATGGAACTATCAAATTGTCTTTCTCCTCTACTCCAGAATAGAAACATAAATTTCTCCTTTTGGATCACAACAAAGGCAGGGGAAAGGAAATGCTCTCCACCCAACCAAGACATCCAATGAAGAGGAGAATCCATCCTTCTTCATTGGCCCCCGAGCCCCAACCATAATGCAATAAAATATGTGATTCAACCCATGGCAACAAGGCTTCCACAACACACATGCAACATTTTCACATTTTAAACACAATTCAAAATAGAATGTAGTTTACAACTACATTAAAACATACAAACAAGACTAAGGCTCCATCAAGCAAGCCAAAGGAGCAAGGAACTATGGGGGAAGCTGCTTATGCCTCCTAATGGGAATTGGGTATCCACTTGTAACAAACCACCAATATAAAACATCTCCCATATATCCTTATGCCCCCATAATCCCTCCTTATGCCCCCCACAAAGTAAGAAATGCAATGCCATTTCTTTTCCAAGGTAGAAACCCAATCCCAACTCCCTCCACAAGAATTCTGATGCCACTGGCATTCCCTTATGCCCCCCACATGGATTCCCCATAGCCTTCTCCTACACCATTCCTAGGCAGTCTACCCAAACAGCCCACAAACATGCTAAAACATTCACACAATAGGATGTAATTTCATATAGAAAAATAGTATCTCAAGAGCTAAGATCTTACCTCTCCATGATGGAGTTGTCTAGTTTCCAAAACAACAAGCTTTCCAATGCCAAAATATAGTCCAAAGTCAACAACCAACAAGCATGCAAGGGTCTCCAATCTCCTTTCAAAATCAAGAGCTCCACACAAAGAAAAATTCACCCAAAAGGAAGTATGCAAAATGTTTAACAACCCAACACAAAGCAAGGAGTTCTAATTTTATAGAAGAGGAAGTGAAGAGGATGAGGTGGATCTATGTAGGATGCCACATAACACATCCTCAACACCAACACAAAATTCAAATTCATTCTCCAATGCACAATAAAGAGGTGGGTGAATAAAATGACAATAAACTTACACACTCCAAAAAGCCCACACCCCATAAGGACAAAATTTAATAAAATGTAAGAAGAGTGCAATTAAAACTTACAATTAGTCATATCAAAATGCAATAAATAAGGTATATATTCAACCCTCCAACCATAGGTATGGTTGGTAAATAAATTTAAGAGGTATGGGACAAGTTTAACTTGTCCCACAGTGCCTCCAAAAAAAACCTCCAAGGAAAAATTAAAATTCCTAAGAAGGTGGAGTGTTTCACACCAAGAGTTAACTTACACATCACTTACAAGGTCACTTACACATTACTTACACATTCTTACAAAACTTTAAAACATGGCCAACAAATCTATTAATTACATTCTTATGACATCTTTTAAATTAATTAACTAAACAATAAGATTAATCACAATATTAACACCACATTAAATAAATAATGAAAAGGGTAAAAACACCAACATGCAAACATTAATAAAAGAAACCACATTAATAAATACATAAAGCCCCTTGGTAACATTCAAAGGTAATCCCCGTATGGGAATCCCTAACAAAAACAACACGCAAACACAAAAAAAAATTGCCTTGGTGATCTTGTTGAATTCATATAGAATTCTAATGTGGTTATCTCCAATCCCCTGATGTTTTTGTGATATTTTAACATGAAAAAAAAATTCCTCCTTCGGCCTCATGGCCATATCAAAACATCCAACATGATATAAATATAATCACAAACTCATTTATACATCCTGAATCACAACAACATCAAGGCAATCAACAATCTCTCAAGGATTCTCCCGATTCTAATGATAGATCTTCGATCAAATGGCATCCTCCCGATTCTAATTAGTACAAGTTGAAATTTGATGGGGCCTCTAAGGAAACCCCGGACAATGCGGCAGGAGGAGGAGCAATACGGGATCATAAAGGTAATCTGATTGCTGCGTATGCTGGGCAAATGGGAGTTCAAACTAATCATTTTGCCGAAGCATTATCTGCTCTTTGGGGCTTGAGAGTTGCCCAAGCTCAAAATATTCAGAACCTAGTTGTTGAAGGGGACTCCCTAAATATCATTAAACTTCTTAATCAGTCCTCATCTCCTAGTTGGAGTATTAAGGATTTTATCTCTGAGTCCATAAGCATCAGTCATACTTTCAATAACATCAGAATCATGCATACTTACAGAGAGGGCAATAAATTGGCAGATGACCGGCCAATTATGGCATTAATGTTAATTTCACCATCTGGGATAATAATAGCATCCCTAATCAGCTCCACAATAGCATTCATGCAGACTTTTATATGCAAGCAATCCCTAGAGATGAGTCATAATATTTGGATGAAGATCAACATCAATAACACTCTCACACATGTCGCTTTAATGAATATGATGATGCAAATAATATCAAATATACATGATAGTGAGAATTATTTGGGGAACTCCAAGTGGAGTTATTTTGATTTGAAAATCACGCATGCGGGATGTACTACAGCTGTTAAAATCTAGATTCATAGCTCCTCAGAAACCGATGGAAATTGTAATGTGATTGTTGACAGGGAGAGGGCTACTCACACACGCGACTTCCCGCAAGCTCAGTTCAAAGCATCATGCGGCACTTCGTGGGAAGAAGAGCAACGACTTTCGTTTCCAGTTTTGTGTGGCTTACAATAGCAAGAAGCGGACAGGTCTCTACGCACACAGGCATCTGGGAAATTGTTGTAATCAGTCTATCATAGAGAAAATGGGAGGACCTCCCTGCCAAATTGAGCCATGCGCGGACCCCGATTGGAAGGAAAATATCGAGCTTTGGAACATTCTCAGCAAAGGTGGCTTCACCAACTTCATGGAAAAGGTGCAGGGACATGACCAAAGCATTTCTGTGCATTTTGCTAAGGAATGGAAGGAGCGGACTGTTGACTATGGGGGACAGAAGATATTGGTCAATGAAGATCTTATTGCTGAAGCGACCGGTCTTTGTTTGGAGGGATACCGCTTCTTCAACAAAAGGGTTGACAGAGATGCTGAAGAAAGAAGATTTGTGGAAGGATCTGAGAAGCTCACATTTGGTACAGTGGGCCTGCTTGTCAGCTCAATTCCTCCACCCTATGATGAGGTTACTCGCATGATGATTCGATTCATCTCCTTGGAAGGTAGGTTTGTCACTATGTCCTGCTAAACATCTTATCTTTCTAAACCACTTCCGTAGGAATCGATTGGTTTTCTTTCCCCATTATCTACTGAACTCCCTTGAACGCTCCATTTTGGAGTTTTAGAAGCACACCCGGGTGGTTCCCTTGCATCAAGGACTTATTTTGTTGATTCATAAATGTTTCCTTCTAAAATACCCTGGTCTTCCTTCCTCTCCTAGCCCGACTACCCCTTTGATGGGCTCTGCTGCTGCTGACCCCACTGTTCTCTCTGCTGCTACCCCCGCCACCACCGCTTGTCACCCCCAGCCGGCTGTTCAAGCTTCTCCATCCATTCCCCCTGCTGCTGCTCCCGCCACCCACCTCGCCTCTACCTCTAAAAGACCGGTCACCAGGGCCTCCAGGAAGCTCAACCTTGAGGCTCTTGCTGTGGAGAAGGAGCCTTTCGAACTAGAGATTGCACATGACCTTCGAATATCGGTGTGCCAATCCCAGGGGAAGTGCAGATGGATAGCTCTTCAAAGAGGTTGGAGGCCTTAGAGGCTGAGATGAAACTGTTGAAGGATGAGGTCAAGAACCTGGCTAAACAGAAAGGCAAGAAAAACATAGAGGGGGAGGGGAACATTGATATGATGATTGAGGACATCTATAAGAAGCAGACCTCCTTAGACTCCTACTTAGGGAAGGCCAAAAATAGACATGATTACAAAATTCCCGCCATTAGGGATATTGAGGAGTTCATTGAGGGTCACGCCAAAAGTGTTTCCAACCTCAAGAGGTGTCCCGGCTACACTTTGGGGCAACGAAAAAGAAAGCAAAAGAACCATTGAGGAGCTTGATAAAACTGATGTTGCCCACATGACAACTTTGGGTATGTTTCACGCCTGGAAGAGAGTCAAGACCAGCATCGAAAAAGCTGCCAAGAAGTAGTATTGGTTGCTTCAGCTACTCTTGTTTGTTTTTTTGCTTTTTTTTTTGCAGTCTCTTTTCGCTTTTTTCTTTGTATATTTGTTGTTTTGTCTCGTTTGAGTAGTTGTTTCTGGGCTACTTCGAGCTTCATTGTAACACTTGGATCTTGATCCATTCTCTCTGATTCTCACTCCTATTCCGGCTCTCAGGCCTTCTTTTGTACTCAAGGGTATAGTCCCTTTCAAAAAACTATTTACCAATAATAATAATAAAAAAACAATCTCTTACAATTTATATCAACAACTATATCATTATCATATAATGTCCATTTTCTAGGTCTACTCACAATATCAAAACTCACATGTCTCGAACAACATTCATAATATATCCATGTCAATTAGTATATCATCATGCATCATAACTAAATCAAGATCAAAAATAATCCATTGTCCAACATATAACATCATACTAAATCACAACCTTAATAATGTCCATAATGTAATCAACGATATCAAGATTAGTATCAAAAGGTGTCAAAGGGAAGTGGACACTACATCCCCATTCCTTAGACTCGACTTCATCCTTGAAGTCTTTAGAATAAATGTGGAAACTAAACCCACAATAATGTAGCATCCTTCCATGTAGCTACGGTCTCGTCATATCTCCCCCCACCGCACCTGCACTTCGATCAATCTCTACCTTGAAGGCTCACGGTCCCGCAATCTATAATGAAAATGGGCTCCACCATCACCTATCCACGATCCTGCACCTATAATGAGGTCTAATCCAATGGAGTGCCCACTTCCCTTCGACACCATTTTGATTGTTGTTTTTGTATACTGGTTACTTCACTTATGGATTTATTATAGCTTCTTTGATTTAGCATGCTAGTAGATATCATAGACATTGAATTGTTATTGATTTGATCCTTATATGATGCATATGGTCTACTGGAGACATTTAATGATGATATTGATATACTTTTGACATGGTTATTTATCTTTAATTCTGACATGTGATATATTTAGTCATATTGGATAGATCTAGATAATTAGATCAATGTGATGATCATTCAACAGATGAAATGTGGAATATAAATGTGCTATAAATTGTAAGTGATATCATATTTGCATAGATGATAGTAATTCTCGTATAGTTGATTTTATATTATATTGTATATTTGGCATAAATGTTTTAATGCGGCCATGAGGCCGAAGGAGGTATTCTTTGTTTTGTAGGTATATTATATTCACAACAATATTGGGGGAGTGGAGACTAACCACATCGGAATTTGATAAGAATCCAACTAGGGTCACCGTGGCAACATGTAATTGTGTGTGTGTTAGAATTATTTGGTTAAGGGAAAATTGTGACCTAGGGATCATGTGTTGTTTTGTTTTAATTTTCCCTTTTTATTATGTTAGTATGTGTTTCCTCTTAGTAAGTGAAATTTTACTTGTTTTATTATTTATATTTTTGATTGGTGTTTACCCCTTTATTAGTCATGGGTTGTAGTGTCTTAATTAAGTTAATTTGATTTTGTTTTAAACTAATAAAAATATGTGATAACAAAGGAGTTCTTTTATTAGGCTTGATTTACTTTGGATTTTGTGTTGAGTGATGTATGTTTGAGTTTTGAGTGTAGCACACTCTACCCCACATGGGAAACTCGAATTTGGCCTTAGAGGTCAAATTTGGAAGCTTGTGGGAAAGTCAAACTTGTTCCACACCTCTTAAAATCCCATGCCAACCCTACCTATGGGTTGGGAGGTCAAATTTAGGCTCTTTTAGGTGTTTTTGGGGGATAAAAGGTAAAATGTTAATTGCACTTCCTTTCAAATATTTAATTTTGTCCTTTGAGGGGAGTGGGCTTAGATGGAGTGTGTATGGTGCTTGTCATTCCTCCAACCACTCATCAATTGTGCATTGGAATATGAGGTTGACCAAGTGATGTGGAGTTGAGAGGAAATGAGTTGGCATCCTACTTGGAGCCACATCACTCCTCCCTATCCTTTCTCTATTTATTGAATTCTTGTTGCTTGTTTTGGGGTTAGATGATCATTTTTTTAGTCTCTTGAATTTTTGGAGAGTGGGAGGATTTTTGAGGGAGTTTGTGGTTTTTTTTGGAGCTTGTGGATACTTGCTTGATCTTTGGAGGAGTTTGGAACTTCATACTTGGAACAAGCTCTACCATGGAAAGGTAGGAGCTTCACCTTTGTTTATATTATGTTATTGTTACATGTATGTGTGTATATGTTTGTTGAATGTTGTTGTTTCTTTGAAATGTTTGTTGGGTATGGGTAGAATGCCTAAGTTAGGAGTGGGAGGAGACTATGGGGAGTTTATTTGAGGGAGGCATAAGAGATCATGTTCTTGAGGAGGGAATTTGGGTTGGGTGCCCACCTAATATGAGAAATGCTTGCATTTTCTTCTTGTTCTTACTTTGAGGGAGCCATAAGTGTTAAGGGAGGCATAAGAGTGGATGGAGGGATAAGGGATACTTGAGGGAGGCATAAGAGTTGTTAGGGGTATTGTGTTTTTCATTGGAGGCTTTTTAGGTGGCACCCATTCCCATTGGGAGGCATAAGTGGCCTCCCCATAGGTCTTACTCTTTTGGATTTCTTGATAAGCCTAGTGACTTTTTGTTCGATTCTTTTCCTCTTGTTGAGTTATTGATTGTTTTTGAATGAATATGGAATGAATGTGAAATTTTATGTTAAGTTGTGGGGAAGCTAGTAGTTGCCATGAGTTGGGTTTTCTCCCATTGTAATGTGGTTGGGGCTCGGGGACCAATGGAGAGGATGGCTTCTCTTCTCCATTAGGTATCTTGGTTGGGAGGAGAGCATTGCCTCTCCCCTTATTTTGTTGTGAATCAAGAAAACTATTGGAGGAGATATTTTGTTGGTGACCATGTGAAAAATACCTTTTTATTTTACCCACTTAGAGTGGAAGGAATTGTAATAATATGGTTCTTTACTTGTGTACATTTTGGTATGTTTACCCCACTTCAAGTGGAGGAAATTTGTAATGGAATTTTTAAAGAAAGTAGCTATCCTATTGTTGTTATTGAGATTGCATTGCATGGGAAAAGAAAGAAGAAATAATGTATTGTAAAGATATTTGCAAGTAGTAAAAGAAAGTAAATTCACATTGCTGAAATCTTGAATGTATTGAAAGATTGATCCACTATATAATGGAAAAGAAAGTATATTTGCATTATGTAGTTATTGTATTGTAAATATGAGAAAGAAGAAAATGTAGAGATTGTTATAAGTTGTTTTGTTGAAAAATATCATTTTATAGAAAACAAAGTGAATATGGTTATTTTGAAGGAATGAACATTGTAGTAAAATGGAAGAGAAAATAAGTTAGATTGCATGGTATGTAGAAATTTTGTTTTTATAGTAGAAAATGACTAAAGAATGAAATAGATTTATATTCATTTTTTGCTTGTAATGAAAAAGAAAGGCTTAGTTAAACAAAGAGAAATTATTCTTGTAAGTAGATGAAGTTAATAGAAAATAAAACACATAAAATGAATAGATTTAGCTAAGAAATGAATAAATGAGCAATAAATATCAAATCTGGAACTTGAAATAAATAAAAACAAATCAAGGATGCATTTTTACACCCTTTAGAAACTCTAGGTTTTTGTAAAAATCTCGGCTTTAAGGTTTTGTTTTTGGAAACAGGACCGCCGCCCGTGTGTAGGAAGTGGTCCAAAGATTTGTTACCTAGCTAGGGCAGCGGTCCTTTGTTTGTCACCCAGCCAGGGCGATGGTCCTGTGTTTGTCACCTAGCCAGGGCAGCGGTCCTGTGTTTGTCACCCTGTGTAGGGTGGCAGTCCTATCACTTATGACAAAATTCCATGGATCCACTCCTGTGCATAAAATGTAACCATTTTCTCTAATTCCTAAGTGTAAAAAGATTAAATATAATGCTTCCAGCAAGTAAATAAAGATGAATACATAGAGGTGTGACACCAAAACTCTCTAATGGTGAATCTAAAATCATTTCTTCATTTATATCAAAGGGGGTAGGATTTTGCCCCAAATTTAAAACCCAATACTCTAAAATATTGGAAAAAAAAATAGATTGGAGGAGGAAACCCCTCCCAATCCTTGAAAGAAATACATTGTATAAATAAAAGACTAACTAAGCTAAACCTAAACTAAATCTTCTTGAACAATCCTCCATGGCTTCTTCCCTTTTTTGCTCTCATGGCTTCTTTCTCTCCAACCTACAAATTTAACAAAAGAAATTGAAGCAAATGAGAAGGATAGAATAAGAAAAGGTTTTAATAGACTTCCATAAGGATTTTAGGGCTAAGTCGGGAACCCTAGGATCTAGTGGCTAAGATGGTTTTTATCTAAGGGTGGAGAATTGACCCTATCTTTTTGAAGAATAAAGTAATTTTAAATATTTATTTTCAAACCTTAAGGGTATGTGTAGATGGGTGAGTGGGGTCTTTCAATTACCTAGTGGTGTGGTGTCCTTAGGACCTTAGTTGTGTAGGATTGTATTAAAAAAAAGGGTTCCTTAAATTATTAAAGAAATGAATTTAATAGTTGAGTATAAGGTTAACCTTATTAGGATTGAGCTTAATGGAAAGAGTAGAAGAAACTTATTAAAGTAAATTAAACCATGTTACCTTCCTTATGACTATTGATTTATGTACCCTACAATTTTTGTGAAAATGTACCTAATAACTAGACTTGGTTGCTCAATCTTCAATCTAAGTTAAGTAATGTAAGTAATTTAATGAACCATAAAGGTAGAGCACCCTTGCATCATTCTTGTACCGTAACTTCCCTCTTAAAAATATAGAAATTAGTCACATTTTTGCGTTAAGCGTTTGTTTGAAGAAAGTTATTGGACGCGTCATTTTTGTGGGCATTACACATGGTATCGAGCCATGGGTTCAAATCTTGGACCCTTGGGCACACTTAGAAAACATGAAAGATGAACATTTAACCTAGTAAAAAAATTGATCCTTTTAAATCTAGAAAACCACAATGTCTTAAAGTTGTATTAAATAGAAAACTTAGAAAATTGAAACAAGACCTAAAACAATGAACTAACTCTCACCTTGATCTGTGTAGGAGGCGTAGATTAGGTGAGGGGTGCTTTCATATATACCTAGATATACCACCGCTTGAGCAGGTACAGCAGTGATAATTCTACCTCATATTTTACAGATGCTTCAGGATGTCAATGCCGCTATACGCGGAGAGCCTTTGGGAGGAATATTTACTAGACCTGGTATGGAGCCATCAGTAGATGCCCAGGTATCCCCTCAACACAGTGAGGAGCATAGGGCAGAGAACTTCCATGCGGAGTCAGCTAGGGTAGAGTCATCATAGAGAGGACATAGGGATAGGTCTCGAGCCCTAGACAGAGGGAGAAACATAAAAATAGACCTAGGAGTCATCGACATCGATTGTAAAACCATATCGGAGAGATCCGAAGCTATGACCATCTCATTATTCGGGTGATACAGGTGGTTTTCAGGCAGAGGCCTGATTGGTGAGCTTGAGTAGATGCTTTAATCTCTGACCTTGTACTATTAACATGAAAGCTTGTGTTGCGATCCATCTTTTGGGGGATAGAGTAGGAGTCTAGTGGAGGACCGAGGAGTAGAAGGTCCATGTTGATTCAGAGACAGTCACCTAGGAGCTATTTAAGGAGCATTTCAAGAGTAGGTATTTTCCCGCATGGTCTATACAAAAGAGTGGATAGACGAGTTTCACGACCTCCGTCAGGCATTGATGACTATAGCTGAGTATGAGAGTCAATTTCTGGATCTACTCTAGTACGTTGACTATATTCAGGATGATCAGGTATGGATTCATAGGTTCATCAAGGGCCTGAACTTGGATTTGGGTGGCGTGGTGCACATTCACTGCCCACAGACATTAGCAGAGGCCATGGAGAAGGCCTATATTGCAGAGGAGACACAGGGAAAGACACAATAGGCTAGAGACAGAGTTTGGAGCTATATCTAGCAGATGCAAGATGGTAGGTTGAAGGGGTTGGTTCCCCCTCCATGGGGTGGATAGAGTTTAGGACAGGCTTCTTTTAGGTCACCACAAAGAAGCGGCGAATTATACAGACCCACCCACCTTACATACCCCCTTAAATATTTGATGCATAGAGAGGGCGGAGTATGGGGCCTCCTGCTAGGGGTCTCGCCAGGACACAGGGTGCACCGAGAGCTCAGTCAGCAAGAGCCCATCAGCAGAGACCTTAGCAGTCTATAGCCAGATCATCAGGATCCATAACTCAGACATCTAGAGTACTTGCTGGAGTTGCATCCCACTAGAGGGGACTCAAGTAACTATTGTTGTTGTGGTGTTGTTGGACATCATTGGAGAGATTTCCCACGTAACCCTAACAAGGGTAAGATCCGAGCTCGAGCCTACGGTTGGAGATATAGCATGGAGTCATCATATCTATGCGGTGGTTGAAAACTACCGTGCCGAGCACCCAGTATCGTGATTGAGACGACGGTAGTATTGGTGGTATTTCGCCTCTATATTATTTGATTCTGGTTCTTTTGATTCATTTATTACACCATCCTTAGTAGAGTGTTGTAGGTTGGTGGCGCAGGAAGAAGCCACAATTGGGCGGTTGAGATGGCTTCGGGATCCAAAATTTCTGTAGACTCCCTAGTTAAGGATTGTGTAGTGGATTTTGGACCCTTCACCACTACTTCGGATCTTCGAATCCTTCCATTAGGATCTTATGGTGTCATTTTGGGCATGGACTGGTTGTCTACTCACAGAGCTAGAGTGGACTGTTACCATAAGACTATTACTTGCATAGATGATCTTGGAGTGGAGTCAGTGATATTAGGAGTTAGGACGGCCATTTCCATTCGCACCATCTCCGCTATGCAGCTTAAGCGGTGTGCGCGAAGGGGTTGTCAGGTTGTTTGCTGTTATGGTTAGTGACGATCAGAGGATGAGTCAAGTGGACCATCCCTCAATGACCATCCCATATTGATAGATTTTTCTGATGTGTTTCTAGGGGAGCTACTGGGGTTACCTCCCCCATGTGAGATAGATTTCCATATAGATCTAGTTCCAGGCGCATAGCCTATCTCACGAGCACCCTATCTCGATGACTACGCCTAAGCTATGTGAGCTTAAGTTATAGCTTCAGGGGCCTTTTGGTGAAAGGCCTAATCTATCCTAGTGTATCCCCTTGGGGTGCGAGAGGTGATCTTCATGAAGAAGAAGGATGGATCTCTTTGGTTGTGTATTGACTATTGTTAGTTTGAATAAAGTAAAGATCAAGAATCGTTACTCCCTTCCACACATTGATGATTTATTTGATCGGATGAACGGGGCTATAGTTTTCTCCAAGATAGATCTTAAGTCGTGGGTACCATCATCTCGGATTACGGAGGTAGATATTCATAAGACCGCGTTCTATACGAGATACAACCACTACGAGTTCACAGTGGTACCTTTTGGGTTGACGAATGCCTCCGCAGTGTTTATGAGTTTGATTAATGGGGTATTCGGAATTTTCTATATCACTTCATGCTCATCTTTATTGATGACATTTTGGTTTACTCACACATGTATGAGGAGCACCTTTGCCGGTTCTCTTCGTGGTCTTCACGAGCAACACCTTTACACGAACTTGAAGAAGTGTGCATTCTTTCGCAGGCCGAGGTGCAATATTTGGGCCACATCATTTCTAGGGGAAGGTATCACAATCGATCCTTCCAAGATTAGAGTCATTATGGATTGGCCAGCACCCACTACTGTGATAGAGGTGTGTAGCTTCATGGGATTAGCAGGTTACTACAGGAGGTTTGTTCAGGATTTCTCTCGAATTGTGCACCCTATCACTTCTCTTCAGTGGAAAGGGAAGAAGTTTGATTGGTCAGACAGATGTGAGTAGGCTTTTAGGACACTGAAGGAGTGTCTCACTACAACACCTATTCTTACAGTACTAGATCCTCATGGTGAGTTCTACATTTGCACATATGCTTCTTTGGCAGGCCTTGGAGGAGTGTTGATGCAAGAGGGCAGAGTTGTGGCTTTTGAGTCTCGCAAACTCAAGGATTATGAGCTTAATTATCTAGACTCATGATCTTGAGCTTGCAGCAATTGTGCATGCCTTGGTTTGATGGAGGCATTTTCTTCTTGGTCGGATATTCAGACTCAGGACTGATCACTTGAGTCTTCACCACCTCCTCACACAACCCAATTTAAACACTCGTCAGTGGCGTTGGATGGAGCTACTTTATGAGTATGACATGGAGATAGAGCATGTGAAGGGGAAGGAGAATGTGGTTATAGACGGCTTGAGTAGATGGAGACATATGAGTATGGCCACTTCAGTAGGCACATATTTGCAGAGTAGGATCCTTCAGCAGCTTCCTCTTGACATTTTCTACATGGCAGCGAGAGTAGAGATCGAGTCCCAGAGGCCCCTTGAAGGGAAGTTTGATGGTTTATCACTAAAGGAAGATGGTCTTCTTAGGCACAGAGGTCAGATTTATGTTCCCAAAGATGGAGACTTGAGACATGACATTTTGTCAGAGGCTCATCGTGTGCCTTATTCAGCCCATCCTAGGGTGAAGAAGATGCACGCCACCTTGAGATAGTTGTATTTTTGGAGAGGACTTTGGAGAGACGTGGCCTCATTTATGTCGCAATATTTAGAGTGTCAGAGGGTGAAGGTCGAGCATCAACATCCAGCTTGCCTTCTCTATCCTCGTGCCATACCGGAGTGGAAATGGGACACCATTTCTATGGACTTCATTGTTGGGTTACCTAAGTCGAGATACCACCACGATGCCCATTTCCATTCACACCATCTCGATACGCACCTTAAGTGGTGTGTACGACAAGGTTATCGATGTATTCTATTACGGTTAGTGATAGATCTAAGGATGAGTCTAGTGGACCATCCCTTGATGACCATAAAATCTTGAGAGAGTCTTCTCGTTGTTTTTCTAGGGGGTGATATCGTGGTTACCTCCCCCATGTGAGATAGATTTTCACATAGATCTGGTTTTGGGCGCAAAGCCTATCTCACAAGCACCTTATCGGATGACTACCCTTGAGCTCTGTGAGCTCAAGTTATAGCTTGAGGGCCTTCTGGAGAAAGGCCTAATCCATCCTAGTGTATCCCCTTGGGGTGTACTAGTGATTTTTGTAAAGAAAAAGGATAGATCTCTGTGGTTGTGTATTGATTACCGCCAACTGAACAAAGTAACGATCAAGAATCGTTACCCTCTTCCACGCATTGATGATTTATTTGATCAGATGAAGGGGGATACAATTTTCTCTAAGATATATCTTAAGTTAGGGTATCATCAGTTGAGGATCACGGAGGTAGATATTCATAAGATCACCTTCCGTATGATATATGGCCACTACGAGTTCGCAGTGGTACCGTTTGGTCTGAGGAATGCCCCCACAGTGTTCATGAGCTTGATAAATGGGTTATTCAAGTCGTTATTGGATCGCTTCGTGCTCATTTTCCTTGATGACATTCTGATTTACTCATGTACTCATGAGGAGAATGAGGAGGACCTTTGTGAGGTTGTTCAGTGTCTTCGTGAGCAACATATTTACGGGAACTTGGAGAAGTGTGCATTCTTTCAGATAGAGGTGCAATATTTAGGCCACATCATTTCTGGGGAAGGTATCATGGTCGATCCTTCCAATATTCAAGCTATTATGGATTAGCTAGTACCCACTAGTGTGACCAAGGTGCGTAGCTTCATGGGTTTGGCAGGATATTACAAAAGATTTGTTCAGGACTTTTCTCGGATTGCGCACCCCATCACTTCCCTTCAGCAGAAAGGGAAGAAGTTTATTTGGTCAGAAAGATGTGAAAAAACCTTAAGGACACTAAAGGAATTCCTCATGACAGTGCCTATTCTAGTAGTGCTAGATCCTCGGGGGGCAAGTTCTACGTTTGCATGATGCATCTTTGGTAGGACTTGGAGGTGTGTTGATGTAGAGGGAAGAGTAGTTACTTTTGAGTCATGCAAACTCAAGGATTATGAGTTCAATTATATGACTTGTGATCTTGCGCTTGTAGTACTTGTTCATGCCTTGGTGTGGTGGAGACACTTCCTTCTTGGCTGGAGATTTACACTCAAGATTGATCACTTGAGTCTTCGCCACCTCTTCATTGCCTTAGGGTGAAAATTCATTGTTAGTTCTTAGTATGCTTTAGGAAATTATTGGAAATGACTTTAAGCTAATATGACAATGAAACTAAAATCATTAAGTATGAGGTTAACCATTTTGGGATTGAATTTTAACCAAAGAGGAGAAAACACTTAACCAAGTAATTTAAATTAGAGCACCTCAATAAATTACTTTTAATTAATCAACCTTAGAGATAAAGCAACTTAAAATATTTAATCATTTAACGAGACCTTATCCATCAATTGCAAAGTTGAGATTATTGGTGAAAATTATTTTAATGCACGCTAGGGGTTAACTTACTTGTAACAAAAAAATTGGCCGTAATTTTTGGGATAAGTGTTAGGTTTTAACATATTCCTAGAATGTCATTTTATGGGCGTTACAATTCCCATACATTACTATTGTTTCATTAGATAAACCATCACCAATAAAACATGTAAGTTTTTTCAATGGTAATGAGTGTACTATTATTCATTGAAGGGTGATCTCACAACATTTTGATTTCTCCATTAAAGGATTTTGTTGTATCGTAGAATAATAAATACAAAATAGTTCTATTGGATTTTCATCCAATAATGGAAAATATCAAAGGGTCAACTTTTCTCATTATTGATTGCCAAAGAGAAATTTCTGCAGTATCCTGCAATGGGATAGAGAAAATAGTTTAATCTGTTTCATATTCAAAGTTTGGTGCTAATTTACCATCTCTCACAAGGTTTTGCATATGGTATATCCTTTTTATTATAAACTCATATAACATCTATACATAAATGGAGTTGACTAAGTTCAAAATAGAAGATTTTTTTGTGACAAATCTATCTCATTTGTTGGTTCATACAATATAAAAGCAATGGAAAATCTAATGTTTCAAATACATTATATGTCATTCAAAGTTGAAATTTATTCTTTATTATGCAACAAGTAATTTGTTTTGATATAAAACTAGATAATACCCCAGAATATAATCCTTCGATACATAATCGAAGAGGAATTGGCCATCATGAGTTGAAAAATTAGATGACACTCATAACGCCCACTAAAACAACCCACTTGAGACCCAAGAACAACCTAGGATTAATTAGGAAAAATTATGGAATTTTTTTTTTGTTTAAAAAGTCTACAACCGGATTATAAGGCAAAAAGGGACTGAAAGAGGGTTTAAAACCAAGATGCGAGGATCACGAGGGATGACCTGCACATCAACAAACATGCGAACGACAATGTGAAGAGATCTCGGGAGGAGCGAGTATCAACCGAATGTGCATGCAAAGATTTGAAACATGGGCAGAACCTGGTTAAGCCATAAAACTCTCCTCTATCTCATAGATCAAAAGGGGTGTACATATAGGAGGTGCTAAGTAACCCCTAGTGCTACAATCATGACAACTCGAGTAGAGAGGGGGAGTTACATTCCTAGAATAGAAGTGTAACTCCCAATGATGCATATGACGCACTGACGCATTGACGTGTTGACGCACTGACACGTAAGAGAATCTCATAATGACCCCTAAATGACACATGGACCTACGATCTCACCTAAGTGAGATGACTCACCTAATGATGTGGAAAATAACACACACCAACACCCCCCCTTCATCGTAACTTAGGATGAGGTGGAAAGTCAGAAACGAGAAATGGGTCCCAGCACAAAGCCTGATGAGGTACCCATGTACAAGAAAGAAGTCCCATGCAGTGAAGGAAAACCCAATGGGAAAAACATCCACCGCAAGAGAACAAAACACTCTCTAATCTAAGAAAGATGCCAAAGATGGGTCCCAGCTATATACAAGCCTGAAAAGGTACCCATGTACAAAGAGGTAATCTCTTAGAAAGAAGAAGAAGAGAGAAGAAGAGGGAGACGAGAGGAATGCAGAAGATGCCATGGACGGATCTAAACTCTACAGCTCTAGGAGGTCTCCCAGAAGAATGTCGATCACGAAATCCTTTGCCTCTCGGGGTCAAGAAGAGCCACCCACAACAAACCGTGTGCCTGTCCTTAGGAAGAACAAAAATGACATGCTGAAAGTCCGTCCACTCCATAAAGGAAATTGAAGGCAACAACATGAAGAACACTGAGTTTGGTGCACTGAAGTGTGACATAGGTCTAGCGAGTGAGTGCCAAGGAACTGAAGGTAATTCCACGTGTGTAGAACTGTCAGAGTTTGAAGAGTGAACACCTGTAGAAAGGATGTCCACGTGATGTGAAGGGAACAAAACATCCTCCACAATAGAAAAGGGATCCACAACTGAGGGTGGATCAATGAAGGTCTCTGGAAATGTGGAAGTGACATGATTCCCGAAAGGGGAACTCCCAACAATAGAGATGATGAACTCCTCTGAAATACCTGTAGATGGATGAGGAACCTGTAGTGCATCACAAGTAGACTCTGCGAAAAGATGACTAAGGTCAGCGGATACTCATCCCAATGAGGGGGCTCAACAAATAGAAGAGCGATGTCAGATAGGTATGAGTCATCCAATGAAGGTAGAGGAGTGAAGTGGGCCTCGCACACTGGAAGTGGAAAGGAGGCTGGTGTAATGATGGTGTGAGACTGAGTATGAGACTACTTGATATCTGATGAGATGTGGGATGTGGCAACACTCTCTGGAATAGTGAGAGAAAGAGGAGAAGAGTCCTCTGTAGTACTCTCTGCATCAGAACTGGGTGCACAATCCTCATCATTAGAAGTAGAACCAAATGATTCTATGTTAGTGGAACTATCATCACACGAAGAAATGGAGGAGACAATGAATCAACAACAGGAACAATGGCGGAAGTATGTGAAGGGTCTCCAAAGATGGACTGAAGAATGCTCCAGACATGATGAGGTGGATCTGAGTGTGCCACGTGAAACCAGAGAGAATGAGAGACATGCATCATCATGTGACAAAAGATGTGGTCGCAAGTGTCGAGGAAGTCCTCTAGATGACGATGATCGGTGGAGTGCAGAACTGGCCCAAGCAAGAAGGGTAAAAGACCCTCGTGGGTGAAGTAACGTTCCATGGAAGCACACCAAGCTAAATAGTTCCTCCCCGGTGAGAAGTGGTGGAGGCTGTAAGGTGATCCTACGATGCTCAATTCTGGAAAGAGCACTCTCTATGATGAAAAATGCAAGATGCACAAAAGCAAGACATCGGAATCGGCCGATAATGCATCTGCGTGTGAAAGCCCAAGATTACAATCAACCCCCAGAATGCAGCACTTTATAAAATTTTGCATTTACAAAATTGAAAATGCCATCACGTAGTGTGTGAGAAATCATGTAACTTTGACCAAGGAAGTGCTAAAAAATGAGCAGCGAGTCAAAAGTTATGGCATAAATACAATTCCCACAACTGATGGAAAAAGTCAATAAATGTTGCAAACTGATTAAAAAAGTGCTCAAACGAGTGCAAAGGGTATCGTGTGACTACTCTTTGGAAATAAAATCAAATTTCAAGCATAGTTTGTTTTGCTTGTGAGGGGAGATTAGCCTCCTGCCAACCTTGGACCTCGGCCTTCGTCTTTGTCACTCGAAGGATGGATATTAAAACAAGCAAAAGACCCAAAAATTACAATGCTGATTACAATGAAATGTTTTTAACACCTTTAAAACATTTTTAAAAAGGTGATTGAATTAACCACGTGGGAGGTAGCTAGAGAGGATCCATGTGGAGCAGGTGTTCGAGTGCCAAGCTATGGTTGCACTAAGCTGGAAGTGGCTGGACCGATTGACCAAACTTAATGTGCCGCAGTGTCAGTAGGAGCTGGAGGAGATGTTGAAGGGAGCTAGGGCCACGTGCCAAGGGGATTGATGGAGTAGAAACCAAAGAATAATCTCAAAAAGACGCTGAGCCACTACCAAAACATTCAATCCAAGCATGTTGTAATGGATGAGCATGGGTGGGCTAGTGAAGGTTGAAACGTCCAAGGCTGGAAAGTTACAGTAAATGCAAAGCAGTCCAAGCTTCGTGTAACTCACAACAAAGACGACCACTCCCAAGGTGTCTCAAATGCATGAGCAGAGGTAGGAAGGAGATGTGCATGGCGGGGGAGCACGAGAATGGCAGCGGGAGGCCAGAGAACCAAACGGCCATGAACATGGAGCAAAACGCCAGAGGAAAATGTAGAGGTCGATGCAAAAGATGTGCTGCAGGAGCACAAGATCTGTAAATATAGAATCCACTAGCTTTTTTGGGAGAAGCACCTAAGGCAAGCCGGGAGCAGTTTGTGATTGGAGTGATGCGGGGTTGTAATGTTTTCCAATATATAAGAAAATGTAGCTGTTGGAGGAAATGCAAACTGAAATGGGTAGCAACAGAGTAGCGACACGGCTAGGGTAATCCACGAAGTGAAGAGAAACCCACAAGAGCCGAAACCAGGTTTGAAACCCAAACAAGCCAATAGATAAAGAGCAAGCCCAGATAAGAAGCCAATGCCAGATCAATCACATGCAACACAAGCAATGCAGAGGTCGAGGGGGCACACAGAGATGAGGTGAGACGAGTTAGAAGGATCTACAACCTCGATGCTGGATGAATGAGCTAGAGACAGATCTGTAACCTCTAAAATGCAACCTCAAACTATAATATACCCCAAAAAAACTCTCATGCAAAGCCAGAACACCCGAAATATTAGCTATGTAAATACGAGCATATGTAAGCAAGGAACTGACGAGCCCGAGAAGACACCAAACTCCGAAAACACCAGAAACTTGAACACGACCCAACAAACCACAATAAAACCCATACATGAGGTATGACACCCAAATCAATGCAAATAGAGCATGATAAACGAATAACCATTACGAAACATGCTTTGAAAGAGATCTCGAATATCACGCCAAAAACGAGAAAACACGCACGTAAAAACGCCCATGAGTGCACGGATCCACAAGATCCAATCTGATACCATGAAAGAGGGTTTAAAACCTGTAAGCGATGATCACGAGGGATGAACTACACATCAATGGACGTGTGAACGACAACGTGAAGAGATATCAGGAGGAGCGAGTATCAACCGAATGTGCATGCAAAGATTTGAAACACAGGGAAGAACCTAGTTAAGCCATAAAACTCTCCTCTATCTCATAGATCAAAAGGGGTGTACATATAGGATGTCTTGAGTAACCCCAAAGTGCTATAATTATGACAACTCGAGTAGAGAGGGGGAGTTACATTCCCATAATAGAAGTGTAACTCCCAATGACGTATATGACGCACTGACGCATTGACACGTAAGAGAATCTCATAACAACCCCTAAATGACACATGGACCTAAGATCTCACCTAAGTGAGATGACTCACCTAATGATGTTGAAAATAACACACACCAACAGGGACCCACTTCTTAAATGCCATGTTACATCACCGATTGGTCATGGCTTCACGGCGGCGGGCGGTGGAGAAAATTTGGAAAATTTTCCCAAAATTTTCTAGGAGTGCTAAGCTTAAAAGGGGTCCACCGCTTCACTAACACCTTGTGGTGCCACATGGAAGCCTCTTATTAGCTACAAGTCGGAGTGGAAAATTGGGAAAATTTCCCAAAAAAATTTCTATAGTTTTAAGGGAAAAATTCGGACCCAAGCCTCTGCCAGGAAATTTTTCCCAAAGTATTTTTTTAACGCCAAGTGAAGGAAAAACTTTAGAAGGCCATAAATTTTTATTAGGAACTTGGTTTTTGAAAACGAGGACATTATGGAAAGTTCTTGATGTCCTCTTTTCAAAGAGATCTTAGGAATTTTATTTTGATAAATTTTAAAGGGTCAATTTTTAGAAAATGTCTTTCTGTCACTTAGAAAGTGAAGTAGTATTTTTAACTTATCAATTTTGTTCAAATTTGTCGTTAATTATTTTTAGCACTTGCCAAACAAGAATGGAGGATTTTACTTGGAATATTTTAGAATAGATTTCAAGGGTTAAATTGTTTGATTGAAGATCAATTCGAATTTCCCTAATTTAACAGTAAAAATGACTGAGAAATTGTTTGAGCCCGATTTTGAAAGGTTCTATGAAAATTTCTTAAGTATTATAGTTTTTGTGCGATCGTTTTGATCTTTCTTACCTTTTATTAATGTTTCAAATGTCTTTTTAGTCTCATGGGGTCATTCTGTATATTTTCTCGATAATTATTTATCGCTTTGAAAATGTCTAACATAGATCTAATTCGAAAGGATCTATTTTCTATTTTCTTCTTCTAATTATTAGGATACATTCCAATTCCAATCTAATACATTTAGTTGACTCAAATCAAACTATTCAAAACTGAAATACAATTCTGATTTCTAATTTTATACATTTCAAAAGACAGCTCTATGTTTTCCTCACACGCATTTCTTCCTTTCAAATAGAGATTTCAAATACATTTAAATTATAAGATTCAATACCACAATGCAATTTGAGAAAGGTAATACAATCATTTATTGGTTCCCACAAGACGACTTACAACTTCTTTCTTTCATTCTTCAAATTCATCATACGAATACAATTATTTCTTTCAAAAGAATAGAAAGCGAGAATATCTCTTTCACATTTCAATCTTACAACTTTTGTATTCAATACAACATATTTCCATTACAAAACATATACAGATTCATCCACTTTAAAAGGGATGGATATAATAATATTTATCTCAACAAGGGATTTTCAACTGTTTTATTTCATTTTCCTTTGCTCCAAAACAACAACATGTAGATTTATCATTCTTCCAATTCTGATCACAAAAAGAGTAGGGGAAAGGCAACACTATCCACCCAACCAAGACATCCAATGACAAGGAGAAGCCATCCTTCTTCATTTTCCCCCAAGCCCCAACCACAAAGCAATGGAAGATGTGAATCAACTCATGGCAACAACAAGTTTCCACAAACACACAAGTAACACAATCAAACTAAGAACAAAGTCCAAAATAGAATGTGGTTCTAAAACTACATTAAAACATGACAAATAATACTAAGGCTTCCTCAAGCAAGGAAAATGAGCAAGAAACTATGAGGGGCACTACTTATGCCTCCCAAAAGGGGAAATGGGTATCACCACCTAAGAACAAACCACCAAAATATGTATATATATATCATTTCAAATCCCTGACATGCCCTTATGCCTCCCCCAAGTACCCCTTATTCCTCACATTTCCTTATGCCTCCCCAACCTCTTATGGCACCCCATAACGAGTAAAGAAATGCAAGCTATTTCTTTGTAAGGTGGAACCCAAATCCCAACTCCCTCCACTCTTATACCTCCCTAAAACACACTTGTGTCTCCCACAAAATAACCCCATAGTCTTCTCCTACACCATTCCTAGGCCATCTACCCAACAACCCACAACCATGCCAAAACATTCATACATTAACATTTACATTCATAAAAGAAGAGCATTTCAAGAGTCAAGCTCCTACCTCTCCATGATGGAGTTGTTCCAAGTTCCAAAACAACAATATTTATCCCAATGCAAGCAATCCAAAAATACCCAAGCACAAGCATGCAACAATCTTCCCAAGAAAAATTCTTCAAAGCAAGAGCTCCCAAAATAGCAAGGAATTCACCCAAGAATAAAATCTCCAAAAATGAAGCAACCCCAAAACAAAGAAAGCCATTTGAATTTTATAGAAGAGGAAAGGAAAGAGGATGAGGCAGATCCACGCAAGATGCCATATCACACATCCTAAACCCCAACCCAAAAGTCAAATTCATTCTTCAATGCATAATAAATAGGTGGGTGAATAATATGACAGTTTACTTACACACTCAAATCTGACCCACACCCCAAAGGACTTAAATTAAATCATGTAAGAAAAGTGCAATTAAAACCTACAATTTGCCTTCTCAAAAAACATAACAAAATTCTAATCTCAACTTCCTAACCATAGGTATGGTTGGTAATTAAATTTAAGAGGTATGGGACAAGTTTAACTTGTCCCACAAGCCTCTCAAATCAGCCTCCAAGGACAATTTTGAATTTCCAAGAAGGTGGAGTGTTTCACACTCAAAAGTCAATTCACACATCACTTACATAGCTCTTACACATATTTATATCACTTTAAATCATGGCCAACAACTCTCATTAATTACCTTCTTATGACATATTTGATTTATTTATTTTCACAATATGATTACTAAAAAAATTTACACACCATTTAATGACTAATGAAAGTGGTAAACACATCACTTAATAAACACATAAAAACATTAAAAAAGGAACCAAATAAATAAATACAGATAACCCTTCGTCACATTTAAATATGATCCCCCATTGGAATCCCTAACAATCAAACACACACGGATGAACAATACAAGTTGCCATAGTGACCTTGTTGAATTCATTTATAATTCCAATGTGGTTGGTCTCCAATCCCTCGATGTTGGTTCTGATATTTTTAAATTGCACAATAAAATACCCCTTAAGCCCCATGGCCATATTAGAACATCCAAATGAATATAATATAATTTCAAAATCATCAATATATATATCAATCACAACAACATCCAGACAATCAACAATATCACTTACAATTTCATCAACTATATAATCATCAATTTTCAATTTGATTTTCTTGGTGTACTCAATATATCCAAATATCACATGTCCTAACAACATCCATAAATATATATAACCATATCCAATAAAATACCCCTTAAGCCCCGTGGCCATATTAGAACATCCAAATGAATATAATATAATTTCAAAATCATCATATATGAATCAAAGTCACCAATAATCCTTGATCGACATCCAACACCATACTAAATCAAAACTATAATAATGTCCATAATATAGTCGAAATATCATGATCAATATCAAAAGTGTCAAAGGTAAGTGGGTACTACATCCCCCTCCCCTTAGACTTGACTTCCTCCTGGAAGTCAATGGAAAGAGAGATAGGAACAAATGCAATATAAAAAGGATCACTCCATTATGGGATTTCTTGCTTCAAACAAGTGTGGGTCTACAAAACCTAAGTTTGGTCTAATGCATTTCAACAAGAAAAAGGGAGATTATAAGGGATGATTTCTAAACTTTTTGCATGCAAGGCTACAAACACTGATATCTAGAGAGTAAATTTCTGCTATCAACCAAGATACCACACATAAAAATATCACATGAAGAGTTCAAAAGAGTCTTAAGAGTAACCACCAAGTAGAGGAATAATAAGGAGAATTCCATGAGTTTGAGAATGACCACATAGTTTCCCAAGGAAGACAACATACTACATTAATAAAAGTTTAGGTTTCTTCTAAGTTTAAGCCATGATTTCAAGGTTCGTTATCTAGACAAGGCTAGCAAAAATAAACTATGGCCAGATTTGCACGAGGAATAAGTCTACTCAAGGTCCCACAATTTGAGGATCACACAGGATGAGGTGAATCAACAAGGACACCTAAATCGAAAAACATTTAAAATCAAGGAACTATTCCAAGAAAGCACTTCTATAACTTGAGATGGTACAATTAACTTTTCATGGTAATAAAAGCAAAGTCAAGACCACAAGTTTTCCTATAGTCTGATTTTTACACTTTTGTTTTAATAATCGAACACACCATACCAACCAAATCTAAAGAAGTCAACCATTTAGCAAAAGAATATATATATATATATATATATATATATATATATATATATATATATATATATATATATATATATTATATATCTCCCTAACAACTAACATTTCAATAAAAGTACCATACATTATAGCACAATGGGATTTATTCATCTTATTTCCTACTCATGATTAGAATAACCATAAAGAGAGCACAAGAAACACCAAGGACCACTCAAGGTCGCTAGGGAGAATAAAAAGTAACACAAGGTCCAATTACAATCCAAGGGTGCATCGTATCAAAAGTGAATAACATCATCTTGCACTTTCCATCCTAATGGAAAAGGGGAAACAACAACAAGGTGACCCAAGAAAATATGAAGAAAAGAATACTTCCTGAAGTTATTTTTTATCCTTAACATATGTTTCCTTAAAATTAGAATAACTTAGGTCTCCAAGGACAAGACAACATGCAAGGAGGCTGCTTCTCAAACAACTGATAAGTCTCGATCCAAAAGAACCACAAGTCACATTTGTAGAGCTACGGGACGATAAGGGTATGATGACCCAAAATTCCCACAAGAAAGGCACATACATCTATGAACAAGAAGTACTAAGCAACTAGAACACATTACTATCCACCAGGTGTTTTGCAATTTCAGGTAGGCAACAGAACTACAGGTTCAACTATACATTGCACTCAATACACATAAATTTTACTCATTTTATAACTCAACTAATTAAGTCAAAAGTTATAGTTTCATTTTTTTTTCCTAGGACATTCCTTTACGAGTTTTCTTAATTAAAATATTCCTTTTTATTCGGTATCACATGTTTGCGTTATAAGGATCACCACTAAGCTGGCCATGATATCTCGCCATTTTTTATAGGCGGACAAAAAAAATATTTATTCTACTCTTAGGGGAGGTAGATGGACATTTTTCCTTTTCTATTCTTCTACATGGTATTTACTCCTTCTATTAATCTACCAAGGTTAAAGCAAGGACCATTTTCTCTTTCTATTCCGGTTTATTTGTTAAGCTTCAAGGCCAAATCTCCTCAATTATAGTTTTATGTTTTTGGGTGAGTCAATTTGTCAACAAAATTTAATGAGAAGGAAGGGTAAACATATCACACTATTACATTTATGGGAGAGAGAGGTAAATCAACACACCACATTTTTATTTCTAAGGAAACAAGGGACATTCAACATAGAATTCACATTATTAATTTGTAAGAACTAGGAAAAAATCAACCAACATGGATCATAACAATATTTCGAGTTTTTTCCACCAATTACAAGTATCATAAAACATTCCTAGTGGGTTTCTACAAGTTCTCAAAGGAAGTTACAAGGAAGACCCATTAAGGAAGCATAATTACTTTTACTGATCTACTAGGGTTTAACATTGTTTGTTGTTTTGGCGAAAACATTTTACTCACCTGATAAGACAAGGAAAGTTTTCAAATCTACACCCATATTACCACAAGATACCACCAACCAAGCAATAAAAATGACAAGGAAATATTTTAAATATAATAACACCACATACTCATTAGAAGCATCAAATGTAAGTAGACAATCAACCATCTTATTCAACGTGGCTTTACGACCAAGAGTTACTGGTTTGGCAAGAGAATCACATTATCAAATACCACTCAGATTAAATTATCAAGGTTTGATTACACTATCATCACCAATGTCATGGTCCAAAAGACTCAAATCATCCATAAGTGTCTCCACGTAATCAAAAATTAATAGGTCATAGAGTATTATTCATAGTAACTAAAAAAAAGTTAAGGAAAGGGTAGACTTATTTATAGGTCAAGAGGGCAAACAAACACACTTAATTTACACACAATACTTGAATGGGACTAAATATAACCATAATTACCAAGATGCATACAATCCTCAAGTCACTAGTTAATATAATGAAATGAGGAACTCTTGATAAAACTTAGCATGCCATCGAAGAGAATCCATTACCAAACAAACACTTTTCCACTAACATCCATAGCCAACCAAAAAAGAAAACTAATCCAACCATAATTCATCAACCCACAATTAAACACCTCTACTCCGACGAGGTTCAAGTTCTTACCAGATTGTAAGAGAATCAACACCACCACTAACAGGGTTGCCAATTAAAACACACAACACAACGAACTCTCTTCCCAACAAGGTCAAGTAATGAAAAGGTTAATCTAAGATCCTAGATACACTCAAGGTTTTGTACATCTAAAACTAAGGCATAACTTTAAGCACCTAAGAGGACATTCAAGACACCTAGGGTGTACCCCATCCGAAAAAATGTATGAATACAAGTAGGCATAGAACTAGCTCATCATCATGCAAGGAGAAATCCACGTAACGTTTAGCTAAACGACCAACAACATAATGAGCTCCGAGTCACCAATCAAATAAAAGTCCAAGAAATATTGGCAATAAAGGAAAGTGGCTAAGTAGCCACATTGCAAAGTTTGAAAATTCTCGAGAAAAATATAAATAACTAGAAGAGCCTCGAGCTTCTCAATCCAATCATAAAATAAGATGTTGGTCCTTGATAAAATGACACAAGTTTATGAATGTAAAATACAAAATGTTAACACCACATTCACTTCGCAGCCCTTCATGACTGCCAATAGGGTACTCTACCTCGAGGTCAGTTCGAAGGACACATGCGCAGGATTGGGTAATAAACTACACCCAGAGACTTAATGTCCACTCTCCCATACGGGTAACAAAATTAAAAACCGACAAACTGCACCAAATTTCCTAACTACTCGAAGGAAGGAAGTTGTAAGTAGCTTCTAATTAACTTTTCCCAACCCCAAGACATAACCACTATTGTCCAACCACAAGATTCACACCATACAATTTATCATTCCAACAACTCCAATAAGTAAGGGTCTCAACAAAGGGCTTAATGCATCATATAATTAAATCAAGTTTTAGGACTTGTAAAAAAACACATTTTCAAAGGGGAACCAAGTTTCCACTACACTAGAAGTTCACAAAAATCAATTTAATTTGACATTGTTAGTTACCCAGGGTTCAGACAAAATGCCACTAAGTGAGTACAACAATTCAAACAACTTATTAGTTTATTATTATTTTAATTTTGGTAGTTCAAATGAACAGAGTAATATAATATTTCTTCATACGCATTTCTTTTTCAATTTTCAAAAGTTTGCTTTATTATATTCAAAAGTGTGCTAGGTTTACAGTTCATGTCTCAAGTTTTCTAGTGTGCCCAAGGGTCCAAGCTTTGAACCCATGACTCTGATACCAAGTGTAACGCCTGCTAAAACAACCCACTTGAGACCCAAGAACAAACTAGGATTAATTAGGAAAAATTATGGATTTTTTTGTTTAAAAGAGTCTAAAACCGGATTACAAGGCAAAAAGGGACCCACTCCGCCACTGATGCTTCATGATGCCACGTGGCATCACCTGATTGGTTGCGGCCCGGTGGGTTGGCGGAGATAATTTGGAAAATTTTCTCAAAATTTTTGCGAGTGCTTAAGCTTAAAAGGGGTCTCCCCTCTCATGACACCTCGTGGTGCCACGTGGAAGCCTCTAATTAGCTGCGCAGATCGGTGGGAAAAATTAGAAAAAATTTCCCAATTTTTTTTTTTTGAAGTTTTAAAGGAAAAATTCAGGCTCGTGCACCCGCCAAGGAAATTTTTCCCCAAGGTTTTTTTTTTCATGCCAAGTGAAGAAAAAACTTCATAAGGCCATAACTTTGATTAGGAACTTGGTTTTTCAAAAATGAGGACTTTCTAGAAATCTCTTGACATCCTATTTTCACAACAACCTTAGGAATTTGATTTTGATAAAGTTTAATCGACCAATTTCGAGAAAAATCTTTCTGTCACTTAGTGAAATGGTATTTTTAACTCATCAATTTTGTTCAATTTTTTCATTAATTCTTTTGCCCACTTTCCATGCAGGCATGGATAATTTTACTCGAAGATTTTAGAATAGATTTTAAGGGTTAAATTTTTGATTGAAGATCAATTCGAATTTCCCCAATATAACATAAAAATGACTGAGAAATCCTTTGAGCCCGATTTTGAAAGATTCTATGAAAATTTCTTAAGTATCATAGTTTGTGTGGGATCATTTTGATCTTTCTTAGGTTATATTAATGTTTCAAATGTCTTTCCTAGTCTGAGGTCATTCTCGTACATTTTCTTATAACTATTTGCCGGTTTAAAAATGTCTAACAAGAGATCTAATTCGAAAGGATCTATTTTCAATTTTCTTCTTCCAAGTATTAGGATACATTGCAATTCCAGTCTAATACATTTAGTTGATTCAAATCAAACTATTCAAAACCAAAATACAATTATGATTTATAAATTTACGCATTTCAAAATACAGAGCTCTATGTTTTCCTCACACAATTTCTTTCTTTCAAACAAAGATTTCAAATACATTTAAATTATCAAATTCAATACTGAAAATGCAATTTGAGAAAGGTAATACAATCATTTATTGGTTCTCAAAAGACAACTTACAACTTCTTTCTTTCATTCTTCAAATTCATCATACAGAATACAATTATTTCTTTCAAAAGAACAAAAACAAAGTATATCTCTTTCACATTTCAATCTTACAACTTTCGTATTCAATACAACATATTTCCATTACAAAACATATACAAGTTAATCCACTTAAAGTAAGAAGGTTCTAATAATATTTATCTCAACAAGGGACTGTCAACTGTTTTATTTCATTTTACTTTTCTCTAGAACAACAACATGTAGATTTATCATTCTTCTAATTCTGATCACAACAAGAGCAAGGGAAAGGCAATGCTCTCCACCCAACCAAGACATCCAATGACAAGGAGAAGACATCCTTCTTCATTTTCCATGAAGCCTCAACCACAAAGCAATGGAAGATGTGATTCAACTCATGGCAACAACAGGCTTCCACAAACACACAAGCAACATAATCACAATAAGAATACAATCCAAAACAGAATGTAGTTCTACAACTACATTAAAACATGAAAAACAATACTAAGGCTTCCTCAAGCAATCCAAAGGAGTAAGAAACTATGGGGGATGTTGTTTATGCCTCCTAAAAGGGGAAATGGGTATCACCACCTAAGAACAAACCACCAAAATATGTATATATATATATATATATCATTTCAAATCCCTGACATGCCCTTATGCCTCCCCCAAGTACCCCTTATTCCTCACATTTCCTTATGCCTCCCCAACCTCTTATGGCACCCCATAACGAGTAAAGAAATGAAATTTATTTCTTTGTAAGGTGGAACCCAAATCCCAACTCCCTCCACTCTTATAACTCCCTAAAACACACTTGTGCCTCCCAGAAAATAACCCCATAGTCTTCTCCTACACCATTCCTAGGCCATCTACCTAACATCCCACAACCATGCCAAAATATTCATACATTAACACTTACATTCATAAAAGAAGATCATTTCAAGAGTCAAGCTCCTACCTCTCCATGATGGAGTTGTTCCAAGTTCTAAAACAACAAGCCTTATCCCAATGCAAGAAATCCAAAAATAGCCAAGCACAAGCATGCAACAATCTTCCAAAAAAATTTCAAAGCAAGAGCTCCCAAAACAACAAGGAATTTTCCCAAGAATAAATTCTTCAAAAATGAAGCAACCCCAAAACAAGGCAAGCCATTCGAATTTTATAGAAGAGGGAAGGGAGGAGGTGAGCGGATCCACGTAGGATGTTTTATCACACATCTTCAACCCCAACCCAAAACTCAACTTCATTTTCCAATGAATAATAAATAGTGGGTGAATAATATGACTATTTACTTACACACTCAAATCCAGCCCACTCCCAAAAGGACTAAAATTAAATCATGTAAGAAAAGTGCAATTAAAACCTACAATTTTCATTCTAAAAAAATCATAAAATTCAAATCTCAACTCCCCAACCATAGGTATGGTTGGTAATTAAATTTAAGAGGTATGGGACAAGTTTAACTTGTCCCACAAGCCTCCAAAATCAGCCTCCAAGGACAATTTCGAATTTCCAAGAAGGTGGAGTGTTTCACACTCAAAATTCAATTCACACATCACTTACATATCTCTTACACATACTTATATCACTTTAAATCATGGCCAACAACTCTCATTAATTACCTTCTTATGACATATTTGATTTATTTATTTTAACAATATGATTACTCACAAAATTTACACACCATTTAATGAATAATGAAAGTGGTAAACACATCACTTAATAAACACATACAAACATCAATAAAAAGGAACCAAATAAATAAATACAGATAACCCTTGGTCACATTTAAAGGTCATCCCATAGTGCCCACTTCCCTATGACACTTATTTGATTTTCATTTTGAGTTATGCGAGACTTTTGATATGGACATTACACATGCTTATGTTGATTAGCGTGATGTTTTGTGAGTAGATGCATTTGGACTATGATTGGACTTTGCTTTTAGTATGATTTATGCTAACTCATGGATAGACTATTGATACCGATATTTTTTTATGATATGGATATATTGCATGTGTTCTAACATTGGATTTCTTCACCATGATAAGTAGAATGTAGTTGTTGAATTTACATTACTATAATTTTGGATAATGATGAAATGTATAATTAAGTTGTGATTTAGACCTCAGAAATAATGGATGATTGAATTATGTATAGATGTTAATAAATTTCATGCATATGGTTATTTTGGATGTTTTGACATGGCCGCAAGGCCGAAGGAGGTATTTTGTATTTTGCAGAAACACAACATGATCACAACCTAAAGGGGTATTGGGAACCAAACACAACAGGGATGTCGGGTGGTTACAACATTTGGTCGTCAAGGCAACTTGTGAATTGTATTGTGTTGCTTTTGTTTTTTTTTTGTTGTTAGGAAAAATTCCCATGAGGGGAAATTTTCTAATGTGGCCAATGGGTTAAGAATTTTAATTACTTGTTTCAATTTATTTTAGTAGGTGATTTCATTTGTGATGTCTCCTTTTAAATTACTTTTGTTAAATATGTTTAGATTAATTTAACATCTTGTTTTAATTTTAAGTTTTGAGGAAGTCTAGTGGGTGTAATTAATTTTGATGGTTGGCTCCTTGAGCCTTGTGTTTTCTTCTTGGATTGAATGCTTGTTTTGAGTGTTGACCACTCTAAGTTCTTTGAATCTCGAATTTGAGATTGAGGGCAATTTTAGGGGGCTTGTGGGACAAGTTAAACTTGTCCCACACTTCCTAAAACCCCTTACCAACCCTATCTATAGGTTGGAAGCCAAAAAGGGGATTATTTATTATTTTGGGAAGAGAAATGTGACTTTGGAGTGCACTTCTCTTCCATTTGTATTTAATTGTGCCCTTAAGGCACATGGGTAGGGATGGAGTGTGGAAAAGAGATGTCATTCAACCCAACCACCCATTTATTGTGTTTTTTGGAGTTGAGTTGACTAAGGGAGGTGGTCTTGAGGATGTGTGATGTGGCATCCTACATGGAGCCACATCATCCTCACCTTTCCCTTTTGTCTATTTATTTAAATTTCCTCTCTTGTTGAGGGGGTTAGAGGTTTTTGTTGAAGAATTTTTTTTTCTTTTGGAGGAGAAAGGATTTTGGAGTAAAGGAGCTTGGACTTGCATGCTTTGGATTGTTTTGGAGGAGCTTGGACAAAGCTTCTTGGTTTAGGCTTCTTCAATGGAGAGGTAGGGACCCTTCTCTTTTTGCTTTCTTATTGTTGTTGTTATTATGCTTAAATTAGTAGAAAATGTATGTTTTTTTTTGTGTGTTGTGGGAAAAATGGGTAGAATGCTTAAGGTGTGGTGTAGGAGAGGTCTATGGGAAAACTCATGAGGGAGGCATAAGAGTAGAATAGGTAATTGTGGAGGGAGTTTGGGAGGGATGCCCATCTTGGGTAAGAATGTTTACATTCTTACCTTGTCCTTGAGGGAGCCATAAGAGAAGGGAGGTATAAGAGTTTGGGAGGAAAAGGGGTACTTGAGGGAGGCATAAGAGTCATAGGGGCTTGAGCTTTATTGTGGAGGGTTTGGATGGGCATCTCATTTCAATGGGGAGGCATAAGAAAAATTTTCCCATAGTTCCTTCTCTTGTTGGCTTATTTAAAAGCTTTGTTGTGGAATGTTTTGTGTTGTTTGTGTTTTTTTTTTTTTGTTTTTAGTCTTGAATGTTGTGAAAGAAATTTGTATTGTGGAAGCAAGTGTTGTTTTCTTGAGTTGGAGACCACCCTTTCATTGTGTTGTGTTTGGGGCTCGGGGTCAATGGAGGAGATTGCTTCTCTTCTCCATTGAGTACTTGGTTGGGAGGAGAGTGTTGCCTCTCCCCTATCTTGGTTGTGATTTGAGGTACTTGGAACTTTGAGCTGGGATGAAGAATACCTTGGAGTCTTGTTGATGACCATGTGAAACTTCCTTGTAGTTTACTCTTTTAGAGAATGGAAAAGATTGTAATACTGTAATCATTCTTGAAAATGGCTTATATTTATCTACATTATTTCACGTAGATATGAGTCTTGCAAAGATCTTATAAATGGAAATTAAGTTCTTTCAATTATAAATTTAAGTTTAGAAGTTCATTGTTTATAGATTTTTGCTTTTAGATGGGAAATGAATATTTATTAATGGCATTATTGGAAATCCTTGTTACTTGAATATTCAAATAAGTTTCATTAAAAATGGTTTGTCCTCCTTTATCCAACTAGCGGTATAAAATGATTACATAAAATTGGTCCATTAATATAAATCCCCTCTTTGTTGTTTTTGGATTTATTGTAAGAAAAGTTATGATTCACAACTAGTTTTACCTTAAAATAATCACCTAAATGAACTTGAAGTAGTAGATTATTGAAAGTTGATATATGTGAAAATTTGGACATTGCTACAAATGCCTAGATGTATGCAAAATACTTACCCATGCTATTGTAATATTGTAATGTTTAAATCTTATACTCTATCCACCATTCCCTAATCTTAATGGGAAACCAAATTGTTAAAATGTTCTTTTTCTTTTTGCTTAATTATATTATGTTATAATGGATATATGTGCTCACAATATATTTTTGTTATTTTCACATTTAATAATTATACCTATTTTATATTTAGAAATTAATAGGTTCTTAGTTTCTTTGAAATACTACAATATAAATGTTATTATTCAAAATTAATAGCTACCCCTAAATCGACTAAGAAAAAAAAAGGGAAAGTAATATTAATAAATGAAAAAAATTTAAAAAAAAAAAAAAAACTTAAAATACAAATTATTTTGGCCTAAATGCTGGTCGCCTTGAGTGGTAGCCGTGGCCACTTAAGTATTACTGTTTTAATGGTTGGGGGGGCGCCGACCCCACCCCCAACCCATATACTTATATGGGGTGGGGTGGGGTCATCGCCTCCCCCCCATTAACACAGAACCCCACTGTTTATGAATACGTTTCTCAAGAACCGATTTGAACAAAAAAATAAAAAAAAAATGAAACCCGAGAATACCATACGCAGCCATGGATCTTGTTTCGGCCTTTATGCGGCCTAGGTTTTTGTCTCCTCTTCCACGGCCATAGGGTTCACAACACACAATATATATATATATATATATACATATATATATATATATATATATATATATATATATATATATGCGCATAGGTTTTGGGTAACCCAAAATGGTTAAAATCTAGTAGATCCATACGTATACACATCAACCTCAAGAAAATTCGTCCAATAAAGTCTTAAGCCCAAAATTTGATCTAAGTAAAGCTTCCATGGCTATAATGGCCTCCATGGCTTGACCTTCTTCTCCCTTCTCCCTTAACCTGCAAGTAAAAGCAAAAGAAATGAGAGTTTTTTAGTTTAGAAATAAAAATATATATATATATATAATATATAAAGATTTAAATATTCTAGGTTTCTTTGTCAAACCTAAATCTAAGGGCTAGGAAATATTAGATCCAATGGTGGAGGATGTACCCTACATCACTTAAGTGATGGGGTTTTTAGGTGGGAATGAAAAATAGAAATAAAAGGGGGGTATTAATGTTTGTGCACACTTGACCCTTTAAGCAAGTAACTAATTATTTTATATGTATGACTTTGAACTACAAGATTTTGGGTCTTGCCTTAATTAAATTTTAAAATTTAATTAAGGGTCTTTAAATAATTTAATTTAATTGGGATTAATGGAGTCATGTTTGAAAAGCTAATGAAGTTTTCTTAAATAAAACTTTAGAACCTTGTTGGTGAAAGGAACGAAAATGTAATATTAATTTTGTAAATTGAGGCGGTCTTAATGGAACGATAAACATCTCCGATGCCTTGTAATTGTTCTCTTATAATCGGAATCTAATAAAAAAATAAATTATTTCATAATTTTTCTCACTAAACCTGGTTGTTGTTCTTGGGCCTCGTGTGAGCTTTTAGGGTGTTACACTTGGTATCGTGAGCCATGAGGTTTAAAGCTTGGACCTTGGGCACACTTAGAAAACATGAAACATGAACATTTAACCTAGTGCAAGTTGATTCTTTTAAATCTATAAAACCACAATGTCTTATAATTATATTAAATAGAAAACTTAGAAAACTCGAAACAAGACCTAGAAAATGAACTAACTCTCGCCTTGATCCATGCGGGCGAGGCGCAGATTAGGCGAGGGTCTCTTCATATAGACCTAGATATACCACCGCCGAGCAGAGCTATAGCATCATTCTACCTCGAGATCTTACAGACACTCCAGATGTTAATGCCGCTATACGCGGAGAGCCCTTGGGAGGACGATTTGCTGACATAGTTTTGAGCCATCGCAGAGATGCCCAGTATCCCCTCGACATAGCGAGGGCATAGGGCGAGAAAAATTTTGCGCAGTCAGCTAGGGCAGAGTCACCATAGAGGACATGGGGACAGGATCTCGGGACATAGGGACAGGTCTCGAGCCTCAGGAAAGAGGGAGGAGCATACAGATAGACCTAGGATTCATCATACGTCAGCTGCAGACCATATCAGGGAGATCCTGAAGCTACGACCATCTCACTATTCGGGTGATACAGGTGGTTTTCAGGCAGAGGCCTGGTTGGTGAGCTTGAGCGGATGCTTCAAGCTCTTGTCCTTGTCTAGCAACATGAAAGCTCGTGTTGCGATCCATCTTCTGAGGGATGGAGCAGGAGTCTGGTGGAGGACCGAGGAGCAGAAGCTCCATGTTGACTCAGAGACGGTTACCTGGGAGCTATTTGAGGAGCGTTTCAGGAGTAGGTATTTACCTAGGAGATTTATACAGCAGCGGATAGATGAGTTTCATGACCTCCGTCAGGCATCGATGACAGTAGCTGAGTATGAGAGTCGATTTCTGGACCTACTCCAGTACGTCGACTATATGCAGGATGAGAAGGTACGGATTCACAGGTTCATCCGGGCTTGAATTTGGATTTGGGTGGCGCGGTGCATTCACTGCCCACAGACATTAGCAGGGCGTGGAGAAGGCCTATATTGCAGAGGAGACACGGGGGAAGACGCAACAGGCTAGAGACAGAGTTCAGAACCGTATCCAGCAGATGTAGGATGTTAGGTCGAAGGGGTCAGTTCCTCCTCCATGGGGTGGACAGAGTTCAGGGCAAGCTTCATTGAGCCACCACAAGAGCATACAGCAAGCAGAGCACCCGCCCACCTTACCGACCTCCTCAGAGATTTGATGCGCAGAGAGGACGTAGTATGGGTCCTCCTCCTAGGGGTCCCATCAGGACATAGGGTGCACCGAGAGCTCAGTCAGCAGGAGCTCGTCAGCAGAGACCTCAACAGTCCATAGCTGGATCGTCAGGATCTGTAGCTCAGACATCTAGAGTACCAACTGGAGCTGCTTCCCACTGAGAGAGGACCAGGTAGCTGTTATGGTTGTGGTGTTGTTGGACATCATTGGAGAGATTGCCCACAGAACCCTAACAAGGGTAAGATGCAGAGCTCAGAGCCTACTGTTGGAGATATGGCACGAGTCATCGGATCTACGCAGCGATCGAGAACCACCAGGCTGAGCACCAGAGTACCGTGATTGAGACGACAGGTAGTATTGGTGGTATTTCCACCTCTATATTATTTGATTCTGGTTCTTCTGATTCATTTATTACACCATCCTTAGTAGAGCGTTGCAGGTTGGTGGCAATTAGGTAGGGCCGTAGTTGGGACATTGAGATGGCTTCTGGAGCCAAAATTTTTGTAGACTCCTTAGTTAAGGAGTGTGTAGTGGATTTGGGACCCTTCACCACTACATCGGATCTTCGAATCCTTCCATTAGGAACTTATGGCGTCATTTTGGGTATGGACTGGTTGTCTGCTCACAGAGCTAGAGTGGACTATTACCATAAGACTATTACTTGCATAGATGATCTTGGAATGGAGTTAGTGATATCAGGGGTTAAGAGACCCGTTTCTATTCGCACCATCTCCACTATGCAGCTTAAACGGTGTGTGCGACGGGGTTGTCAGTTGTATGTTGTTACAGTTAGTGACAGGTCAGAGAATGAGTCTAACGGACCATCCCTTGATGACCATCCCATCTTGAGGAGTTTTCTTGATGTGTTTCTAGGAGAGCTACCGGGTTACCTCCCCCACGTGAGATAGATTTCCATATAGATCTAGTTCCAGGAGTAGAGCCTATCTCACGAGCACCCTATCGGATGACTACTCCTGAGCTATGTGAGCTCAAATTGCAGCTCGAGGGCCTTCTAGAGAAGGGCCTAATCCACCCTAGTGTATCCCCTTGGGTGCACCAGTGATCTTCGTGAAGAAGAAGGATGGATCTCTTCGGTTGTGTATTGACTACCGTCAACTTGAATAAAGTAACGATCAAGAATCATTACCCCCTTCCACGCATTGATGATTTATTTGATCAAATGAAGGGGGCTACCATTTTCTCCAAGATAGATCTTAAGTCAGGGTACCATCAGCTCAGATTACGGAGATGGATATTCATAAGACCGTGTTCCATACGAGATATGGCCACTATGAGTTCACAGTGGTACCTTTTGGTTTGATGAATGCCCCCGCAGTGTTTATGAGTTTGATGAATGGGGTATTCAGACCTTCCTTGATCACTTCGTGCTCATATTCCTTGACAACATTCTAGTTTACTCACGCACGCATGAGAACATGAGGAGCACCTTCGTCGGGTTCTTCAAAGGTGTCTTTGTGAGCAAAGACCTTTACGGGAACTTGGAGAAATGTGCGTTCTTTCAGACTGAGGTGCAGTATTTGGGCCACATCATTTCTGGGGAAGGTATCACAGTCGATCCTTCCAAGATTCGAGCCATCATGGATTGGCCAAAGACCCACTAGTGTGACCGAGGTGCATAGCTTCATGGGCCTAGCAGGTATTATAGGAGGTTTGTTCAGAATTTTCCCGGATTGCAGCACCCCATCACTTCCCTTCAAAGAAAAGGAAGAAGTTTGATTATGGTCGATATATGTGAGCAGGCCTTCAAGACATCAAGAAATGCCTCACGACAAACCTATTCTTACGCAGTGCCGATCCTCAGGGCGAGTTCTATGTTTGTACACAGATGCTTCTTTGGCAGGAGCCTTGGAGGAGTATGCTGATGCAAGGTAGGAGAGTTGTGGATTTTGAGTCTCGCAAACTCAAGGATTATGAGCTTAATTATCCGACTCATGATCTTGAGCTTGTATCAGTTGTGCACGCCTTGGTCCGATGGAGGCATTTTCTTCTTGGTCAGAGATTCACACTCAGGACTGATCACTTGAGTCTTCGCCACCTCTTCACGCAGCCCAATCTAAATGCTCGTCAACGACATTGGATGGAGCTACTTTGTGAGTATGACATGGAGATAGAGCATGTGAAGGGAAAGGAGAATGTGGTGGCAGATGCCTTGAGTAGACGGAGACATGTGGCTATGGCCACCTCAGTGGGCACAGATTTGCGGGGTAGGATCTTATAGCAGCTTCCTCAGGATAGTTTCTACCTTGTAGCCATAGTAGAGATTGAGTCTCAGAGACCCCTTGAGGGGAGATTTGATGGATTTTCACTAGAGGCGATGGTCTTCTTAGACACAGAGGTCGGATATATGTTCCTAGAGATGGAGGCTTGAGACAGGAAATTTTGACAGAGGCACATCATGCACCTTACTCAACCCATCCCGGGGTGAAGAAGATGCACGCCACCCCGAGGCGATTTATTTTTGGAGAGGACTTCGAGAGATGTGGCTTTTTTGTGTCACGTTGTTTAGAGTGTCGAGGGGGTGAAGGCCAAGCATCAACATCCAGCTAGCCTTCTCTATCCTCACGCCATACCAGAGTGGAAGTGGGACACCATTTCCATGGACTTCATCATTGGGTTACCTACATCGAGATACCACCACGATGCCATCATGGTCACGGTGGATAAATTGACGAAAGTAGCTCATTTTTCCATAGTGAAGACCACCTATACAGCTAGTGCTTTGTGCACGAGTATATCTTGATGAGATTTTCAGATTACATGGGATTCCACGGAAAATCATTTCATGACCACGATCCTTTATACACTTCCCATTTCTCGACCACTATGCAAAGATGCTCTTGGGATGAGGATCAATTTCAGCACAACATATCACCCAGAGATAGATGGACAGACTGAGTGGGTGAATCAGGATTTTGGAGGACATGCTTAGGATGTATGTTATGGATCACCAATTGAGATGGGAGGAGTATCTATATTTGGTGGAGTTTACCTATAATAATGGTTTCTAGAGTTCTATAGGGATGGCTCCTTTTCGGGCATTATATGGTAGAGAGTGTAGGACACCTCTTAGTTGGGACAGATTGAGGACAGGGGTTTCCCTTGGGCCAGCATTATTACAGGGACATGGAGCAGCAGTTACCTTGATCGAGAGAGATCATAGGAGGCGCCGGATAGACGAAGAAGTATGCGGACCAGCATAGGACATATACTCGCATTTTGAGGTGGAGTACGAAGGTGTTTCTTCGTGTCGAGACCACATAATAGCCCCATCCGTTACGGAAAATGTTCTAAGCTTGCTCCTAGGTTTGTGGGTCCCTTCGAGATCTTGGAGCGCCTTGGTCCCTTGGCCTATCGTCTAGCATTGCCACCTAGTTTGTCTCATGTCCATGATGTGTTTCATGTTTTTGTGCTTAGGAGATATATTTCTGATCCTTCTCACGTGCTAGATTGGACCGCATTGCAGGTGCGGGATCGGGGGGTGATGGTGGAGCCCGGACGATTATAGAGCGCGCAGACCTGGGCCTTCACGGCGAGAGATTGATCGGTGCACGTGTTCAATGGGACAGATATGACAAGACTCCGCTACTTGGGAGGATGCTACTTCATCTACGAGCCAGTTTCCACACTTTTTCTAGTGACTTCCAGGAGGAAGTCTAGTCTAAGGGGGGGGGATGTAGTGCCCACTTTCCTATGACACTTATTTGATTTTCATTTTGAGTTATGCGAGACTTTTGATATGGACATTACACATACTTAAGTTCATTAGCGTGATGTTTTGTGAGTAGATACATTTGGACTATGATTGGACTTTGCTTTCATTATGATTTACGCCGACTCATGGATAGACTATTGGATACTGATATTTTTTTTATGATATGGATATATTGCATGTGTTCTAACATTGGATTTCTTCACCATGATAAGTAGAATGTAGTTGTTGAAATTGCATTACTATAATTTTGGATAATGATGAAATGTATAATTAAGTTGTGATTTAGACCTCAAAATAATGAATGATTGAATTATGTATAGATGTTAATAAATTTCATGTATATGGTTATTTTGGATGTTTTGACATGGCCGTAAGGCCGAAGGAGGTATTTTGTATTTTGCAGAAACACTACATGATCACAACCTAAAGGGGGATTGGGAACCAAACACAACGGATGTCGGGTGGTTACAACATTTGGTCGTCAAGGCAACTTGTGAATGTATTGTGTTGCTTTTGTTTTTTTTTTTTATGTTGTTAGGAAAAATTCCCATGAGGGGGAAATTTTCTAATGTGGCCAATGGAGTTAAGAATTTTAATTACTTGTTTCAATTTATTTTAGTAGGTGATTGCATTTGTGATGTCTCCTTTTTAAATTACTTTTGTTAAATATGTTTAGATTAATTTAACATCTTGTTTTAATTTTAAGTTTTGAGGGAAGTCTAGTGGGTGTAATTAATTTTGATGGTTGGCTCCTTGAGCCTTGTGTTTTCTTCTTGGATTGAATGCTTGTTTTTAATGTTGACCACTCCAAGTTCTTTAAATCTCGAATTTGAGATTAAGGGAAATTTTAGGGGGCTTGTGGGACAAGTTAAACTTGTCCCACACTTCCTAAAACCCTTACCAACCCTATCTATAGGTTGGGAAGCCAAAAATGGGATTATTTATTATTTTGGGAAGAGAAATGTGACTTTGGAGTGCACTTCTCTTCCATTTGCATTTAATTGTACCCTTAAGGCACATGGGTAGGGATGAAGTGTGGAAAAGAGATGTCATTCAACCCAACCACCCATTTATTGTGTTTTGGAGTTGATTTGACTAAGGAGGTGGTCTTGAGGATGTGTGATGTGGCATCCTACATGGAGCCACATCATCCTCACCCTTCCCTTTGTCTATTTATTGAAGTTTCCTCTCTTGTTTAGGGGGTTGGAGGTTTTTGTTTAAGAGCTTTTTCTTTTGGAGGAGAAAGAATATTGGGAGTAAAGGAGCTTGGAATTGCATGCTTTGGATTGTTTTGGAGGAGCTTGGACAAAGCTTATTGGGTTAGGCTTCTTCAATGGAGAGGTAGGGACCCTTCTCTTTTTGCTCTCTTATTGTTGTTTTTAGTATGCTTAAATTGGTAGAAAATGTATGTTTTTTTTTGTGTTGTGGGAAAAATGGGTAGAATTCTTAAGGTGTGGTGTAGGAGAGGTCTATGGGAAAACTCATGAGGGAGGCATAAGAGTAGAATAGGTAATTGTGGAGGGAGTTTGGGAGGGATGCCCATCTTGGGTAAGAATGCTTGCATTCTTACCTTGTCCTTGAGGGAGCCATAAGAGAAGGGAGGTATAAGAGTTTGGGAGGTAAAAGGGGTACTTGAGGGAGGCATAAGAGTCATAGGGGCTTGAGCTTTATTGTGGAGGGTTTGGATGGGCATCTCATTTCAATGGGGAGGCATAAGAAAAATTTTCCCATAGTTCCTTCTCTTGTTGGCTTGGATAAAAGCTTTGTTGTGGAATGATTTGTGTTGTTTATGTTTTTTTTTTTTTTTAGTCATGAATGTTGTGAAATAAATATGTATTGTGGAAGCAAGTGTAGTTTTCTTGAGTTGGAGACCACCCTTTCATTGTGTTGTGTTTGGGGCTCGGGGGCCAATGGAGAGGATAGCTTCTCTTCTCCATTGGGTATATTGGTTGGGTGGAGAGCGTTGCCTCTCCCCCTATTTGGTTGTGAATCAAGAAAACTTTTGGAGGAGCTACCTTGTTGGTGTTTGGAGCATTGGAGTCTTGTTGATGACCTTGTGAAACTTCCTTGTAGTATACTCATTTAGAGTGGAAAAGATTGTAATATTGTATTCATTCTTGGAAATGGCTTATATTTATCTACATTATTTCACGTGAACATGAGTCTTGCAAAGATCTTATAAATGGAAATTAAGTTCTTTCAAATATAAATTTAAGTTTAGGAGTTCATTGTTTATAGATTTTTGCTTTTAGATGGGAAATGAATATTTATTAATGGCATTATTGGAAATCCTTGTTACTTGAATATTCAAATAAGTTTCATTAAAAATGGTTTGTCCTCCTTTATCCAACTAGCGGTATAAAATGATTACATAAAATTGGTCCATTATTATAAATCCCCTCTTTGTTGTTTTTGGATTTATTGTAAGCAAAGATATGATTCACAACTAGTTTTACCTTAAAAATAATCACCTAAATAAACTTGAAGTGGTAGATTATTGAAAGTTGATATATGTGAAAATTTGGACATTGCTACAAATGCCTAGATGTATGCAAAATACTTACCCATGCTATTGTAATATTGTAATGTTTAAATCTTATACTCTATCCACCATTCCCTAATCTTAATGGGAAACCAAATTATTAATATTTTTTTTTTTACTTAATTATATTATGTTATAATGGATATATGTACTCACAATATATTTTCGTTATTTTCACATTTAATAATTATACCTATTTTATTATTAGAAATTAATAGGTTCATAGTTTCTTTTGAAATACTAGAATATAAATGTTATTATTCAAAATTAATAGCCACCCCTAAATCGACTAAGAAAAAAAAGAAAGTAATATTAATAAATGAAAAAAAAAAAAAAAAAAAAAAAAGAAACTTAAAATACAAATTATTTTGGCCTCGAGTGTTGGCGCGACCACTTAGGTATTAGTATTTTAATGGTTGGGGGGAGGGTGCCGACCCCACCCCCAACCCATATACTTATATGGGGTGGGGGTGGGGTCGGGCCCCTCCCCCATTAACATAGACTTCCCACTGTTTATAAATGCATTTTTTTTAAGAACCGATTTCAACAAACAAACAAAAAAATAATAATGAAACTCGAGATTGCCATACGCAGCCATGGATCTCTGTTTTCGACCTTTATACGGCCTGGATTTTTGTCTTCCTCTTCCACGGCCATACGGTTCAATTAACTCCAATATATATATATATATATATAGTTGTGCGCATAGAGTTCGGGTAACCCAAAATGGTTAAAATCTATGCAGATCCATACGTATACACATTGAACCTGCAAGAAAAATTCGTCCAATAAAGTCTTAAGCCCGAAATTTGATCAAGTAAAGCTTCCATGACTATAATGGCCTCCATGGCTTGACCTCCTTCTCCCTTCTCCCTTAACCTGCAAGTAAAAGCAAAAGAAATGAGAGATTTGGTTTAGAAAAGAAATATATGTGTGTGTGTGTGTGTGTGTGTGTGTGTGTGTGTGTGTGTGTGTGTGTGTGTGTGTCAATCTATAAAGATTTCTAGGGTTTCTTTGTCAAACCTAAATCTAAGGGCTAGGAAATATTAGATCCAATGGTGGAGGATGTACCCTACATCACTTAAGTGATGGGGTTTTTAGGTGGGAATGAAAAATAGAAATAAAAGGGGTGTGTAATGTTAGATGGGGGATGGGGGGGGGGGCTAGCAAAAGTTGTGCACACTTGACCCTTTAAGAAAGTAACTAATTATTTTATATGTATGACTTTGAGCTACAAGATTTTGGGTCTTGCCTAATTAAATTTTAAAATTTAATTAAGGGTCTTTAAATAATTTAATTTAATTGGGATTAATGGAGTCATGTTTTGAAAAGCTAATGAAGTTTTCTTAAATAAAACTTTAGAACCTTGTTGGTGAAAGGAACGAAAATGTAATATTAATTTTGTAAATTGAGGCGGTCTTATTGGAACGATAAACGTCTCCGATGCTTTGTAATTGTTTAAAATTCTTATAATCGGAATCTAATAAAAAAATATATATTTCATGATTATTTTTCTCACTAAACCTAGGTTTAGTAGCTTGGGCCTCGTGCAGCGTTTTGGCTAAGCGTTACAAATATGTGTGTGTGTGTGTGTGTGTGTGTGTGTGTGTGTGTGTGTGTGTATCACAACAACATCCAGACAATCAACAATATCACTTACAATTTCATCAAGAACTATATAAATATCAATTTAACATTCAATTTTCTTGGTCTACTCAATATATCCAAATATCACATGTCCTAACAACATCCATAAAAATATATATAACCATGTCCAACAGCATGTCAACATCTATATAAAATGTCTCTAACAATCATCATGCATCATATATGAATCAAAGTCAACAATAATCCATGATCTAACATCTAACACCATACTAAATCAAAACTATAATAATGTCCATAATATAGTCAGCAATATCATGATCAATATCAAAAGTTTCAAAGGGAAGTGGGCACTATAGATACCCCAAAATTTTATCCTTCGATGTAGAATCTTTGATGAATTGGTCATCATGAGTTTTAAGGTGATTGAAATACCAATCTGAACTTCAAAGTAATGATAAAAGGTTCTTCCAAACCATTTTACAACAAATAGTCCCACCATCATGGCTACTTGGAGTTTTGGAGCCAATAGAATACCAAATTTACCTTTCGGCACAAGCATTGTCCTTGAGCGTCACCTACTTAAAGTCAAATCTTTAGACATTTGTTGCACTTGGTTGAATTTTTGTGATCAACAAACTTACTCCTCTAGAAGCTCTCCCAAAGCCCAAAAATCACTTTTCAAACTTTTAATAGTGATTTTCATTACATTGATATATACAAAATTTCATTGTCCCCAAAACAGGAGAACTCATGAGAAGACAACTAGGCAAAGAGATTTCCTTTGCACCAAAATTTAAAACATCCACATGCATTTTCTTCAACTTCTCTAGTTGAAAGGTAAAATTAGATATATCCTCAGGGATTGTCATGTCAGGTGATGGTTAACATGATAAACCTATGAGTATACGAAATAGTATAAATAATAATAATCATATAAACATAAAATTCCTTATCTTAAAACATCAATTACTCGGGTTGAGTGCCTCTAGGTTCAAAAAAAAATGTTGAGGACATTGATATAATATGGCTTGTTGTGGACACCATATACATTGATGGAAAACCCTAAATTTTCTCAATTATTTCAAGCTTTAAATTTTTTTTCGAGAAGATGTAATTACAAAAATAATATTTGAAACATGGGTGCATTTATTTCAACTCCTGATAAAGGTGCTCATGTTCGGGGCCTAAATACAAGGACAAGTGTTGAAACAAGGGGCAGGTCACTCATCAAATAAATAAGGGTGTTGAATGACTTATAACCTCGAGACATTGTAGACATGGAGATAATATCATAATGGCAGCAAGACTTTGACAATATTTTATGGTTAACAACTCCTTTTTTACAAAGTTCTACAAGAATCTAGTGGTTTCGTAGGGATTTGTACCATTGTCCTAATGTATTTTCCTTTTTTTTGGTGCCTTAAAGCACCAAATACTCAAGTGAGTGGTTCAACCAAGATTGAGATTGAGATTGAGATTGGGTTGGAGTAATCTAAGTTATAGTGTGGTGCATGTAGGTATTTAGGTCCCGCCATTTTATTTCCATAATTCCATTCCGATCATCTTTGCCTTATCTGACAACTTAAACAACTTGACCTAATTTAAATCATTGATGTTGAAAATAAAATATAGTAGCCCTTATTTTATTATAGTCACTATGTTGGTGTCGATTAGACATGCTCTAGCACATGCGACCAAACTCTTTATCAAATCTTGAGCATTATATCTTCTGCAGATCTTAAGCATCATCTCTTTGTTACATGTTTAGAATGTACATGTATGGGTTTCAAATTTCCATTTAAAGTAATTTTATGTTCTTTTTTTCTTTATCATGTCGAATCCACATTATTTACTTTCCCCATGTTCATTTCCAACTTTCCATCCATGTCCTCTTCAAACATTCAAAAAAAATGTCATTCATAAAAAATCTTGAATTTTCAACCTCGCTCAAAGAACTTGTCGCTCATATCACTAGTCGATGTCTAGGCTCTATTACTAACAACACCCATAGTACAATTCACATGTGATTGCTAATATGACGAACAACACAAAAAGGACAATAATTTTTTTTTTTTTTGACGTGCTTCCACACATAATACGACACAACATGTCGTGACAAAGTTATAACAACTCACGAACCACTTGTTACATGGATGACCACAAGGTCAAAGCATGGAAACGTCACACCCAAAAGGATAATACATTTTTTTCTTTTTGACAAGACAACATAGAATTCCAATCACGAACACACACTTACGGGCCAACCACAATGAGATATTCTTGAGGGTTATTTATTTTAAAGGACATCTTGCAATTCTTAGCTTACGTTTTCAAGGAGGCTCAAGATATGATTCGTATAATTCAACTTGCGCCAGCCAAGTTTATTCCTTTGACACGAGTAATTATCTTTAAATCTTCTCTATTATGACATTTATTTGCTTAATTCGTTTATCAAGAAAAAGGAGTATTTAAATTCCACAAGGCCATCTGCTCACCACTAACGCTACTAAGATTCGTTCTTGCCCACAAGACAACATGGTTTTAAGTTCAACACACTTAAGAGAAGAGATACAAGGTGCCTTGAAAAGGGTTAGAGGGAGAAGGTCGAGATGAAACATCTTTAGGACCTCATTAGTTATCACGATTTAATTGAAGCTAGGGCTCTTAACCAAAATTATCAACAACTTTACTTAGGCTTCGCTAAAAGTATTAACAAGGAGTAAAAATTTACTTTCCAAATGGCGGTGAGAAAGATGGTGAGGTCTCCAATTTGTTTTCTCTGGCTTATTAAATCTTATCATCTTCAAACAACTAACAGTTCATTTCACCTTAGGGTCATTTTACAAATTTCACCATAAAAGGAATAATGTTCACTAGAGGAGCTAGGGTTATCATGTTATAAAGTTTACCTGCAATGATAGTCTTGCCCTTGATTACTTAAAGAATTTCTTGCTCTCAAGTTGGTGACCCCTACGTTACTTTATTTGAATACAACTTTTAATTTAACTTCCAGAAGTATTAAACAATCCTATGTTAGTTTACTTATGACACTTTATTACTAAGTCATAGCAAGGTTTAACTCAAAATTTATTCTCAAGGCAAAGTTGTAGCAACACTCATTTACAAGAACAAAACAAGATTACATCAATTCTTAAAATACTGATACTCCAACAAAGTCACTCAACAACAATAACCAAATTTTCTTATAATTTCAAAGATGGTCAAACAATACAAGGTTTCCAAAGTTCAGATGACAAAGTCCACAATACATTATACTAAGACATTAATCCTCTTCTAAACTTTCCACTGGACGTTAACAATAGTTGAACAACATAAAAAGGTTTCGAGCAAAGGAACTTCTCAACTGAGGTTGATGACAAAAGTCTACAAGTCTATCCCTCATCTACACGCAAAATCCATCTCGCAAATTTTTCTACAAGAGTCAGTTCACGAGAACTGAGCAAGATAAGGCTACACAAACCCACCATAACTGTTATCTATCAATACCATGAAAAGAAGCACTTTATTACAAGAATTTGGGTCAAACCTCTAAACACTATCAACACTTCAAGTTATAATAAGTTTCCACCATGCCAAACAAGGAAGAAGACCATGTACTTCCGTTAGGAGTAAAGACAACGAAAATATAACAACCGAAAGAGAAAGGCCCTTGGCCCTATAAGGAGAAATAACCAATCTAACAAAGCAGGATTCCCACCAAGTAAATAATTAAATAACAATCACAAGAGTGCGATTTGATATAAAGTACCAACCATCCAGAATTTTATCACAGGTACCAAATGCATAGGTTATAATATTATATTTCTAGAAGAACAAGAGTTGATCGGCCCAAGAAAAGGAAACCACGGTTTCAAGAATTAACACAAAAAGCCATGTATAAATGAGTTTCAAACCTGAAATCACATAGAGTATCCACACAACATAAGTTTCGAAGCATAAGCAAAGTAAACTAGTTTTGGCCACTAACTCCAAGAGATTTCCCAATCATTCAAGAAGGCCAATGCCTTGTAGGCTAGTAGCAATCACGCGAGAGAAGAAAAAGAGTCCATCAACCAAGAGTATACGAAAATGTCATCAACAACTTTTATAACCCTAAAAATTTACAACACTCCACATCAATTATTAGAGTTCAGTTAATTTAAAATAAATTTCCTATTTCCCAAAACAACAATATTTTTAAGGCAACCCTTGGTAACATAAACAACCGTTCAAACAAAGGTACAACATAAACTACTAAGTTCCATTATCAAAACAACTCCTTCTGCTATAGCTCCATCATACTATTGATTGCAAGAAAGTTTTTCCCAAGGTTGACAACATTCAAGGCAATTTTCATCACAAAACATTAAGGTACATATGTGCATATAAGCTATCCAATCCTAATTAACAACACAGTCATAATAAATGGGAGGAAACACAAGTTAGAAGACTAGATTATTTCACCAACAATCTTCCGAGAGGGAAGAAGACCAAAAATAATTCCAGAAATAGCGGGGGTACTAGAGTTGCACAATTAAGACCTCGAACATAGCTAATAAAAAAAAAAAAAAACTAGTTACGATTCAAGATGAAGGGGGCAGTCAAAGTACCTCCTAAGAATGGCTATAAAACCTAGGAACCAGGCTGAAGCTACGTAGGAGTCTAAACACTCGAGGTTGAAACACGATGCACGCAAACTAAAACATTCTAAAAGTTTTAACACCGAATCTCTAACCTGAAATAGTCCAAGCGTTGATTACACTAATCCTGCAACCTTTCCTTTTCGATGCCAAAAGGGTTGTTAGGTGGCTTGAGAGATCATTAACAATATATGTCAAAAGACAAAGAAGGACAACCTTGGTTGATAGGAAGGAACTTCATAGTTATTGCACGCTTACAATAACGACTGCTAAAAACTAGCTGGAACAAATAATAACTGGAACTCTATCATAGAGAAGAGTACATATATATATATATATATATATATATATATATATAGGAAGATCGATCACTCGAGCCGTAAAAAAAAAACATACACCCAAGGAAGAGAACACTTGCATGCTTTCCACTAACATACAGGCAATGATAATAGCTAAACAAGAAGAAAGCAAGTAGAAAGGAGAGACCGACTGAAAAGAAGACAACCAATTCAAAGAAATGGTGGTTCGATTTCACGATGAAATAAATATAGCAACGGTAGAAAAGTGTAGGAATATCTTGCCTATTTCTCCAGCTTCAACAGGTCGTACAGACTCCGCATGGGCCAGCATAAAAACTACATCAAGCTTCAACATAAGCTCCAAAAGGATTTAACCTTCATGATTTAGTGATTGAAATATTATAAATGATTTACACCTACATTATCCTAGACAGAGAAAGCATTATAGAAAACTATATCTTTAATATCTGCTCATAAGAACATGCAGACCTGATTCAAATGTGGCACAAGAAATTGTAGCATTAATGTAGAAGATATCGATGCATTATCAGTTCATTCATATGCACAAATATTAAGCTATGAATGTAGGAATGAAATACCAATAGCATGAGACAAGGATGTGAGTACTGCTGCTAGCGATGTCAATGGGCCAAATGTGATAACTGGATAGATTGATGGGGCAGAAAATTTAACAGTTGAGTCCTTTCACAAAACCACCTCACACCGCCTCGTAGTGTCAACTAGAATCCCATAAGCTTCCCATTTGGAAAAACAGCCAACACCCATGGGTGGGACTGATATAGAGATGTCGTACTATCACCATAACCCCAAGCATCAATGTTCCACGTAAAGACATGCGCTTTTTTCGCTCACTCAAGGGAACCACTAACCTCTCCCAAAGATATAAAGAAGAGCCATGAGGGAGCTCAATGGTGACAACTTGTTGGCCATGCACGCACTCACAAGATGGGATATAATCTGGCACCTTGTTTATAGAAAACTTCAAGAGTATCTCTAAATTTAGGATCCAAAAAAAAAATATATGCTTTGAAACGCATTTTTCTTTGAATCTCCATCACAATCAAAGCGATAAATACCTTCTTCAAGTATAGGCATGAAAACCATTTGTCTTGAGCACTCCAAGTTACTAGCTCCCTGTGGATCATCCTGGCCAATCATTCTTGATGTACACTGCCGATCCTTCAAGTACGGTAAATTAATGTGCTGGACTTTTTCCTTCGAATACTGATCTCCGCCTCCTAAAGTTGTACTGTCGGCTTGAAATTCTACGGATTTGAAGCAAAACTTCCGACGATTCTGCCATGCCGAAAAGAAGGATTTCACCTCTTTGAGACTCTCTTCCATGAGTTACATCGTAAAACAAGTAAGGTCTCAGTAGAGAATCTTTTCAATAAAATTCATCAGGTCTCCTAGTAACACTTTCACTGTCACATAGTCGATTTTGATAAAATATCTTGAAGGAGAATCTTGAATTTGAGGATGCATTCGATACTAAATAGATAACAACATAGTTGGACATCCTGCTTGGTGGAGGCGCTCACAAAGGCTTCGACTAAACTGCAACATGCCTGCCACCTGGCTAAGCCCTGTTGCAGGCTGTTGCTGAGGCTCTCCGACCAGAACACACCTCGCAGCACCCAATGAAAGTGGAGGTAACACACCTACCTCACTAGCTTGTAGCTTCATCTAACACCACGCGCGCAGGGAAGAACTCAGACCAAAAGTCCCAGATAGAAAGAGTATTGCGGCCAGAAGAAAACAACACACACACGCAGCAAGGAGAAGAAATCAGAGTAGGAAGAATAAATCCAACCCAAACAGGTACGCGGCTAGCAGGTAAAAAGGCATCCAAAAAGTCTTGCACACTCACCAAAAATCCATGCAAACAACAAGAAATCCAGGAAAGATTTGCTGAAAAATGACCAAAATTAAAGTATGCGGCCCACTACCAAAAGGAAAGAGATATTTCTTACCCATCAGACACATGGGGCAAACCAAGCATAAATGAAATAATTAAAGAAGTAGGTGGCCTTCATTCCCATGCACCCACTTTTCCAGATACAACAAAATTCAACAAGAATCACACGCGTGAAAAAAAGAGATGGCGACCCAGGAAGAGAGTGGTCAAAGCATTAGGAAAGAAATGTGTTTCAAATCTGCACATACAATCAATAAAATAAAGGAAAGAGACTACCACCATGCCACGCCCAAGTATGGCATAAATGAGAAACAATAAAGCAAACATTGGCCAACAAACTCCACCCACCCACTAACTAGAAGAAAAGGAAAAAGGAATTCAAAGAGAGGAAAAGGAACCCACATTAGCTCACGCCAAGCAAGCAGAAAAATTGACCAAAAAATTTACATTTCAGCGGTGGAGCGAAATTATAATTTCTTTTAATTATAATATAAATGATTGAAAACGACAAGAAACATGCCTAAACAACCAAGGGGATAAACTTGATGTTAAAGTTCGAAGGCGAACACGAAGCAAATACCGACCATGGAGCCAAGACATCAGAATTACACACAGCCATTCGACGCTCCACAAGGGGGTCATAGAGACAAGAACTAGGGTACACGCCGAACGAGGCATTACATTCTCCTCCCCTTAAGAAAAGCATCGTCCTCGATGCGACATAACACAGAGGAAAAGAAATGGTTCGTAACCAAGAACATGTAAAGGAGAAATTACACCCTATGGTTTAAAATTTAGCTGATTAAAGCACGGTCACAAAGTAGCCTTAGGAACATTTGGTAGAAATTTTAACTTTCAAGGTTCTGTGAAGATTGGCAGTTCCCTCTTATTTATTATTTCATTAGTTTCTTTCCATTAACATTATTCTTAGTTTAATTTCTTTTAAAATTTCACCATGAAGAGTTTTGGTTTATTCCTTATTGTGGGTGCCCAACATGAACTGCTAACACAACACCCTATCAGGTTCAAAAAGACACTACAGATTCACAAGCACACAAGTATATACTTCATGATTGTATTACACCACAAAAGGTTACTCAAATACGGAATGGAATAGGCACATTCCACATAACATAGTACTCGACACACATCAATGACTGACATACCAAATACTCAAACAAAAGAGTACTACAATTCACCAGACATTTCCTCAATTTGCATCGATGAAAAAATTCACATAACACCAAACAAATGCTACAGGTACATAGTGTCCACAAGGGCATCAATGACATATCCACAACATCACAACACATATCCATCTGACATGAGTAACACATACATCAAAAGACCACTACCAAAACATCACAATAACTCAACATATATCCCAAACATCAACCATACACACAAATATCATATGCCTCCCTCAAACTCTTATGCCTCCCAAGTCTCTTATGCCTCCCTCAAGTCTCTTATGCCTCCCTCAAACTCTTATGCCTCCTCAAGTCTCTTATGCCTCCCTCAAGGAGGCCTCCCTCAAGGAGGCCGGTGACCCTATGGTCCAAGACACATAGAGTTCGAACACTCCTAACCCAAGTGACATAATAACGCGTGGTTCAACAACCCGCTAGTTATATGTAACTCCTTGGGGCGTACCCCCATACAACGAAGCGGGTCCATAGGTCCAACCATTCCATGGTGCATCCCATGACCCTATTCCACACATCACGACAATAGAACCAACAACAATCCAATCTAAGTGCCAAGTGGCAAAGTACAAGCCTTGGGCAAGGCGGTAAAAATTCCAAATTTAAAAGAAGACCCAAAATCAAGCAAAATAAATGGCCAAATAGCCATAGTTAGTATCAAAATCCACATGTTAGTGCCACAAACCAAGGAAATGCCCAAAATTGTAAAGCATGGCAATCAAGAAAAGTTGTTGGTCCTTACAAAATAAAGTAAAAGCTCAATTTACGAATAAAATCAACTTATAATAATGTCACATTACGATAACTGTGTGGCCTTATCTGGCCACCAAGGGGTACTCAACGAGTTGCTAGCACTCGGAACATCGAGCCTCAGCTCGTAAAATACATATCAATAATACAACTGTCATCATCTCAATCAGAATCATCCCGCCACCACTTCAACAAGGCTAAACATAGTCAAAGTCACATAGGTTAAATCCATACATACAACCATGTAGGGAGAGAGAAAAGAGAAAATCACCATATACATCAGGTGTTCGCGAAACATAATATAAACAAGTGTCACACATACCAAACAAATGAAAGTGGGTTTTCAACCTATGTAAGGCTCCACTTCCTATCTCGTACTCATCGAGTGACTACATGGTACCATTTTCTCACTCCAACATACACTTCTACCGATTTCCCTCGGGTTCGGTTAGTGTAAGGCTCACAACATAACATATAACTACATCACTAACACCATGGTGGTACACACATAGTACCATAACGTCTCAATGGTATATCACAATCATACATTCACAGGGCGTAATACATCACTTTACCACATTCTCGCACCCAAAGTGCAATCACCATACGATAGGGTTCATACACTCACCGTATGACCCTAAATCACAACATGAAGCATTACATATTTGCACACAACTCATATATACGATGGACATAGTACATCACAACATAACATCCATTGCTACATAACAAGGTGGTACACACATTTCTTCAAAACATGGTAAAAACATCATGATACAACTCATTTCTTTTAACATCAATCTAGTCATACAACACATTGATACACCTACATATCACAATATGTCACAATGCTCCAACACTATGTCATCCACATTATAATTCTTTTCACACATCACAAACAGTAATTCACACGTGAACTCTTCATAGAATCCACAAGAAGGAGAGAGAATACTCCCATCCCCAACACATCAATATGATAACAAATACGCACTTTGAGTGACATACACATCACGTGCGTTCACAATATCACAATTACGACAATAATCACATCACGCTTATACCACATTACTCTTCCAATATAAATCATCATCATGCAATACCATCATCTCCATGAAACAATATCATGTAACACCATCACCATCATGTAACATCACCATACAACACCAATCCGGCCCATAGGTTCGAGAGCATGAACCTATGCTCTGATACCAAGTGTAACGACCCAAAAATTCACACACACACGAACAACACAGTAAAAGACAGGATAATTTTTTTTTTTGACTTGCTTCCACACATAACACGACACAACATGTCGTCACAAAGTTACAACCAACTCTGGGAACCACTTGTTACGGGGATGACCACAAGGTCAGCACGGAAACGTTCACACCCAAAAGGATAATACATTTTTTTTTTTTTTGACAAGACAACATAGAAGTCCAATCACAGAACACACTTACAGTTAGGGCCAACCACAATGAGATATTCTTGAGGGTTATTTATTTTAAAAGGACATCTTGCAATTCTTAGCTTACGTTTTCAAGGAGGCTCAAGATATGATTCGTATAATTCAACTTGCCAAGCCAAGTTTATTCCTTTGACACTGAGTAATTATCTTTAAATCTTCTCTATTATGACATTTATTTGCTTAATTCGTTTATCAAGAAAAAGGAGTATTTAAATTCCACAAGGCCATCTGCTCACCACTAACGCTACTAAGATTCGTTCTTGCCCACAAGACAACATGGTTTTAAGTTCAACACACTTAAGAGAAGAGATACAAGGTGCCTTGGAAAAGGGTTAGAGGGAGAAGGTCGAGATGAAACATCTTTAGGACCTCATTAGTTATTGCCAGTATTTAATTGAAGCTAGGTCTCTTAACCAAAATTATCAACAACTTTACTTAGGCTTCGCTAAAAGTATTAACAAGGAGTAAAAATTTACTTTCCAAATGGCGGTGAGAAAGATGGTGAGGTCTCCAATTTGTTTTCTCTGGCTTATTAAATCTTATCATCTTAAACAACTAACATTCATTTCACCTTAGGGTCATTTTACAAATTTCACCATAAAAGGAATAATGTTCACTAGAGGAGCTAGGGTTATCATGTTATAAAGTTTACTTGCAATGATAGTCTTGCCCTCGATTACTTAAAGAATTTCTTTCTCTCAAGTTGGTGACCCCTACGTTACTTTATTTGAATACAACTTTTAATTTAACTTCCAGAAGTATTAAACAATCCTATGTTAGTTTACTTATGACACTTTATTACTAAGTCATAGCAAGGTTTAACTCAAAATTTATTCTCAAGGAAAAGTTGTAGCAACACTCATTTACAAGAACAAAACAAGATTACATCAATTCTTAAAATACTGATACTCCAACAAAGTCACTCAACAACAATAACCAAATTTTCTTATAATTTCAAAGATGGTCAAACAATACAAGGTTTCCAAAGTTCAGATGACAAAGTCCACAATACATTATACTAAGACATTAATCCTCTTCTAAACTTTCCACTGGACGTTAACAATAGTTGAACAACATAAAAAAAAAAGGTTTCGAGCAAAGGAACTTCTCAACTGAGGTTGATGACAAAAGTCTACAAATCTATCCCTCATCTACACGCAAAATCCATCTGCAACAAATTTTCTACAAGAGTCAGTTCACGAGAACTGAGCAAGATAAGGCTACACAAACCCACCATAACTGTTATCTATCAATACCATGAAAAGAAGCACTTTATTACAAGAATTTGGGTCAAACCTCTAAACACTATCAACACTTCAAGTTATAATAAGTTTCCACCATGCCAAACAAGGAAGAAGACCATGTACTTCCGTTAGGAGTAAAGACAACGAAAATATAACAACCGAAAGAGAAAGGCCCTTGGCCCTATAAGGAGAAATAACCAATCTAACAAAGTAGGATTCCCACCAAGTAAATAATTAAATAACAATCACAAGAGTGTGATTTGATATAAAGTACCAACCATCCAGAATTTTATCACAGGTACCAAATGCATAGGTTATAATATTATATTTCTAGAAGAACAAGAGTTGATCGCCCAAGAAAAGGGAAACCACGGTTTCAAGAATTAACACAAAAAGCCATGTATAAATGAGTTTCAAACCTGAAATCACATAGAGTATCCACACAACATAAGTTTCGAAGCATAAGCAAAGTAAACTAGTTTTGGCCACTAACTCCAAGAGATTTCCCAATCATTCAAGAAGGCCAATGCCTTGTAGGCTAGTAGCAATCACGCGAGAGAAGAAAAAGAGTCCGTCAACCAAGAGTATACAAAAATGTCATCAACAACTTTTATAACCCTAAAAATTTACAACACTCCACATCAATTATTAGAGTTCAGTTAATTTAAAATAAATTTCCTATTTCCCAAAACAACAATATTTTTAAGGCAACCCTTGGTAACATAAACAACCGTTCAAACAAAGGTACAACATAAACTACTAAGTTCCATTATCAAAACAACTCCTTCTGCTATAGCTCCATCATACTATTGATTGCAAGAAAGTTTTTCCCAAGGTTGACAACATTCAAGGCAATTTTCATCACAAAACATTAAGGTACATATGTGCATATAAGTTGTCCAATCCTAATTAACAACACAATCATAATAAATGGGAGGAAACACAAGTTAGAAGACTAGATTATTTCACCAACAATCTTCCGAGAGGGAAGAAGACCAAAATAATTCCAGAAATAGCGGGGTACTAGAGTTGCACAATTAAGACCTCGAACATAGCTAAATAAAATAAAAACTAGTTACGATTCAAGATGAAGGGGGCAATCAAAGTACCTCCTAAGAATGGCTATAAAACCTAGGAACCAGGCTGAAGCTACGTAGGAGTCTAAACACTCGAGGTTGAAACACGATGCACGCAAACTAAAACATTCTAAAAGTTTTAACACCGAATCTCTAACCTGAAATAGTCCAAGCGTTGATTACACTAATCCTGCAACCTTTCCTTTTCGATGCCAAAAGGGTTGTTAGGTGGCTTGAGAGATCATTAACAATATATGTCAAAAGACAAAGAAGGACAACCTTGGTTGATAGGAAGGAACTTCATAGTTATTGCACGCTTACAATAACGACTGCTAAAAACTAGCTGGAACAAATAATAACTGGAACTCTATCGTAGAGAAGTACACATATATATATATATATATATATATATATATATATATATATAAGGAAGATCGATCACTCGAGCCGAGAAAAAAAAAAACATACACCCAAGGAAGAGAACACTTGCATGCTTTCCACTAACATACAGGCAATGATAATAGCTAAACAAGAAGAAAGCAAGTAGAAAGGAGAGACCGACTGAAAAGAAGACAACCAATTCAAAGAAATGGTGGTTCGATTTCACGATGAAATAAATATAGAAATGGTAGAAAAGTGTAGGAATATCTTGCCTCTTTCTCCATCTTCAACAGTCATACTGAGACTCCATGCGGGCAAAGAAAAAATTGCATCAAGCTTTAACATAAGCTCCAAAAGGATTTAACCTTCATGATTTAGTGATTGAAATATTATAAATGATTTACACCTACATTATCCTAGAAAGAGCAAGCATTATAGAAAACTATATATTTAATATCTGCTCATAAGAACATGCAGACCTGATTCAAATGTGGCACAACATATTATAGCATTAATGTAGAAGATATCAATGCATTAAGAGTTCATTCATATGCACAAAGATTAAGCTATGAATGCAGGAATGAAATACCAATAGCATGAGACAAGGATGTGAGTACTGCTGCTGGCGATGTCAATGGGCCAAATGTGATAACTGGATAGACTGATGGGGCAGAAAATTTAACAGTTGAGTCCTTTCACAAAACCACCTCACACCACCTCGTAGTGTCAGCTAGAATCCCATAAGCTTCCCCATTTGGAAAAACAGCCAACACCCATGGGTGGGACTGATATAGAGATGTCGTACTATCACCATAACCCCAAGCATCAGTGTTCCACGTAAAGACACGCTTGCCTGTTCGCTCGAGGGAACCACTAACCTCTCCAGTGCCATATAAAGAAGAGCCATGAGGGAGCTCAATGGTGACAACTTGTTGGCCATGCACGCACTCACAAGATGGGATATAATCTGGCACCTTGTTTATAGAAAACTTCAAGAGTATCTCTAAATTTAGGATCCAAAAAAAAGATATGCTTTGAAACGCATTTTTCTTTGAATCTCCATCACAATCAAAGCGATAAATACCTTCTTCAAGTATAGGCATGAAAACCATTTGTCTTGAGCACTCCAAGTCACTAGCTCCCTGTGGATCATCCTGGCCAATCATTCTTGATGTACACTGCTGATCCTTCAAGTACGGTAAATTAATGTCTTTGGACTTTTTCCTTCGAATCTTGATCTCCGCCTCCTAAAGTTGTCTTGTTGGCTTGAAATTCTACGGGATTGAAGAAAAACTTCCGACGATTCTGACATGCCAAAAGAAGGATTTCACCTCTTTGAGACTCTCTTCCATGAGTTACATCGTAAAACAAGTAAGGTCTCAATAGAGAATCTTTGCAATAAAATTAAATCGGTCTCCTGTAACACTTTCACTATCACATAGTCGATTTTGATAAAATATCTTGAAGGAGAATCTTGAATTTGAGGATGCATTCGATACTAAACAGATAACAACATAGTTGGACATTCTACTTGGTGGAGGCACTCACAAAGGCTTCAACTAAACTGCAACATGCCCGCCGCTTTGGCTAAGCCTGTTGTAGGTTGTTCTTGAGCTCTCCGACCAGAACACACCTCGTAGCACCCAATTCGAAGAAAGGTAACCATTCTATTTTCATACATGCCTCAGTCAACACTTACTCAGAAAGTCCCTACCTGAATTATTGAAGGTTTGCTAAGCTACAAAATGGATTTAATAGGAACCCATTTCATTCGATACTTGGATTTAAACAAGCAAGGGATAGTCTGTTGAAAGTATAAGTGAATCGACACAAGATCCTCTACCGTGACCCAACTCGAGTCACCAATCACAAGGTTAACAGTCAGCGAAGGAGGAATACAAAGCAAAATACTCTTCCTACGAACTATGCCTTCTCTTCCGTCTCTAAAACAACATATGAATAGTTTGGGCATACCCATCTATTTCATGACAGTCTACTCGACCTATCCTCATAGTCGCTCCAAAGAAAACATCTGCTACTACTGAGTTCGATTGAACTCTTTTATCTTATGATACAGTGACTCACGTCATAGGATCTGTATTGAGCAGTCAATATTTCACTCACATAGGCCTCTAAGAAAACATCATGCTCACTATGCGAGGTCTACACATAGATTTCAGCCCAAAAAAGATTTTACCAAGACAAAAACAAACACTTAGCCTAAAACTGGCCATGAGTCGACAAATCTACAAATATCCACTAACGTTATTCATGGCTCAACTTTATATCTGCTATTGCTGGTTTAGAAATCGAACTCAACGGCCATTGTTCACTATCGTCTCTAAATGTCAACCGAATTTTAAGAATTAAACAGGAAAGCACCCTGGTTAAAGATCTAACACCCACGGTATAAACTTCAACCATTATTTTGCTATCACATAGCAGTTACTCTTTTATTTCGAAAAGAAAAAAAAATGAGGCAGAAAAGAAATGTATACATGCTATCGAGTTGCTATCAGGGTATGAAAAACAAACAACTCCCAATAGTCCTTCCTTTCCTTCAACTGGCCGATTCACAAGGAAAAGTAGAAGCCCATTCTAAATGCCATAATAGATAAAAAACAAAAGGAAGGACATTCAATTCATGACATAATAAAAGGGTAGCAGAAGATTGCAAGGGCAGGTTTAACATGCCCGGTTTAAAACGCCATCTCCATATGCATATGATTGTTTCAATGCAATGCTTGCCCTTAACCCAAAGTGCTCTGCGAGCTCGAGCTAGGCCACATTCACGTGGTGAAAAATAGCTACAAAGCCAACCCCATGATTTGAATCTCGGACACAAGACATAAAGATTACATCACGCTCCACGGCTCAAAGGCATCTCTTGTAATGATAAATAACCTTTTCCTCCATCAGGTTTGAGGACAGCATCAAACTCTCGGTGCAAACATTTCAGCTGTAGCTTGTAAGGTGTGATAATTCCAACAGAAAACTTTATGCCTGCCAACTTGGTGACTCGTTGAAGAAGCTCATATAATAGCAAAGCAAATTGTGTTTCATGAATATCCTGATATGAAACAGATCGGCCTCTATGAGGTTCTCTTCCATGGGTTACATCGTACAACAAGTAAGATCTCAATAGAGAATCTTTGTAAATAAATTTCATCAGGTCTGCTGGTAACACCCTCACTGTCACATAATCGATTTTGATAAAAAAATACCTTGAAGGAGAATCCCGAATTTGAGGATGCATTCAATACTGAACAGATAACAACATAGTTGGACAACCTGCTTGTTGGAAGCACTCAGAAATGCTTCATTTTCTGAAGGTATTGGATGTGAATCAGAATCAGGATTTGCATTCTCTTCAGGTATCTGGGAATCAGTACTCACCTTTAGTACTGGTGGCTGTAAATCATGATTTTCACTCCATCCTGACATTACTTTTTCACTCAATGAAGCCTCATTTAACTGTTTTTCCTTTTCGGTTGGATTTTCTTCTAAAATGAATCCACCTTGGTGACTAGAAAGTCCATCTTGAGATACGCTCTTCACATTACCTTCCTCTATGTTAGCAGATATTTCTATGGCAGTATGGGAGCCTTGAAAGTCCTGCCCAGACTCTCTGTATTCTCTATTCTTTTCACCACCAGTCAACTTGCTAATATTTTCAGAAGGGACCTCATGATGGATAAACCTACACGATGCTCCTCGGAAACACCTACCATCTCTCTTAAAATAAATGCATTCCTGACAGTGCCCCTCCTCTTTCTTCCCTCCACATGTTCATCGCCACGCCTGAAATCAGGTGGAGGTGTCTTGCTTCTGCTCCTTTTTCTCCTCGGTGACCAACTGTGAGATCTGCTCCTCCTTCGACTCCTGCCAACAGGAGACCGACTGATGCTCCGACTTCGAGATGTTTTATGTGCTTTCCCACCATATAGAACACCATCTGATTCACTGTCACTGGCCCCTTCCCTCATTAGTCTTCCAAATTCATCAACAATCTACGCAGCACTCAAGAAGGTGGAGGTAACACGCCTACTTCCCTAGCTTGTAGTTTCATCTATAACCACCATATCAAACCCATGGGCTAGGCGCTGGAATAACTTCCAGGTCGATTACTAGAAAGCGATGAGTGAACGCAATCTCACCTCACTTGCAAAACTTGCCTCAAGATTTGATCGATCTTCTTCCATGTTAAGTTCACCACACAGACGGAAGCGCCTTTCCAAAATGAAAAGGCAAGACACTCAACTAAAACTTTATCTCGTTCTTCTACTACAAGTGCAAGATTTTGCAACAATCGATCACGGCTCGTGGTCGCGTGCAACCGTAACATCGGGATCAACACCAACGGTTCCTTGGGATCGCCCCAGTGGCATTTGTCGCACTTAACTCTCTCTGGAGGCCACTAATTTTTGGAGATAAGTTTACTTCTCTACCACTGTAGCTGCTTGCATATAGCCAATTACTTCCTCACGGCACTTTCCTAGGAAAAGTTCGGTTCTACGCTCCACCGATATCTTTGCATGCAAAGCACGATTTTGAGAACCCACACCCACCCTTGCAACATCGGGGTGATAGACCTTCATTTCACCATTAATGTATCCACTATCCGAACACGCTGTAGCAATTCATCTGTTGCAGCATTTGATGGAGTGCAAACAAGCATTCGTGGTTTAGGGCAGAAAACAATAGGTAGACCACGTGAGACAGCAGATTACAAGTCAACATTTTAATAAATGGGCATGTGCGGCCACCAACCAGGAAGTTGAACACGCCAAGAAAGGTGCAGGGGGTTTTTAATGCAATGGCGGTGTGGCCATTAAAGCCACCCACATCCAGCCGACCAAGGAAACAAAGTAAAAAAAAAAACATTAACCTTTCCTTCCCCACGCCAAACATGGTACACAAGGAGATCAAAAGGGAGAGACAAGGTAGGTTGGGGACATAAAAATCTATATTTAAAATTAGTAATTTAAAACAATTCTAAGATTGCGGGATCGGTCGACCCAGGAGGAGAACGGGGTTGAGTAATTAAATGAAATATTTACGCGAACGCCACTCCCAAACCGTGGCGCCACCACAAAACATACTCTTCCTCATTTGCGCAACGAGGCTCAATCAGCAGGAGCGACAAACAAATCAAAAGGATAGTTTAACGATAACAGAGGATGATATCGATAACAATCGATATAAAGAAGGTAATAATAGAATACAATCGTTGATCGATAATACAATTATAATTTCATTATTATTATTATTATCATTATTACCATTTTACTGACTTGTAAAATAATTATCAATTATAGTCATAATGGTCAGCAATTGAGGTCGATTTAAGGCACAACGACACTCCATGCTTAGCACTCGATCGCCACAGGGATGAACAGGTGTAACGTAGAACAAGGCATTATATTCTCCTCCCCTTAAGAAAGCATCATCGTCGATGTGACATTACATGGAGGAAAGTAAATGGTTCGCAACCAAGAACAGGTAAAGGAGAAAGTACACCCTATGGTTTAAAATTTTAGTTGATTAAAGCACGGTCACAAGGTAGCCTTAGGAACATTTGGTAGAATTTTTAACTTTCAATGTTCTGTGAAGATTGGCAGTTCTTTCTTGTTCATCATTTCATTAGTCTCTTTCCATTATCATTATTTCTAGTTTTAGTTTCTTTTTTTTTTTTAAATATCATCATTGAAGAGTTTTGATTTATTCCTTATTATGGGTGCCCAACATGAGCTGCTAACACAACACCCTATCAGGTTCACAAGACCCTACGGATTCACAAGTACACAAGTATATACTTCAAGATTGTATTACACCACAAAAGGTTACACAAATACGGAATAGAATAGGCACACTCCACATAACATAGTACTCGTCACACATCAATGACTGACATACAAAATACTCAAACAAAAGAGTACTACAATCCACCAGACATTTCCTCAATTCCACGTATGAAGATTTTCCATGACTCATAAAAACTACATGTACATAGGGCCCACAAGGGCATCAATGACATATCCACAACATCACAACACATATCCATCTGACATGAGTAACACATACATCAAAAGACCACTACCAAACATCACAATAACTCAACATATATCCTGAAACATCAACCATACAGACAAATATCATAAGCCTCCCTCAAACTCTTATGCCTCCCTCAAACTCTTATGCCTCCCTCAAGGAGGCCGGTTGACCCTATGGTCCAAGACAAATAGAGTTCGAACACTCCTAACCCAAGTGACATAATAACGTGTGGTTCAACAACCCGCTAGTTATTTGTACTCCTTGGGGCGTACCTCTATACAATGAAGTGGGTCCATAGGTCCAACCATTCCATGGTGCATCCCATGACCCTATTCCACACATCACGACAATAGAACCAGCACAACAATCCAATCTAAGTGCCAAGTGGCAAAGTACAAGCCTTGGGAAAGGCGGTAAAAATTCCAAATTTAAAAGAAGGCCCAAAATCAAGCAAAAATAAATGGCCAAATAGCCATAGTTAGTATCACAATCCCCATGTTAGTGCCACAAACCAAGGAAATGCCCAAAATTGTAAAGCATTGCAATCAAGAAAAGTTGCTGGTCCTTACAAAATAAAGTAAAAAGCTCAATTTACGAATAAAATCAACTTATAATAATGTCACATTACGATAATTGTGTGGCCTTATCTAGCCACCAAGGGGTACTCAACGAGTTGCTAGCACTCGAAACATCGAGCCTCACTCATAAAATACATATCAATAATATAACTATCATCACCTCTATCTCGAATCATCCCACCACCACTTCGACAAGGCTAAACATAGTCATAGTTGCACTTAGGTTGCATACATGCAACCACATAGGGAGAGAGGAAAGAATCACATGTTATCTACTAAACCGAGTTTTGGCTCGAGTTATTGACCCATGGTACACCATTCTTCACTCTCAACATACACTTCTACTGATTTCCCTCGGGTCGGTTAGCGTAAGGTTCGCAACATAACATGTAACTACATCACTAACACAATGGTGGTACGCACATACATAACTACCATAACGTCTTACATATGGTACATATACAGGGTAGATCACGATCATACATTCACTGAGTGTAACACATCACTTTACCACTTTCTGCACCCAAAGTGCAATCACCATACGATAGGGTTCATACACTCACCGTATGACCCAAAATCACAACATGAAGCATTACATATTTGCAGACAATCATACATACGATGAACATAGTACATCTCAACATAACATCCATTGCTACATAACAAGGTGGTACACACATTTCTTCAAAACATGGTAAAAACATCATGATACAACTCATTTCTTTTAACACCAATCTAGTCACACAACACATTGATACACCTACATATCACAATATGTCACAATGCTCCAACACTATGTCATCCACATTACAATTCTTTTCACACATCACAAACAATAATTCACACATGAATTCTTCATAGAATCTACAAGAAGGAGAGAGAATACTCCCATCCCCAACACATCAACATGATGACAAATACGCACTGAGTGACACACACATCACGTGCGTTCACAATATCACAATTACGACAATAATCACATCACGCTTAAAGCACATTACTCTTCCAATATCTACCACCATCATGCAACATCATCATCATCATGCAGTATCATCATGTAACACCACCACCACCATGTAACATCATCATACAACACCAATCCGGCCCATAGGTTCGAGAGCATGAACCTACGCTCTGATACCAAGTGTAACGACCCAAAAATTCACAAACACGAACAACACAGTAAAAGACAGGATTTTTTTTTTTGACTTGCTTGACACATAACATGACGCAACATGTCGTCACCAAGGATACAACTAACTCTGTGAACAACTCGATACAAGGATGGCCATAAAAGCAGCACGGAAATGTTCACACCTATCAAGAACAATATACTTTTTTTTTTTAACAACATAGAAGCCCAACCACATGACACTCTCACAGCTAGGGCAAGCCACAGTAAGAAATGATTGGAGGTTATTTATTTTGATAAGACACCCTTTAACTCATGACTTAAGTTTTCAGAAGGATTCAATATATGATTCGCACAAATTCATCTTACCAACTGAGTTATGTTCTTATACACTGTAGAGTAGTTCGCTTAAAGTCTTCTCCTTTATAACCATTATTTGTTTTATATATTTATTTGATAAAGATGGTAATTTAATTCCATAAGGCCATCTATTCACACTTACATTACTAGAACTCGTTCATGCCCTTATGACAACATCGGTTCACGTTCAACAAACTTAAGAGAAAATTACAAGGTACCCTGGATAAAGTTAAAGGAAGAAGGTCAAATGAGTTCACCCTTAAGACGTCATTAGTTCTTACTAAGGTTTAATTGAAGCTTGAGGTTTTATACGTAGTTAAATAGCGCTCTTACTTAGGCTTCACCGAAAGAGCTTATCAAGAGGAAGCTACTTACTTTTAAATAGGCTGAGAGATAAATTGAGTGGTTTCAAAATTTTCTTCTCTTACTTGTTAAATCTTATTAGAAACTAACCATTGTTTTCCTTTAAGCTTGTCTTTAGCGTTCACCAAAAGAGTAGTGTTTACTAGTTCAGTTAGGGATAACACGTTATATAAAATCACTTTGCAAGGATGGTCTCACTCTTGATTACTTAAGGTATTGTTTGTTTACAAGGGGATCTAAACCACAACATATTTCTTTGAATAAAACTTTTAGGTAACTTCTGTAAGGAAAAGCCACCCCATTAAAGCTTACATATAACCCATCAATACAAAGTCTTAGAAAGATTTAAATTAACACTTAATTCTCAAGATCAAAGTTTTACAATGCTTATGCCAGTGAAGAGATTGAATATTATTTCTCACTAAGAAGAGTTACCAGCCAAAATACAAAAAAGGACAAACTACTACTTCTTCACGTAATTCTCCGAACAATTCCAGGCAAGAGGTCATATAAACTCTCTTTACAAGCAATGTTACACAATTTACAACACATTGGACATTTTTACAAGGAACTTCATAAATTGTATAGATGAACCTTTAACACTCTTTTCCTCTAGTCTACTCGCATAATCCATCTGCACAAATATTAACTAGAGTCAGTTCACTAGAACTGAGCATGTTAAGACTACCCATTGCAACAGTAAGCTAACATTTTATAATATCATGAAAGTAAAATTCTAAACTCAAGAATGGATCAAATCACAAACCACTAATCAATATGTTTCACAAGATGAAGAGATTTATACCAGCCAACAAGGAGGAATCCCAATATTCAAGTGAGAGAAATATTCCAAAGATAATCAAGGTGAGACCTTATTGGTGAAGACAACAAGGCTGAGAGTATTAAGATTTCAGTCATGTAATCCTACGGATTACGTGATTGAAATCTAACACCCAAACATCATTCTATTATTTTTAACCAAAAGGATAAAGATCAGTCAAATGACTTAACATATTCAAAATTGCTTGGTAACAAGACTGCATTAACACACATCCTTGTTTTAGGAAGAATATAGGCCCCAACCATATATGAACACAAATCAGTCAAAGATTAAAGTTAACTTCACTCAACTGAATAAACCAACATACATATAATACTCACAACACAAAAACTGAATCTGAAGATTCAAAATGCCAAGTAATTCTCACCGAACCTAATTATTTTTCTTCAAGAAGTTAAATAAATTAGATTCTATCCAACTAAATTACATTCAACAACTATAGTTGGATTACACAAGCAAGGATCAAGAAGAGGTCTTTTCACCAAAGGTTGTTATTATCTTACATCACATAAACAGTAATAAACCCGTAATCCACCACTCGTATGATCATTGTAAGAGTTAAGGACTTAGCTCACTAAAATATGTAACTGAGTCGATTCCTACCTTTTCCATTTTCATACAAGTCTAACCCAATTCGAAGAAAGGTAACCATTCTATTTTCATACATGCCTCAGTCAACACTTACTCAGAAAGTCCCTACCTGAATTATTGAAGGTTTGCTAAGCTACAAAATGGATTTAATAGAAACCCATTTCATTCGATACTTGAATTTAAACAAGCAAGGGATAGTCTGTTGAAAATATAAGTGAATCGACACAAGATCCTCTACCGTGACCCAACTCGAGTCACCAATCACAAGGTTAACAGTCAGCGAAGGAGGAATACAAAGCAAAATACTCTTCCTACGAACTATGCCTTCTCTTCCGTCTCTAAAACAACATATGAATAGTTTGGGCATACCCATCTATTTCACGACAGTCTACTCGACCTATCCTCATAGTCGCTCCAAAGAAAACATCTGCTACTACAGAGTTCGATTGAACTCTTTTATCTTATGATACAGTGACTCACGTCACAGGATCTGTATTGAGCAGTCAATATTTCACTCACGTAGGCCTCTAAGAAAACATCATGCTCACTATGCGAGGTCTACACACAGATTCAGCCCAAGAAAAGCTTTTACCAAGACAAAAACAAACACTTAGCCTAAAACTGGCCATGAGTCGACAAATCTACAAATATCCACTAATGTTATTCATGGCTCAAGTTTATATCTGCTACTGCTGGTTTAGAAATCGAACTCAACGGCCATTGTTCACTATCGTCTCTAAATGTCACCCGAATTTTAAGAATTAAGCAGGAAAGCACCCCGGTTAAAGATCTAACACCCACGGTATAAACTTCAACCATTATTTTGCTATCACATAGCAGTTACTCTTTTATTTCAAAAGAAAAAAAAAAGGCAGAAAAGAAATGTATACATGCTATCACAAATTCTATCGTGGTATGAAAAACAAACAACTCCCAACAAATTCCTTCCTTTCCTTCAATTTGGGTCGATTCACAAGGAAAAGCAAGAAGCCCATTCTAAATGCCATAACAGATAAAAAAAAAAAGAAGGACATTCAATTCATGACATAATAAAAGGGTAGCAGAAGATTGCAAGGGCAGGTTTAACATGCCTGGTTTAAAACGCCATCTCCATATGCATATGATTGTTTCAATGCAGCTGCTTGCCCTTAACCCAAAGTGCTCATGAGCTCGAGCTAGCGCCACATTCACGCGGTGAAAAACAGCTACAAAGCCAACCCCATGATTTGAAGCTCGACACAAGACATAAAGATTACATCACGCTCCTGGCTCTGGAAGGCATCTACCGTAATGATAAATAAACCTTTTCCTTCATCAGATTGGGGACAACATCAAACTCTCGGTGCAAACATTACAGCTGTAGCTTGTAAGGTGTGATAATTCCAACAGAAAACTTTATGCCTGCCAACTTGGTGACTCGTTGAAGAAGCTCATATAATAGCAAAGCAAATTGTGTTTCATGAATATCCTGATATGAAACAGATCGGCCTCTATGAGGTTCTCTTCCATGGGTTACATCGTACAACAAGTAAGATCTCAATAGAGAATCTTTGTAAATAAATTTCATCAGGTCTGCTGGTAACACCCTCACTGTCACATAATCGATTTTGATAAAAAAATACCTTGAAGGAGAATCCGAATTTGAGGATGAAGAAACAACATAGTTGACAACCTGCTTGTTGATCTCGAAAATATCCGCTGGATGTGAATCCTTTTGCATTTTCTCCCAATCGACTCACCTTTTCTCCAAATCATGATTTTCATATCCCGATTACTTTTTCACTCAATGAAGCCTCATTTAATCTGTTTTTCCTTTTCGGTGGATTTTCTTCTAAAATGAATCCACCTGGTGACTAGAAAGTCCATCTTGAGATATCCACATTACCTTCCTCTGAGGATGCAATGGGAGCCTTGAAAGTCCCGCCTGAATCAGTATTCTCTATTCTTTTCACCACAACTTGCTAATATTTTCAAAAGGGACCACCTACACGATGCTCCTGGAGTCTCTTAAAATAAATGCTTCTACTATGTTCATCGCCATGCAAAATCATGCCTGCTCTGCTCCTTTTTCTCCTCGGTGACCAAGCGTGAGATCTGCTCCTCCTTCGACTCCTACCAAAAGGAGACCGAGATGCTCACTTTCAGAGATCCCACCATATAAACACCACACACCTTGGCCCCTTCCCTCATTAGTCTTCCAAATTCATCACAATCTACGCAAAAAGGTGGAGGTAACACGCCTACTTCCCTAGCTTGTAGTTTCATCTATAACCACCATATCAAACCCATGGGCTAGGCGCTGGAATAACTTCCGGTCAGTACTAGAAACAATAGAGTGAACGCAATCTCAGCCTCACTTGCAAAACTTGCCTCAAGATTTGATCGAGCTTCTTCCATGTTAAATTCACCACCTGGATGGAAGCGACTTTCCAAAATGAAAAGGCAAGACAGCTCAACTAAAACTTTATCTCGTTCTTCTACTACAGCTGCAAGATTTTGCAACAACTGATCACGACTGTGGTCGCGTGCAACCAGAACATCAGGATCAACACCAACGGTTCCTTGGGATCGCCCTCGCGCAGCTGTCCGCACTTAACTCTCTCTGAGGCCACTAATTTTCTCGAGATAAGTTTACTTCTCTACCCCGTAGCCGCCGTATATAGCCAATTACTTCCTCACGGCACTTTCCTAGAAAAAGTTCAGTTCTACGCTCCACTATACGCCTGTGCAAAGACGATTTTGAGAACCCACACCCACCCTCGCAACATCAGGGCGATAGACCTTCATTTCACCATCAATGAATCCACTATCCAGAACACGCTGTAGCAATTCATCTGTTGCAGCATTTGATGGAGCGCAAACAAGCATTCGTGGTTTAGGCAGAAAACAACAGGTAGACCACGTGAGACAACGCAGATTGCAAGTCAACATTTTAATAAATGGGGCATGTGCGGCCACCAACCAGGAAGTTGAACACGCCAAGAAAGGTGCAGGGGGTTTTTTAATGCAATGGCAGGTGGCCATTAAAGCCACCCACCTCCAGCCAACCAAGGAAACAAAGTAAAAAAAAAACATTAACCTTTCCTTCCCCACGCCAAACGTGGTACACAAGGAGATCAAAAGGGAGAGACAAGGTAGGTTGGGGACATAAAAATCTATATTTAAAATTAGTAATTTAAAACAATTCTAAGATTGCGGGATCGGTCGACCCAGGAGGAGAACGGGGTTGAGTAATTAAATGAAATATTTACGTGAACGCCACTCCCAAACCGTGGCGCCACCACAAAACATACTCTTCCTCATTTGCGCAACGAGGCTCGATCAGTGGGAGCGACAAACAAATCAAAAGGATAGTTTAACGATAACAGAGGATGATATCGATAACAATCGATATAAAGAAGGTAATAATAAAATACAATCATATTGATAATACAATCATAATGTCATTATTATTATTTATAGTCATTATCGAGGTCGATCATTTTACACTTCGCCACAATGAATAATTATCAATTATAGTTTTTCATAATGATCTCCGCCTCCTAAAGTTGTCAATGTCGGCTTGAAATTCTACGGATCAAGCAAACTTCCGACGATTTGCCGCTTGCTTTGGCTAAGCCCTATCTGCAGGTTGTTCTGAGGTTCTCCGACCGAACACACCTCGCGGACCCAATGAAAGCGGAGGTAACACGCCTACCTCACTAGCTTGTAGCTTCATCTAACACCACGTGCGCAGGGAAGAACTCAGACCAAAAGTCCCAGATAGAAAGAGTATTGCGGCCAGAAGAAAACAACACACACACGCAGCAAGGAGAAGAAATCAGAGTAGGAAGAATAAATCCAACCCAAACACGTATGCGGCCAGCAGGTAAAAAGGCATCCAAAAATTCTTGCACACTCACCAAAAATCCATGCAGCAACAACAAGAAATCCGGGAAAGATTTGCTAGAACAGCCAAAATTAAAGTATGCGGCCCACTACCAAAAGGAAAGAGATATTTCTTACCCACAAGACGTGGAGCAATGAGCATAAATGAAATAATTAAAGAAGTAGGTGGCCTTCATTCCCATGCACCCACTTTGCCAGATAACAACAAAATTCAACAAGAATCCACACAGAAAAACAAGAGATGGTGACCCAGAAGAGAGTGGTCAAAGCATTAGGAAAAAAATGTGTTTCAGCCTGCACATACAATCAATAAAATAAAGGGAAAGAGACTACCACCATGCCACGCCAAGTATGGCATAAATGAGAAACAATAAAGCAAACAGGTGGCCAACAAACTCCACCCACCCACTAACTAGAAGACAAGGAAAAAGGAATTCAAAGAGAGGAAAGGGAACCCACATCAGCTCACGCCAAGCAGCAGAGAAAATTGACCAAAAGATTTACAAGCCGGTGGAGCGAAATTATAATTTCTTTTAATTATAATATAAATGATTGAAACGACAAGAAACATGCCTAAACAACCAAGGGGATAAACTAGATGTTAAAGTTCGAAGGCGAACACGAAGCAAAGACCGACCATGGAGCCAAGACATAAGAATTACACACAGCCGTTCGACGCTCCACAAGAGGGTCATAGAGACAAGAACTAGGGTACACGCCGAACGGGGCATTACAAGCCGTTACAAAATTTGTATAGAACACTGTCACAGAGCCTTTGAGTGTCCACACTATCATACACAAGATAGATTGCAAGGAGAACAACCATGAGTAAATCTATTTTAAGTTGGAGAGGAAGAAGAAATGGAGGTTGCTGCAGACTTGGGTGAAATCTTCATGATAAGGAGGATGATGATTTTCCCAAGAAAAGAGAAGGAACAGGATGTTGTTGGTGCTGATTCGTGGTTGTGAAAAAATATATTTCGAACAAGATGCACCTCTAGAGGAAAGGTATATCAAATTATTATTAATGGTGGTAGTTGTGAAAATATGGCTTCAAGTGTGATGGTTGATAAACTCAATTTGAAATGTGAGAAACACCCATATCCCTATCGTATATCATGGTTCAAGAAAGGGAATGAGCTAACAATAGATAAAAGATGTCGTATAATTTTTTTGATTGGGAATACCTACAAGGATGAGTTGTGGTGTGATGTTATCCCAATGGATGCATGTCATATATTATTGGGGAGGCCTTGGCAATACCATACGAAGGTTACACATGATGGAGTAAAAATACATATAACTTTTGGAAGGATTGTGTAAAGGTGGTCTTGTTATGCTTGAGGAAGAAGAGAAGAGTGAGGGCTTATTGGCTACATTAAAAGAATTTTTACGGAAATGGAAGAAGTTAGCTGGTGTTATGCATTGATGTCAAAGAAGGTGGAAATAGATGACTTTAATATACCTGTTGTTGCGGTAAAGGTACTAAAAGAATACAAAGATTTCATACCATATGAGCTACAAGATGGGTTACCTCCGAAGTGATATATTGAACACCATATTGATTTGATCCCAGGATCGGCCCTTCCAAACTAGGAAGCTTATCGGATGAGTCTGACACAGAGTGAATAGTTGAATAGACAAGTGACAGATCTAATACAGAAAGGATTAGTGAGAGAAAGCATGAGTCCATGTGCAACCCCAACTCTATTGACTCCCAAAAAAGATGGAGACAGGAGAATGTGTGTAGATAGTAGGGCCATAAATAAGATCACAATTAAGTATCGGTTCCCAATTCCAAGATTGGATGATATGATGGATGTGCTAGCAAGAGCACGATATTTTAGCAAGATTGACCTGCGGAGTGGGTACTACGAGATCTGGATCCATGAAGAGGGTGAATGGAAAATGACTTTTAAAATCGATTTATCCTCGGGGATTGTCATGTTATGTGATGTTGAACATGATAAATATATGAGTATACGAAATAATATAAATACTAATAATAATAAAAGAAACCTAATTACTTACCTTAAAACATCGTGAACTCATGTTGAGTGCCTCTGGTTCGAAAAAACTGTTGAGGAAATTGATATAAGATGGCTTGTTGTGGACATCATATACATCGATGGAAAACCCTAATTTTTCTCAATTATTTCAAGCTTGAAAATATTTAAAGAAGTGGTAATTACATAGATAATATTTGATACGGGGTGGATTATTTCTACTCCGTGAGAATGGTGTTCATGTTCGGGCCTAAATACAAGGACAAGTGTTGAAACAAGGGGCAAGTCATTGTCGAAAGAAAGAAGCGTGTTGATTTGGATTATAACCTTGAGACATTGTAGACTTGGAGATAATATTATAATGGCGGCAAGACCCTGAAAATAATTTATGGTTAAAAACTCTTTTCTTACAAAGTTCTACAAGAATCAAGTGGTTTCGTAGGGTTTTGTACCATTTTCCTAATGCATTTTCCTCTATTTTGGTGCCTTGAAGCACCAATTGCACTCATGTGAGTGTTTCAACCGAGATTGAGATGATAAAGCGGAACAAAATAGAAAATAATATTTGGGTTGGATTATTCTAAGTTGTAGTGTGGGACATGTAGGTATTTAATTCTCGGCATTTTATTTCCAGAATTCCATTCTCGTCTTTGCCTTACTTGACAACTTAAACACTGAACTTATTGAAACCATTGATGTTGAGAGTAAAATATAGTAGTCATTATTTTATGGTAGTCACTATGTTGGTGCTAGTAGACATGCCCTGGCACATGCGACCAACTCTTTATCAGATCTTGACCATTATATCTTCTCTTAAGCATCATCTCTTTGTTACGTGTTTGGAATGAACATATGGGTTTCAACTTTCCATTTAAAGTAATTTTAGGTTCTTTTTTTCTTTATCATGTTGAATCCACAATTATTTACTTTTCACGTGCTCATTTCCAACTTTCTATTCATGTCCTCGTCAAGCATCTAATAAAATGTCGTCCAATAAAAAATCTTTAATTTTCAACCTTGCTCGACAACTATTATCTACTTGTCGCTCATATCACTAGTCGATGTTTAGGCTCTATTACTGATGATTTTTTGTACATCACTTGTTTCCTGCATTTACTAAAGCTCACAACTAAAAACTGAGGTTAGAGAGTGCTACAAGACGCAAACATCGTCATTGAGTTTTTAACCAACAAGATTTTGGAATTCAATAACAAACAAATTTCCACTTCCATAATATTTTTTAACCATTTCTTACATTCGTAGATATCTCTATAAGTTGTTGACGTACACAACACCCATAATACAGTTCACATGTGATTGCTAATGTGTATCTTTATTTCATAAAAGTATTAATAACATTAATAGACATCCTTAGAAACAACCATACTTCCCTAGCATAAAAGAATGGTTAAAAGTGTTTAAAAGACATTCTACGTGAGGCAAAAGTACATCATGGTTTTATAAGATTTATCGATGGCAAGCGGAAGCCCATAAATCAGTTTTAAAGAATTTTCTCCCACCGTGGGTAATAAGGATGGTTAAGATTTAGTTTTATTAATCTCAAATTAATAAACAAAACACAAGCCGCCCTAAAAATAGTACATTACATCTAGAAGAGAGCAGCGTAGCATTGATGAGTGTTAGGCAGCTGGAAGACAGCTGTAAAGGTAGATAGGTGTCCGTTGGGGAACGGGTCTTAGATGTAAGAGCCGTTACAAAAGTTGTATATAACACTGTCTCGGGCCCTTCTTCAAACCATTTTAGTATGGATTTGCATCGTTTATGTCTATGGAGTCTGTCTGCGTGCAGGGCCCTGTTGTTGTTTGTATTTGGAGTAGTAGATTTTGTTTGTTTTCGAGTCTTTTAATCTGTGATTTTAGTATCCTTGTGTTCTGTTTGAGGAACGAGAGCAGCGCAGGAGAAGAAGAACGAAGGATGCAGTATCACGGTAAGTTCCTCCGAGATCTTCTACTGTTATGAGTTATTTCCTTCTAACACTTTATATTCTTGATAGGTTTTTGTCCTAAAATTAATTTAGTTTAAGTGTATTCCACCAGGTTCAGATCTGAAATTATTTTGGATTAATTCACTTGTATCTAACTCAAATATTTTAGGGTTCAGATCTGTGATTCTTTAGCTAGGCTTTATAAATAATTTTCGTAGGTAGACAAGGTTTAAACATAATTTTTGAAGCTGTAGCTTTTTCCTGCACATATCTGGTATATTTCCAGTTAATGCTTTTGATATAGCGTCTTACTTTCGGATTTATAATCTGTTTAATATCATGCAGTGCTTATTGTTGTAGTTTGCATTCTCCAACTGTTTTGTTTTAGCTTTACATGCTTACAGTTACTAAATTGTCAATGCTGAGCCGTAGAACCCTGTTTTTATTCTAAAGCCCTGTTTTTCCAGGCATAACTGCCCAATATAATGTTATGTTCTGTGATTCTTTAGCTAGGCTTTATAAATAATTTTCGTAGGTAGACAAGGTTTAAACATAATTTTTGAAGCTGTAGCTTTTTCCTGCACATATCTGGTATATTTCCAGTTAATGCTTTTGATATAGCGTCTTACTTTCGGATTTATAATCTGTTTAATATCATGCAGTGCTTATTGTTGTAGTTTGCATTCTCCAACTGTTTTGTTTTAGCTTTACATGCTTACAGTTACTAAATTGTCAATGCTGAGCCGTAGAACCCTGTTTTTATTCTAAAGCCCTGTTTTTCCAGGCATAACTGCCCAATATAATGTTATGTTCTGTGATTCTTTAGCTAGGCTTTATAAATAATTTTCGTAGGTAGACAAGGTTTAAACATAATTTTTGAAGCTGTAGCTTTTTCCTGCACATATCTGGTATATTTCCAGTTAATGCTTTTTGATATAGCGTCTTACTTTCGGATTTATAATCTGTTTAATATCATGCAGTGCTTATTGTTGTAGTTTGCATTCTCCAACTGTTTTGTTTTAGCTTTACATGCTTACAGTTACTAAATTGTCAATGCTGAGCCGTAGAACCCTGTTTTTATTCTAAAGCCCTGTTTTTCCAGGCATAACTGCCCAATATAATGTTATGTATCGTTTATGGTTGTTTAAAGATTCTCTGTGTTTTATTTCTTTTTAGCTTTACATACCTTGCTTATTATTTTCCGGAGTGTCATTTCATCTCATGGATGAAATTTGCTACAGCTTATAATTTAATGATTTTTTTAGGCAATTACACTTCTTAGGTGTCCTGTTAGATTTTAGATTTTAATAATTTGGAAGTCGATTATCCGTGGATGGGGATAAACTGACCATGCTGTGGTGCTGTAGAAACCTGTATTTCCTGGTTGAACTGGCCATGCTAGTTTAGACTTTTGTGTTATAGAACTAGGCTGTATCGTTTCTCCTGTGTGCAGGGTATTTCTGTGGTGCATGATTTTTTCTTTTGTAGATGTTAAGGAAGCAGTGATAGTTTCTTTTTTCAAATCCTTACCATATCAGTGTCAGTCCCATCCCATCTCCTTATGACTGAATTTGCAATTTTTAATAGTTTAATCATATAATTAAAATAAATTTAACAAAACTGAAACCGGGGGCATTCTTTGTATTGGAATCCAGGCAGTCAGTTGCAACTGAATTTGCATGTTTAAACAGTTTAAAGTATGTAACTTATCTTAAATTGAAATTTAAAATATCTTAAATTAAAATGCAGCTGAATTTCCATTTTTAAATTTGAATCGAGAGACCAATACTTTTACCTCGCATTAAACTTGTGTGGTCATAAATAAATTTTAAGCAGTTGATTATAGAAATTTTGCAAGTGATCCTGTGTTCTGCTTACGCTGTTGTGCCGTAGAACCTGTGTATGTTTCGTTACTAAAATCCTGGCTTATTAGTTTGATATAGAAGATGCAATTATTCCAGAACCCAGGGTATGTCACTCACATTATTCCTCCCGTTGTCTAGTAAAGCCACACAGTAATTTGAAACACAGAAACGCCTAGAAGATTAATGTGCACACTGAACTGAACCACCTGAGAATCATTAACCAAGCTGAAATCATTAAAAAAATGCTGTATTTAAGGTTTGTTATGTTTTCCCTGATGTGCAGGGTCTTTCCCTGGGCAGATGTTATGCTACTGTTATCACTATCCTAAAAGTTTGCCTTTGCTTTTTGAATTCCAAATCTCTGACTCTCTTCACTGCAAATGTTATGTCTCTCTACATCTGACATTATTTTTGTTTTAATAAATAATGTCAATTGGGTTATTTAGGGATTACTGTTCAATTCTGAGTGTTTTTTAAGTTACAAAATTTAGGGATTACTTGGTAAATAAATCGTCCACATTTCATATATATATATAAATATAAGTGGAGATATATATTCAATAACCTTGTGCGGTCATCGAATGCGAAAACATTTGAATGAGGACTTAACAACCTCACATAATAATATGTCAATGCAAATGTAATGCTTGAGCAGAGCCGGTGGATGTCATTAGATTTTAGGAACATCATTCACTTTTCTTGTGAAAAGCCTTCAATCAGATCAGGTGTAATTTGTTATTAGAGCAATGTTTATTAATAGTTTCTTAATAGTTTTACTATTATTATTGTCGATGTGAATACAATTATAATTTATAGTTTAGAGGGAAAAATATTGAAAAATATTTCATTCATAGGTTTTTAATGCAATATGTTTCTGCTCTTGCTTTTATATTTGAAATTCCTTTTTGTTATCTCGTTGAATTTATTTCAATTTTTCCGATCAGAGTCAGTTCCATCTCCATGCGACTGAATTTGCATTTTTAAACAGTTTAATAACGAACTTTGGAAGACTGGCCTAGCAGCAAGGCCCATTAACAAATATTATGTAGTTGATTTTTGATGAACTTTATGAATATTCACTTTAGCAGTGAATTTATTTGTTACTCATATAAATTTCTTTCCATTCCTCAAAAGCATTTTATTAAGAATTAAAAATTAAATTTAACTTTAAAGTGAATCAATTATAAATTTTCCATTTATATTCTGAAATGTTTGAGGGAAATTTATTGTTTAGGTGTCATTTCTAACATTTTTCCTACAAATTGTTAGTAAAATCATGCCTTAATACAGATGTAATTTATTTCAAATGTATTTTTAATTTTTAATTTTTGTTACCATTTATTCCATAAGGTTTGAGTTTCAGACAGTTGGATCTCTGGTGTGGTTTAGGATTCACCGACATTTAATATGTCAATGCACTGGATTTTTACTGCTAATTTTTTGTTTAATTTAGCCTTTACAAGAATATACTTTAAGAGAGCATTTTTAAAATTTTCATTTTTTCTCAATTGTTTTGGATGCTTCACTTTACATTAATTTGCACGCAGAAGTCGCGTGTGCTCCTTCGCCACTTAAAAGCTTCTTGTTTCAATTTTATCTAATCATATTTTTTTTGTTTCAACATCCTTTTCGTTTTTTATGTTATTGTGCAAGGTACATTCTGTGGCCTTGGATAATATGTATTTTTGGCGAATCTCAATGAGATCTGATTTTATCCAGCGGATCAAGTTGTCAGAAATCTTTCTGGAAAGTTTCCTTTGTTATTTCGCCTCCAGCTGTATGTCTCTCTACAGCTTTTTTATTATTTAAAAAATAATTTGTCAGCGACAAAGTCGCATTATCCTTGTAAGTATCATCGAGATATTTTGCATTTCCATTAATTATTAAATTTAATCTTGTTTTTTTAAATAATATTTTTTTCATTCTTTTTTGGTGGATTACAGTTTGAAGTTCTCCTGACAATTCGGAGCCGTTTTTGTTTTCCAGGCATTCCACGTATTGAAACTTTCATTTTTCCAGATATTTTGGTCTGTACTTTAATTTTGTATTTTAAAAACTTTTAATTTACTACTTTAAAAAAAAAGTCGTTACAACTCAATATAAAAAAATCGGACGGTTGTGGTTTGTGCAAAGTATTTTACAAAATTGTCAATTTCTTTTTCGGGATTTTACCCGTCTCGTACACTGAGACAGGTTCTTCTCAGTTTGCTTTGTACCTATTTATTTAAATTATTTATTTATAAAGACGGTTTTTAAATTAATAATTTAGAAGTAATTTTTTTAATTTAAATATCGAATGATGGTTTGTCATGATATTATGGAAAGGAGAAAAAATTATTTGGAAATATATTTGAATGTACTCTAAATTTGGTTTTTTTATTGCAAAGGTTTTTTCAAAAATGTTTTCCAAACATAAGTTTATTTAATTCTTGCACAAAACAATTATTTGGAAATATATTTGAACGTACTCTTAACTTATAAATATTACTATATAATTATAGTGGAATATAAAAATATAAATTACAAATAGATTTTTTAAATATTATATAGTAGGAAAATTTGTATATTATTGAATGTTATAAAAATATTATTATATTAAATTCTATAATAATTTATTTAAAAAGTTAATAGTATGTAAATTTGTATTTTTATATTTCTTATATGTATTATATTGTGAGGGTTTTTCAATATTTTTTAAAAATTAAACTTAAAATAGTGAATTATTGAATGTTACTATTATTGAGTTATTATTGAATGTATTTTTACATTACTAAATGTTACTATTATATTCATTTTTGATTTATTATTGAATGTATTTTTACAATACTGAATGTTACTATTATATTTATATATATGAAAAATATTATTATTTAAATTTGTATTTCGTATATTTGTTTGAATGCTAGTTATATACTTATTATTATAAAATAATTATTGAATGTATTTTTACATTAATGAATGTTACTATCATATTTATATATATGAAAAATATTATTATTTAAATTTGTTTTTTTAAAATGATAATTTGTTTTGAAAATAGTATTTAAATTTGTATTTTGTATATTTGTTTGAATGCTACTTATATACTTATTATAATAAAATAATTATTAAATGTATTTTTACATTAGTGAATGTTACTATCATATTTATATATATGAAAAATATTATTATTTAAATTTTTATTTTTTTAATGATAATTTGTTTTGAAAATAGTATTTAAATTTGTATTTGGTATATTTGTTTGAATGTTACTTATATACTTATTATTATAAGAGAATTATATGTATATATATATAATTCTTTTACAATAATTTATTTTAAAAATTTATAGTATTAAAATTTGGTTAATATTTTTATAATAATATATTTAAAAAATTGTAGTATTTAAAATTTATATATAAAGAATGGTGAATTTTGTTTTTGTTGTTTCTAATTATTCTTTAATTCTAATTTTTTTATTTATTATAAAAATTGGTATATTTGAATTAACGATTTTTATTAATGTATTTTAAAACATTAAAATAAACACAATTAACAACGATGTATATAATTTAAAAGAAACATAATTAATATTTATAATAATTTATTATAATTTCAAAAACACATTTAATTAATAAAAATCAAGAAAATTAAAGAAATAAAAAAATTATTGAATAATTAATAAAATCAATAAAAATAAAGAGAATTAATAAAAAATTAATAAAAGTAGTAAACTTCATAAAAATTAACAAAATTTAAAAATAACGAATAACTAAATTTAAAAATTATCAAAAAATTATTAAAAGGTAACAAAAATTAATAAAAGTCAACAAAAAACAATAAAAAAATTATTGAAAAATTAAGAAAATTAATTATTAAACAAAAATTATTTAAAATAAAAATGTAAAAAATAATTGAACAAAAATTATTTAAAATAAAAATGAAAACATATTAAAAATGTAAAAAATAATTGAAAAATAAAAATACTGAAATAAAAAAATTATTGGAATATTTAAGAAAATCAACCAAAAAAATTTTAAAAAAATTAACAAAAACAATTAAAAAATTATTGAAAGTAATAAACCTTAATAATAAATTAACAAAATTTAATAAAATGAATAGAAATTAATAAAATTAAAAATTAATTACAAATTATTTTAAAATTATTTAAACTAAAAACATATTAAAAACTAAAATATAATAACATATTTAAACTAAAAACATATATATTAACTATATTTAAAATAACGAAGATTAATAAAAATGTCAAACAAAAATTATTTTTAAAAAATTTGAAAAATAAACCCAAAAAAATTAATATAAGTGAAAAGAATTTAAACAAATTACAAAAATTATTTTTAAAAAAAGTTTATTTAAAAGAATTGAAGATTAATAAAAATGTCGACAAAAATTGTTAAAAATAAAACATATTAAAATTGTTTAAACAAATTTAAAAATAAATTAAAAATAAGAATAATTAATAAAATTTATAAAATTCAATAAAAACTAACAAAAATTAATAAAAATAAACAATTTTTTAATGAAAATAACAGAATCTAACATTAAATAAAATTAACAAAAACGAAAAAAATAATAAAAAATTAAAGAGTAAATGAAAAAAAAAAAAAAATATTAATTATTAAAATTAAAAATTAATGTAAAATGATTAAAATTAATAAAGTATAGAAGACTACAAAATTGAAGTAGCAGCCATTGAGTCCTTAAATGACGAGTGTAAGTGGTAATTGGTAGTGACAAATAATAAGTTGTTGCCATATCTCACAGTCAATGAATCTGAATGTCATATTTAAACTTAAAAATTAATTTAAAATAATAAAAATTAATAAAGTATAGAAGTGTAGTGCCCAACCAAAATATAAAATAATATTTATATATAAAAAAGGAGCTTAGTGCATTGGTTGGGAGTCAGGGGAACAATGAGTGCCCTGTCCATTTTTTAAGGCATGTTGCCCTTTAAATGTTTTACCTCGCGTGTTGGTTAAAGTTATTCCTCATGTTTAAATGTGGTTGCTAGTGTTCGAGTAGGTGGAGTGCTGACCGCCTGCAATACTTTTTTTTTTATTAAATGAGTCATGCTCTTGGCATGTGTTGTCGAAAGGAAATGCCAAAGAACATGGGCCGCGTGGATTGCATCACTGCAGGTTTTGGAAAATCAATTTTTTTGTTAGAAGGGCTTGGAAACTTCATGCAAATGCACTATTGGTGTAGAGCCTCTACCCTTGCCACATTTCCCCAACCTGTATCAAAATGAGATCTTTGGAACAGGGTAGGGACGTCCTTCTAAGCCCTTCCAACAAAAAAATAATTTTCCAAAACTCTGCGGTGATGCAATCCACACGGCCCATGTTCTTTGGCGTTTTCTTCGACATCACATGCACTCATGGTGTAGAGCCTCTACCCTTGCCGCATTTCCCCAACCCGTATCAAAATGAGATCTTTGGAACAAGGTAGGGACGTCCAACAAGGCATAAGGATAGAAGAATTTTGTCAGATGTTGTAGTTGGAAGCACTTTGGTAGATAGGTATGGAAAATGTGGAAGCATACACTGTACATGTGAATTGTTTGACTAAATGCATGAAATGTGGGCTAATGGATTACAATGATGACAGGATATGCATGAAATGGTTATGTTAAAAAGGCTTAAAATGTTTCAAGTAAATATTGATTAGAAATGCTACTTTTTCTCTCTATAGCATCTTTGTACATACCATCTGCATATTCATCTAGATAACTCCTGTAATAATTACAAGGAACCAAGTGTAAGTTCTTGTTTTGTTTTGCAAAAGTGCCTTAAGGAGAGGATATTTCAGGGGATGTATCTATATAATGTTTAATTTCTAGTTTATTATCATAGTTGTTGGCTTAGAAAAGGACGATAGAACCTTTTGTGTAGTAGGGGCAAAATAAATGCAAAAAAATGGATTTGTAATGATCTTTGGGGTGTGATTTGTTGTTGGCCGCCCAACCATTTTGGGGAAAACTCTAAACTACACCTTCAAATATATTTTTAACTTGTGATGGTTGTATAGAGGCCCTTACCATATGTTGCAGATCTACACTCCCCAGCGTGTGTAGAATGAGAGCTTGGGGATGGAGATGATATCTAGCCCACAACTTTTGTTGGCATCTTCTAGGTCTATGTATGATCGGATCCTTGTTGTAGTATGGCAATTCATCTAAGGACAATGAACAATGGTTTTTACTCCTATAACCACACCTTTGTTTTTTTAAATGAAGTTATGCTCAGGACAACGAAATGTTTGACGAATTTCCTAAGTGAGATGTTGAACCGAATCCCTTGATTTTAACTAGGCTTTGTGACACCTATTAGAATAACCCACTTGAGACCCAAGAACAACCTAGGATTAAATAGGAAAATTATGGAATACTTTTCTTTGTTTAAAAGAGTATACACCCAAGTTACAAGGCAACAACTATCACTAACAAGCTCCACAACAATTCTAATCCACTAGAACATAATTTTCTTTTCTTAACAATTAATAGAGGTCATAAGGTCCAAAATTTAGGGTTAGAAGTTTCAATTCGGTTCGGAGGGAAAATCCTCCCCATACCCCTACTCTCTAACAGATTATATTTTCAACTTGATTTTTCACAAAATTAATGCATTCAAATTTTCCTAAATCATTCCCATTGGATAGAAATTTCTTCCCCTTTCCATTGATATAAAAAGTCCTCCTAACTCCTTATATTTGTTAAGTTATGGGCAGCCAAAGAGACCTTGGGAGGAAAATTTTCCCAAGAGAGGGATCATGGGCTTAGGGAAGAAAATTTTCCCTTGTGTAGACCGGCGCAGCGGGAGAATTTTAGTGTTTTTTCCCTCTTCGGGAAAAACCACAATTTGCGTCCGCGCGCCCACGAGCACGAAGAGGACACGTGGCAAGATCGATTGGTGCGCTGCGCTGAACGGACTTGCGGGGACACATTCAAATTTAAGACTTTCAGGTTTAAAAACGTAAGGGGTTAAAATCCACGTGGGCCTCCACTATTCCCGTTTCTCACACGTGTCTTTATCTTATTCGTTGTGGGTCATCGGTCCGTCAGAGCACTTTTTGATTTTAAGTTTTTAAGGGGAAAAATTTCAAAGTTGCAAAACATTCCGCGCCTCCACCGACGCATAAGGCTACCTCGTGTCAACCTACCATTGGTTGCGGGTAGCGGGGTGGTGGGGAAACTTTAGATTTTTTCCTAAAAAGAGTTTTAAAGTTTCAAGGTCAAAAACAACTCCGCTCCTTTGTCGTTGCCTAGAGATGCCACGTATCACCATTCATTGGTCAAGTTTCAGGAGGCGGAGGAAAATTAGGAAATTTTCCCAATTTTTTTCTAAAATGCTAAGGCCAAAATGGATTCTACACCTCTGCCGTTGCCCCTCAAGGCCACGTGGCAACTTCGATCACTGTGGGACGATGAAGATGCGGGGAAAAGTTGGAAAATTTCCCCAAATTTTTTTAAAAATTTAAGTTCAAATTTTCAGCCCATGAAAGGAGACAAAGGGAAAAAGCAGGGCAGTAGGTCCGAGGGGGAATTTTTCAAAAATTTCTTTTTGACAGTTAGATTAATTTTTAAAGCCAAAACGAACTAAAACTTCAAAAGGCCATAAATTTTGATAGAAAGCTCGGTTTTGGGAAAACGAGGACTTTCTGGAAATATCTCGAAGCCCTCTTGGCACAGGAATCATTAATTTTAGATTTTGATAAATTTTAAGGGGTCAATTTCAAGAAAACTACCCGCAGGCTTATATAGTGCGAGCTGGTAAATTTTTGACTTAAAGGATTTGTTCAAAATTTGATTCCTTACTTCACTCATCATGCCCAAAAGACATGGGGATTTTTCTAAGAATAATTTAGGATGCATTTGGAAGGTAATTTTGATTGATTGATTTCCAATTTGATTTTTACAACTTCAGATTGCAAAATAACTTTGAAAGGTTTGGGCCCGATTTTGCAATGTTTGAAGGATTTTTCCTTAAGTGTTTTAATCCAATTGAGTTCATTTATATCATAACATGTTAGATTTCAATGTTTCAATGTTATTTATGGTTTGCGGTGTTCGAATCATGCATTTTAGAAGGATTTGTTTATCAATTTCATCTTCCAAATATGGAAATTCATTTCTATTTTATTCTAATACATATAGTTGATTTAAATAAACCATTTAATAGCTAAAATGCAAAGTCTTATTTCCAATTTTAACATATTTCAAAAGAAAAGAGTTACATATATTTCCTTCATATGTATTCCTCATTTCAATTTTCCAAACAGAGATTTCAAATAAAAATTTGATGATCAATTTCAATACAAAAATGTGAATTGATAAAGGTAGTGCAATCTTTTATTGATTTCAAATATACAACTTTACATCTTTCAATTCCTTGAATGCAAATAACAGATTTCCAATTTCTTTCTTTCAGATGATCGAATAGAGTATATCTCTTTCACAACTTGGAATACATAACTTTCATAGCTTAATACAAAGTATCTTTCCATTACAAATAATATACAGATCATCCACTTCAAAGTGGGAAAGGTTACAATGAGATTTCATTTCACATGGAACTGTCAAATTGTCTTTCTCCTCTGCTCTAGAACAGCAACATAAATTTCTCCTTTTGGATCACAACAAAGGCAGGGAAAGGCAACACTCTCCACCCAACCAAGACATCTAATGAAGAGGAGAATCCATCCTTCTTCATTGGCCCCCGAGCCCCAACCATAATGCAATAAAATATGTGATTCAACCCATGACAACAAGGCTTCCAAAACACACATGCAACATTTTCACATTTTAAACACAATTCAAAATTGAATGTAGTTTACAACTACATTAAACCATACAAACAAGACTAAGGCTCCATCAAGCAAGCCAAAGGAGCAAGGAACTATGGGGAAGATTCTTATGCCTCCCAATGGGAATTGGGTATCCACCTGTAACAAACTCGCCAATATAAAACATCTCCCATATATCCTTATGCCCCCACAATCCCTCCTTATGCCCCCCACAAAGTAAGAAATGCAATGCCATTTCTTTTCCAAGGTAGAAACCCAATCCCAACTCCCTCCACAAGAATTATGATGCCACTAGAATTCCCTTATGCCCCCCACATGGATTCCCCATAGCCTTCTCCTACACCATTCCTAGGCAGTCTACCCAAACAACCCACAAACATGCTAAAACATTCACACAATAACATGTACATTCATAAAGAAAAAGAGTATTTCAAGAGCCAAGATCTTACCTCTCCATGATGGAGTTGTCTAAGTTCCAAAACAACAAGCTTTCCAATGCCAAAATATAGTCCAAAATCAACAACCAACAAGCATGCAAGGGTCTCCAATCTCCTTTCAAAATCAAGAGCTCCACACAACAAAAATTCACCCAAAAGGAAGTATGCAAAATGTTTTAACAACCCAACACAAAGCAAGGAGGTCTAATTTTATAGAAGAGGGAAGTGAAGAGGATGAGGTGGATCTATGTAGGATGCCACATCACACATCCTCAACACCAACACAAAATTTAAATTCATTCTCTAATGCACAATAAAGAGGTGGGTGAATAATATGACAATAAACTTACACACTCCAAAAAGCCCACACCCCATAAAGACAAAATTTAATAAAATATAAGAAGAGTGCAATTAAAACTTACAATTAGTCATATCAAAATGCAATAAATAAGGTATAAATTCAACCCTCCAGCCATAGGTATGGTTGGTAAATAAATTTAAGAGGTATGGGACAAGTTTAACTTGTCCCACAAGCCTCCAAAAACAACCTCCAAGGAAAATTAAAATTCCTAAGAAGGTGGAGTGTTTCATAGTCAAGAGTTAACTTACACATCACTTACAAGGTCACTTACACATTACTTACACATTCTTAAAAACTTTAAAACATGGCCAACAAATCTATTAATTACATTCTTATGACATCTTTTAAATTAATTAACTAAACAATAAGATTAATCACAATATTAACATCACATTAAATAAATAATGAAAAGGGTAAAAACACCACAAAATAAACACATGCAAACATTAATAAAAGAAACCACATTAATAAATACATAAAGCCCCTTGGTAACATTCAAAGGTAATCCCCCGCATGGGAATCCCTAACAAAAACAACACACAAACACAAAACATGTTTCCATGGTGACCTTGTTGAATTCATCTAGAATTCTAATGTGGTTGGTCTCCAATCCCCGATGTTTGTTGTGATATTTTAACATGCAAAAAAATTCCTCCTTCGGCCTCATGGCCATATCAAAACATCCAACATGATATAAATATAATCACAAACTCATCTATGCATATGAATCACAACAACATCAAGGCAATCAACAATATCTCTTACAATTTATATCAACAACTATATCATTATCATAGACTCGACTTCCTCCTCGAAGTCTTTGGAATAAATGTGGAAACTAAACCCACAATAATGTAGCATCCTTCCATGTAGCTGCAGTCTCACATATCTATCCCACCGGATTTATCAATCTCTCTACCTAAGGCTTCACGGTCCTGCATTATAATGAAAATGGGCTCCACCATCACCTACCTCTGATACTGATAGGTCTAATCCAGTGTAGTGCCCACTTCCCTTCGACACCATTTTGATTTGTTGTTTTTGATACGGTTATTCACTTATGGATTTGATCCTTATATGATGCATATAGGTCTCATGACATTGAACAGATTGATTTGATTTGATGATGATATTGATGATATATATACTTTTGACATGGTTATTTATCTTTAATTCTGACATGTGATATATTTAGTCATATTGGGTAGATCTTGATAATTGGATTAATGTGATGATCATTTTGACATAAATGAAATGTGGAATAGAAATGTGCTAGAAATTGTAAGTGATATCGTATTTGCATAGATGATAGTAATTCATGTATAGTTGATTTTAGATTATATTGTATATTTGGCATGAATGTTTTAATGCGGCCATGAGGCCGAAGGAGGTATTCTTTGTTTTGTAGGTATATTATATTCACAACAATATTGGGGAGTGGAGACCAACCACATTGGAATTCGAGAAGAATCCAACTAGGGTCACCATGGCAACATGTAATTGTGTGTGTGTTAGAATTATTTGGTTAGGGAAAATTGTGACCTAGGGGTCATGTGTTGTTTTGTTTTAATTTTCCCTTTCTATTATGTTAGTATGTGTTTCCTCTTAGTAAGTGAAATTTTACTTGTTTTATTATTTATATTTTTGGATTGGTGTTTACCCCTTTATTAGTCATGGGTTGTAGTGTCTTAATTAAGTTAATTTGAATTTGTTTTAAACTAATTAAAAGATGTGACCAAAAAGGAGTTCATTTATTAGGCTTGATTTACTTTGGATTTTGTGTTGAGTGATGTGTGTTTGAGTTTTGAGTGTAGCACACTCTACCCCACATGGGAAACTCGAATTTGGCCTTAGAGGCCAAATTTGGAAGCTTGTGGGACAAGTCAAACTTGTCCCACACCTCTTAAAATCCCATGCCAACCCTACCTATGGGTTGGGAGGTCAAATTTAGGCTCTTTTAGGTGTTTTGGGGGATAAAAAGGTAAAATGTTAATTGCACTTCCTTTCAAATATTTAATTTTGTCCTTTGAGGGGAGTGGGCTTAGATGGAGTGTGTAAGGTGCTTGTCATTCCTCCAACCACTCATTAATTGTGCATTGGAATATGAGGTTGACCAAGTGATGTGGAGTGGAGAGGAAATGAGGTGGCATCCTACTTGGAGCCACATCACCCCTCCCTCTCCTTTCTCTATTTATTGAATTCTTGTTGCTTGTTTTGGGGTTGGATGATCATTTTTAGTCTCTTGAATTTTTGGAGAGTGGGAGGATTTTTGAGGGAGTTTGTGGATTTTCTTTGGAGCTTGTGGATACTTGTTGATTTTTGGAGCTTGTGGATGCTTGCTTGATCTTTGGAGGAGTTTGGAACTTCATACTTGGAACAAGCTCTACCATGGAAAGGTAGGAGCTTCACCTTTGTTTATATTATGTTATTATTACATGTATGTGTGTATATGTTTGTTGAATGTTGTTGTTTCTTTTTTTGAAATGCTTGTTGGGTATGGGTAGAATGCCTAAGTTAGGAGTGGGAGGAGACTATGGGGAGTTTATTTGAGGGAGGCATAAGAGATCATGTTCTTGAGGAGGGAGTTTGGGTTGGGTGCCCACCTAGTATGAGAAATGCTTGCATTTTCTTCTTGTTCTTACTTTGAGGGAGCCATAAGAGTTGAGGGAGGCATAAGAGTGGATGGAGGGATAAGGGATACTTGAGGGAGGCATAAGAGTTGTTAGGGGTATTGTGTTTTTTCATTGGAGGCTTTTAGGTGGCACCCATTCCCATTGGGAGGCATAAGTGGCCTCCCCATAGGTCTTACTCTTTTGGCTTTCTTGATAAGCCTTGTGACTTTGTTGTTTTGATTGTTTTCCTCTTGTTGAGTTGTTGATTGTGTTTTGAATGAATATGGAATGAATGTGAAATTTTATGTTAAGTTGTGTGGAAGCTAGTAGTTGCCATGAGTTGGGTTTTCTCCCATTGTAATGTGGTTGGGGCTCGGGGGCCAATGGAGAGGATGGCTTCTCTTCTCCATTGGGTATCTTGGTTGGGAGGAGAGCATTGCCTCTCCCCTTATTTTGTTGTGAATCAAGAAAACTATTGGAGGAGATATTTTGTTGGTGCTTGGAGCTTGGAGTCTTGTTGGTGACCATGTGAAAACTACCTTTTATTTTTTACCCACTTAGAGTGGAAGGAATTGTAATAATATGGTTCTTTCCTTGTGTACATTTTGGTATGTTTACCCCACTTCAAGTGGAGGAAATTTTTAATGGCATTGTCAAAGAAAGTTGCTATCCTATTGTTGTTATTGAGATTGCATTGCATGGGAAAAGAAAGAAGAAATAATGTATTGTAAAGATAGTTTGCAAGTAGTAAAAGAAAGTAAATTCACATTGTTGAAGTCTTGAATGTATTGAAAGGTTGATCTATTTTACAATGGAAAAGAAAGTATATTTGCATTAAGTAGTTATTGTTTGTAAATATGAGGAAGAAGAAAATGTAGAGATTGTTATAAGTTGTTTTGTTGCAAAATATCATTTTATAGAAAATAAAGTTAATATGGTTATTTTGAATGAATGAACATTGTAGTAAAATGAAAGAGAAAATAAGTTAGATTGCATGGTATGTAGAAATGTTGTTTTTATAGTAGAAAATGACTAAAGAATGAAATAGATTTATATTCCTTTTTTCTTGTAATGAAAAGAAAGGCTTAGTTAAACAAAGAGAAATTATTCTTGTAAGTAGATGAAGTTAATAGAAAAGAAAACACATAAAATGAATAGATTTAGCTAAGAAATGAATAAATGAGCAATAAATATCAAATCTAGAACTTGAAATAAATAAAAACAAATCAAGGATGCATTTTTACACCCTTTAGCAACTTTAAGTTTTTGTAAAAATCTCGGCTTTAAGGTTCTATTTTTTGAAACAGGACCGTCCACCGTGTGTAGGGTAGCGGTCGGTCCAAAGATTTGTTACCTAGCTAGGGTGGCAGTCCTTTGTTTGTTACCTAGCTAGGTGGCGGTCCTTTGTTTGTCACCGCGCCGGGTGATGGTCTTGTGTTTGTCACCTAGCCAGGGCGGCGGTCCTGTGTTTGTCACCCCGCGCAGGGTGGCGGTCTGTCACTTATGACAAAATTCCATGAATTTGCACCTGTGCGTAAAATGTAACCATTTTCTCTAATTCCTAAGTGTAAAAAAATTAAATATAATGCTTCCAGCAAGTAAATAAAGATGAATACATAGGGGTGTGACATCAAAACTCTCTAATGGTGAATCTAAAAGTATTTCTTCATTTATATCAAAGGGGGTAGGGTTTTGCCCCAAATTTAAAACCCAATACACTAAAATCTTGAAAAAAAAACTAGATTGGAGGAGGAAACTCCTCCCAATCCTTGAAAGAAATAAATTACATAAATAAAAGACTAACTAAGCTAAATCTAAACTAAATCTTCTTGAAGAATCCTCCATGGCTTCTTCCCTTTTTTGCTCTCATGGCTTCTTTCTCTCCAACCTACAAATTTAACAAAAGAAATTGAAGCAAATGAGAAGGATAGAATAAGAAAAGGTTTTAATAGACTTTCATAAGGATTTTAGGGCTAAGTTGGGAACCCTAGGATCCAGTGGCTAAGATGGTTTTGATCTAAGGGTGGAGAATTGACCCTATCTTTTTAAAGAATAAAGTAATTTTAAATATTTATTTTCAAACCTTAAGGGTATGTGTAGATGGGTGAGTGGGGTCTTTTAATTACCTAGTGGTGTGGTGTCCTTAAGGACCTTAGTTGTGTAGGATTGTATTAAAAAAGGGTTCTTTAATTATTAAAGAAATGAATTTAATAGTTGAGTATAAGGTTAACCTTATTAGGATTGAGCTTAATGGAAAGAGTAGAAGACACTTATTTAAATGAATTAAACCATGTTACCTTCCTTATGGCTGTTGATTAATGTACCCTACAAGTTTTTGTGAAAATGTACCTAATGACTAGACTTGGTTGCTCAATCTTCAATCTAAGTTAAGTAATGTAAGTAATTTAATGAACCATAAAGGTAGAGCACCCTTGCATCATTCTTGTACCGTAACTTCCCTCTTAAAAAAATAAAAATTAGTCACATTTTTGCGTTAAGTGTTTGTTTGAAGCGAGTTCTTGGAACGTCATTTTTGTGGGCGTTACACTTGGTATCAGAGCCATGGGTTCAAATCTTGGACCCTTGGGCACACTTAGAAAACATGAAACATGAACATTTAACCTAGTGCAAAATTGATTCTTTTAAATCTAGAAAACCACAATGTCTTAAAATTGTATTAAATAGAAAACTTAGAAAATTGAAACAAGACCTAAAACAATGAACTAACTCTCACCTTGATCTGTGTAGGAGGTGCAGATTAGGTGAGGGGTCCTTTCATATAGACCTAGATATACCACCGCTAGAGCAGGCTGTAGCGATAATTCTACCTCAGATTTTATAGGCGCTTCAAGACATCAATGTTGCTATACGCGGAGAGCCTTTGGGAGTAATATTTGCTAGACATGGTATGGAGCCATCAGTAGATGCCCAGGTATCCCCTCGACACAGTGAGGAGCATAGGGTAGAGAACTTCCATACGAGAGTCGGCTAGGGTAGAGTCATCGAGAGAGAGGACATGGGGACAGGATCTCGGGACATAGGGATAGGTCTCGAGCCCTAGACAGAGGGAGGAGCATACGAGATAGACTTAGGAGTCATCGGACATTAGTTGCAAACCATATCAGAGAGATCTTGAAGCTATGACCATCTCACTATTCGGGTGATACAGGTGGTTTTCAGGAAGAGGCCTGGTTGGTGAGCTTGAGCGGATGCTTCAATCTTTGCCCTTGTACTAGCAACATGAAAGCTTGTGTTGCGATCCATCTTCCGTGGGGATGGGGAGGAGTCTGGTGGAGGACCGAGGAGTAGAAGCTCCATGTTGATTCGAAGACAGTCACCTGGGAGCTATTTGAGGAGTGTTTCAAGAGTAGGTATTTTCCCAGGAGGTTTATACAACAGTAGATAGACGAGTTTCACGACCTCCATCAGGCATTGATGACTATAGCTGAGTATGAGAGTCAATTTCTGGATCTACTCTAGTACGTTGACTATATGTAGGATGAGCAGTATGGATTCACAGGTTCATCAGGGCTTGAACTTGGATTTGGGTGGCACGGTGCATTCACTACCCACAGACATTAGCAGAGGCCATGGAGAAGGCCTATATTGTAGAGGAGACACGGGGAAAGACACAGTAGGCTAGAGATAGAGTTCAGAGTTGTATCTAGCAGATGTAGGATGGTAGGTCGAAGGGGTCGGTTCCCCCTCCATGGGGTGAACAGAGTTCAGGACAGGCTTCTTTTAGGCCACCACAAAGAGAAGCCAAATGACATAGCAGACCCACCCACCTTACAGACCCCCTCAGAGATTTGATGCGTAGAGAGGGCGGAGTATGGGGCCTCCTCCTAGGGGTCCCGCCAGGACACAGGGTGCACCGAGAGCTCGGTCGTGCAGAGCCCATCAATAGAGACCTTAGCAGTCCATAGCCGGATCGTCAGGATCCACAACTCAGACATCTAGAGTACCGGCTGGAGTTGCATCCCACTAGAGGGGACTAGGTAACTATTATGGTTGTGGTGTTGTTGGACATCATTGGAGAGATTTCCCACAGAACCCTAACAAGGGTAAGATGCAGAGCTCAGAGCCTACGGTTGGAGATATGGCATGGAGTCATCGGATCTATGCAGCGGTCAAGAACTACCAGGATGAGCACCAGAGTACCGTGATTGAGACGACAGGTAGTATTGGTGGTATTTCTGCCTCTATATTATTTGATTCCTATTGTTACGCTTCATTTATTACACCATCCTTAGTAGAGGTTGTAGGCTGGTGACAGTTAGGAAGGGCCATAGTTGGGACGTTGAGATGGCTTTGGGATCCAAAATTTTGTAGACTCCCTAGTTAAGGATTGTGTAGTGGATTTGGGACCCTTCACCACTACTTCGGATCTTCGAATCCTTCCATTAGGATCTTATGGTGTCATTTTGGGCATGGACTGGTTGTCTACTCACAGAGCTAGAGTGGACTGTTACCATAAGACTATTGCTTGCATAGATGATCTTGGAGTGGATTCAATGATATTAGGAGTTAGGAGGGTCATTTCTATTTGCACCATCTCCACTATGTAGCTTAAGCGGTGTGCACGACGGGGTTGTCAGTTGTTTGTTGTTACGGTTAGTGACAGATCAGAGGATGAGTCAAGTGGACCATCCCTCGATGACCATCCCATCTTGATAGATTTTTCTGATGTGTTTCTAGGGGAGCTACCGGGGTTACCTCCCCATGTGAGATAGATTTCCATATAGATCTAGTTCCGGGCTGCAGAGCCTATCTCACGAGCACCCTATCGGATGACTACTCCTGAGCTATGTGAGCTCAAGTTGTAGCTTGAGGGCCTTTTGGTGAAAGGCCTAATCCATCCTAGTGTATCCCCTTGGGGTGCACCGGTGATCTTCGTGAAGAAGAAGGATGGATCTCTTTGGTTGTGTATTGACTACCGTTAGCTGAATAAAGTAAAGATCAAGAATCGTTACTCCCTTCCACGCATTGATGATTTATTTGATCAGATGAAGAGGCTATAGTTTTCTCCAAGATAGATCTTAAGTCAGGGTACCATCAGCTCAAGATTACGGAGGCGGATATTCATAAGACCATGTTCTGTACGAGATACGGCCACTACGAGTTCACAGTGGTACCTTTTGGGTTGACGAATGCCCCCGCAGTGTTTATGAGTTTGATGAATGGGGTATTCAGGAATTTTCTAGATCACTTCACACTCATCTTCATTGATGAAATTTTGGTTTACTCATGCACGCATGAGGAGCACCTTCACCTTCGCCAGTTCTTCGAGTGTCTTCACAAGCAAAGCACCTTACGGGAACTTGGAGAAGTGTGCATTCTTTCGACCGAGGTGCGTATTTGGGCCACATCATTTCGGGAAGGTGTCATAGTCGATCCTTCCAATATTAGAGCCATTATGGATTGACCAGCATCCACTATTGTGACAGAGGTTTGTAGCTTCATGGGATTAGCAGGTTACTACAGGAGATTTGTTCAGGATTTCTCTCGGATTGTGCACCCTATCACTTCTCTTCGGGGAAAGGGAAGAAGTTTGATTGGTCGAATAGATGTGATCAGGCTTTTAGGACACTTTGAAGAAGTGTCTCACTACAACACCTATTCTTATAGTACCAGATCCTCATGGTGAGTTCTACATTTGCACATATTCTTCTTTGGCAGGCCTTGGAGGAGTGCTGATGCAAGAGGGCAGAGTTGTGGCTTTTGAGTCTCACAAACTCAAGGATTATGAACTTAATTATCTGACTCATGATCTTGAGCTTGCAGCAATTATGCACACCTTGGTTTGATGGAGGCATTTTCTTCTTAGTCGATATATTCGGACTCGGGGCTAATCACTTGAGTCTTCACCACCTCCTCACACACCCAATTTAAACGCTCGTCGGTGACGTTGGATGGAGCTACTTTGTGAGTATGACATGGAGATAGAGCATGTGAAGGGGAAGGAGTATGTGGTTACAAACGACTTGAGTAGATGGAGACATATGATTATGGCCACTTCGGTAGAGGAACAGATTTGCGGGAGCAGATCCTTCGATAGCTTCCTCTTGACATTTTCTACATGGCAGCGAGAGCAGATATCGAGTCCCAGAGGCCCCTTGAAGGGAAGTTTGATGGTTTCTCACTAAAGGAAGATGGTCTTCTTAGGCACAGAGGTCGGATTTATGTTCCCAAAGATGGAGACTTGAGACATGACATTTTGTCGAGGCTCATCGTGCGCCTTATTCACCCATCTTGGGGTGAAGAAGATGCACGCCACCTTGGGACAGATTGTATTTTTGGAGAGGTCTTTGGAGAGACATGGCCTCATTTATGTCGCATTATTTAGAGTGCCAGAGGGTGAAGGCCGAGCATCAACATCCAGCTTGCCTTCTCTATCCTCGTGCCATACCGGAGTGGAAATGGGACACCATTTCTATGGACTTCATCGTTGGGTTACCTAAGTCGAGATACCACCACGATGTCATCATGGTCACGGTGGATAAATTGACGAAAGTATCTAATTTTTCTCCAAGAAAGACCACCTATACATCCAGGTGCGGTGGCACATGTATATCTTGACAAGATTGTCGATTGCATGGGATTCCACGAAAGATCATTTCATGACGTGATCCTCTTTACACTTCCCATTTCTGGACTACCATGTAGTATGCCCTCGGGATGAGGATTAATTTCAGCACAACTTATCACCCTGAGATAGATGGACAGACAAAGAGGGTGAATCATATTTTAGAGGATATGCTTAGGATGTACGTGATGGATCATCAGACGAGATGGGAGGAGTACCTGTACCTGGTGGATTTTGCCTACAATAATAGTTTCCAAAGTTCTATAAGCATGACTCCTTTTCAGGCATTATATGGCAGAGAGTGTAGGACACCTCTTAGCTAGGACATGATTGAGGACAGGGTTTCCCTTGGGCCAACATTATTATAGGATATGGAGCAGCAGGTTACCTTTATCAGATAGAGATTACAGGAGGCACAAGATATATAGAAGAAGTATGTAAACCAACATAGGATAGATCGTAGTTTTGAGGTGGGCATGAAGGTGTTTCTTTGTGTCAAACCGCATAAGAGCCCTATCCGTTATGGAAAAGGTTCTAAGCTTGCTCCTAGGTTTGTGGTTCCCTTTGAGATCTTGGAGCACCTTAGTCCCTTGGCCTACCATCTAGCATTACCACCTAGCTTGTCTCACATCCATGATGTGTTTCACGTTTCTATGCTTAGGAGATATATTTTTGATCCTTCTCACATGCTAGATTGGACCACATTGTAGGTGCAAGATCAGGGGTAGGTGATGGTGGAGTTTGTACTCATTATTGAGTGTAGGACCACAGGCCTTCATAGCGGAGAGAGATTGATCAGGTTCGGGTCCAGTGGGACAGATATGACGAGACTGTAGCTACTTGGGAGGATGCTACTTTTCTACAAGGATAGTTTCCACACCTTTTCCAAAGTGACTTCCAGGAGGAAGTCAAGTCTAAGGGGAGGGGGATGTAGTGCCCACTTCCCTTCGACACCATTTTTATTTGTTGTTTTCGATATTGGTTATTGTTGTATATATTTACCCCACCAGGGTAAATATAGATAAACGCAAAGCAAATCGGGTTTTGGAGAAATAAGGCGGAAAAGCACATCAAAGGACATGTCGGGGTCTCCAAAACCCGACATCAAACAAATCAGGTCTCGAGCGTTGGAAAAACATGGCAAAGAAGCATGTCGGAAGGGTTGGAAAACCCGACAAAGAAAAAGGACATGTCGCGAGGGGTGGAAAACCCGACATCAAAGGCAAATCGGGTTTCGAGTTTGGAAACACAAAACATGAAGCATGCAGATTGCAAAGGATGTCCCGATGCTCGAGGGTTCCACAAACCCGACAACAAAGGAAATTGGGTCTTAGAGTCGGGAAAACACGGCGTAGAAACACGGGGTGAAAACATGTCAAAAACATGTCAAGCAACCCTCCAAACCCGATGCACATGCAAGTCTGATTTCGAACCCGAAACAAAGGAAATCTTGGAAATACTGGCAAAAGCGGGTTTCGGGAAAACGCAAACATCAAGCAGCATGTCGAGCCATCCTCCAAGTCCGATGCAAATGCAGAGGAGAACCCCGAACCCGACAGGCAGAAGACCCTGACGGGAAATATTCAGATCGCCATAACTTTTCACAGGGAGCTCGGATTCACACAAGGTTGGACTTTTCGGAAAGCTCTCGGCATCCTCTACCCAACTACGACTGGATATATTTAATTGGGTGGGAAAAAGTTCTTAAAAATGCAAAAATACAGTTCGCCATGTTTTGAGTTGTTGGGGATCCCACCTACCGCCATTATGGGATGAGTTAAGTGCAGTCTTGGAGGTGGTTGGGGCAGAATTCAAATCATTCTTTTCTCCCTCATTTTTCCTCATATAAATTGTAAAGGAGGGCTCTTTGTAAAGGGTTGGACATTTTCGTTTTGCATCCTCCCTTCTCTCCTGCTTGCAAGAGAATTTGTGGAGTTTTCAAGCCTCCCATATGGATTGTAATGCCGTTTTTTGCCTCTTGGCCACTGCAATGTACTGTATCGACCTTTGAGCAATGTATATATGTCTGTGATTGATTCTAAACCCTCTCATGTATTCATTGCTGTTATTTTGATCTCTCATTGCATTTTGGTTGCCTGTGCATGGTGTTGTATTACATCTATGTGGTCTGTGTTTATTTTTGCAAAGCGAGTGTTCAACATTCCTCGGTGCATCACCTCCGTAGTTTAGGTTTTATTTTCATGCATTCTCTACCCTGTCTCCTTGGCAAGTTAGATTAGGTTTTTGGGTAAATCCTCTGCGTTTATTCGTGCATCTGAACAGAGGAATAGGAGCCGGCCTTCATCCGGAGAGATTTTCCGATTTCACAAGGTCCCACACTTGGGAAAAGCTCCATGTTGTGCAATCGCACTGAGACTTTCAACCCATCGTGTTGCAGAGTCCCGAGGGTGTGCTTGTGATTTGACACCAACAAGATTACTTCAATTATGGATTTATTATAGCTTCTTTGATTTAGCATGCTAATAGATATCATATACATTGAACTGTTATTGATTTGATCCTTATATGATGCATATGGTCTACTGGAGACATTTGATGATGATATTGGTATACTTTTGACATGGTTATTTATCTTTAATTCTGACATGTGATATATTTAGTCATATTGGGTAGATCTTGATAATTGGATTAATGTGATGATCATTTTGACATAGATGAAATGTGGAATAGAAATGTGCTATAAATTGTAAGTGATATCATATTTGCATAGATGATAGTAATTCTCGTATAGTTGATTTTAGATTATATTGTATATTTGGCATAAATGTTTTAATGCGGCCACGAGGCCGAAGGAGGTATTCTTTGTTTTGTAGGTATATTATATTCACAACAATATCGGGGAGTGGAGACCAACCACATCATAATTCGAGAAGAATCCAACTAGGGTCACCATGGAAACATGTAATTGTGTGTGTGTTAGAATTATTTGGTTAAGGCAAAATTGTTACCTAGGGGTCATGTGTTGTTTTGTTTTAATTTTCCCTTTCTATTATGTTAATATGTGTTTCCTCTTAGTAAGTGAAATTTTACTTTTTTTATTATTTATATTTTTGGATTGGTGTTTACCCCTTTATTAGTCATGGGTTGTAGTGTCTTAATTAAGTTAATTTTAATTTGTTTTAAACTAATTAAAAGATGTGATCAAAAAGGAGTTCTTTTATTAGGCTTGATTTACTTTGGATTTTGTGTTGACTGATGTGTGTTTGAGTTTTGAGTGTAGCACACTCTACCCCACATGGGAAACTCGAATTTGGCCTTAGAGGCCAAATTTGGAAGCTTGTGGGACAAGTCAAACTTGTCCCACACCTCTTAAAATCCCATGCCAACCCTACCTATGGATTGAGAGGTCAAATTTAGGCTCTTTTAGGTGTTTTTGGGGGATAAAAAGGTAAAATGTTAATTACACTTCCTTTCAAATATTTAATTTTGTCCTTTGAGGGGAGTGGGCTTAGATGGAGTGTGTAAGGTGGTTATCATTCCTGCAACTACTCATTAATTGTGCATTGGAATATGAGGTTGACCAAGTGATTTGGAGTGGAGAGGAAATGAGGTGGCATCCTACTTGGAGCCACATCACCACTCCCTCTCCTTTCTCTATTTATTGAATTCTTGTTGCTTGTTTTGGGGTTGGATGATCAATTTTTTTAGTCTCTTTAATTTTTGGGGAGTGGGTGGATTTTGAGGGATTTTGTGGATTTTCTTTGGAGCTTACGATACTTGTTGATTTTTGGAGCTTGTGGATGCTTGCTTGATCTTTGGAGGAGTTTGGAACTTCATACTTGGAACAAGCTCTACCATGGAAAGGTAGGAGCTTCACCTTTGTTTAGATTATGTTTTTTTAATTATTGGCAAATAGTTTTTGAAAGGGACTATACCCTTTGTTTATATTATGTTATTGGTACATGTATGTGTGTATATGTTTGTTGAATGTTGTTTCTTTGAAATTATTTTTGGGTATGGGTATTGTTGATGGTGAATTACAACACCCCTGAATGTCTGCAACTCGATGGGTTAAGACTCTCAGTGTGATTGCATAACATGGAGCTTTTCCCAAGTGTGGGACCTTGTGAATCGGGAAAGCTCTGGGATGAAAGCGGGTTCCTATTCCTCTGTCGGATGCACACATAAAAATGCAAAGGGTTTACTCAAAAACATAAACTAATTTTCCAAGGAGACAGGGTAAGAAGATGCATAAAATAAAAACTAAACCATCAAAGGTGATGCACCAGGAATGATGAACACTGTCTTGCCAATTAACACAAACCATTAAAATGCAATGCAAGATCATGCAAAGATAACCAAATTTGCGGTGAAAGATCGGGAGGATGCAAATGAACACGAGAGAGGTTTGAGAATCATCCACGTACATGCATTATTTGCTCCAAAGATTGATACAATACACTACAAAAATGCCAAGAGGCAAAGTTGCATCACATTTTTAGATGGGAGGTTTGAACTCCACAAATTCACTCCCGCCAAAGAGAAGAAGGGAGGGGAAAACAAGAATGTCCAACCTTTAGAAAGAAGCCCCTCCTTATAATTTATAGGAAGAATGAGAGAGAAAAGAGAGAGAAATTCCAAATCTACCCCCTGTGTCGTTGCATTTAATTCATCTCATTATGGCGGTAGGTGAGAAGCCTAGCAAACCCAAAAATGGCGAATTGTATTTTTCATTTTTGAAGAACTTGTTCTCACCCAATTAAAGATACACGATTGTAGTTAGACAAAGGACCTCGTAAGCTTTCCAGAAAATCCTTGTTGTGTGAATCCGAGCTCCCTGTGAAAATTTATGGCCATTTGAATATTTGGGTCAGGGTTTGCTTTCTTTCGAGGTTTCAATGCTCAAAATGTTGTGCCTCCTGAAGATGCACCTCAGCGCATCCATCCTATGTCAAAATAATCTTACGTGCACCATAGGTGCTGAAAATGTGATGTCGACACTTTGTGTTGTGCGCCCCTAGCCTGCACCTTGGCGCGAATTTTTGCATGTCAACACTTTGTGTTGTGCGCCCCTAGCCTGCGCCTTGGGTGTGAATTTTCACATGTCAACACTTTGTGTTGTGCACCTCTAGCCTCTACACCTTGGGCACAAATTTTCACATGTCGACACTTTGTGCTATATATATTTACCCAGGGGGAGATATATACAACAATTTGGTGACTCAACGGGGTCACCTGCCTGCTAGTTAGAAGATCAATGGCCTTTTAGCAATCCATTTGGCATGGAGTTGTAAGTAATAGCCTAAAACCAACTTTGATATCGATCCCAAGCCACGAAACCACAACTCCTTCTCCGACAACACTGAATCTGTAGAAATTCAACTTGAGAGCGAAAAAACTTGTGCCAAAGCACTTAGAAAAATTGAAACCATCTACAACAAGACAATGTGCATACGCACTTAGAGGAATTAAAATCTAGGCTAATATTTACAAGGGTAAACCTTTTCCTTTTAATAGAAATGTTTAAGATAGATTCCATTAACCAGAATCGGGAGTTCTTCTCCATCCAATGTAGACAATTGGAAGGCATACTACTTTTACATCCTGTGACCATGTAGGGGCCACTCCAAATGGCATCAAACCCGGAATGCCTTCATGGTTTTACCCGATCTCGCATCCCATTTCAGAACTAGATCCCCTTCCTGGAAGGTCCTTGCTCTTGCTTTCTTATCAAACCATCTTTTTACTAAGGCCTGATCCTTTTCAATTGTCTAAACTACATGCTCTCTGATTTCTTCCAATTCCATCAACTCTGCATATCTGGCCTCCATTGGTTCGAACTCAGACAACTCCAACTGCTTCATGAGCTCCAATGCTGGGAATTCTAATGATATAGGCAATACTGCCTCTTTCCCATAGACCAACTTGTAAGGAGAACTACCTGTAGACCTCTTTGGTGTTATCCTGTCAGCCCATAATGCTGATTTTATCTTGGTATGCCATGTTCTTTGGTTTTCATCTAAAGTCCTTCTACGATCCTTAGCAAATTCTTGTTCGTGGACTCTACCTTTCCATTACCCCGCGTAATAATTTGAAGAGGTGCTCAATTAGATTCCATTCTTGACAGCCCATTCTGTAATCTTGGAACCTATGAATGCCAATGCATTGTCTGATATGATAGTGGCCAGCACACCGAACTCCTGGTCACTATTCCTTCATCAAAGTCTAGTATGTTAGACTCATTTTCCTCTTTGAGTGCTCTTGGTTCGGTCCACTTGGTGAAATAGTCCATTGCCGTGAGAATCCACTTGTGGCCTTGGCTTGAGTTTGGGTTGATGACCCCAATGAAGTCCAATCCCCATTGGTATGGTGTAATGGAAGCGCCTGCTAGTCTTTCTTTTCCCATGAAGAGTGCACATTTCTTGCACTTTCTTATCCATGTATAGCAGTTGTTCAACACTTGTTGGCCAATAATACCACCGCCTTCATTATCTTGAGAGTTGTTACTCGTGGGGTGAAATGTCCTCCGAAATCTCCATCGTGAAAATATCATAACACCCTCTCAATTTGATCTCTTTGCCCCAATGCACCTCAATAGAACTCCATTGATGTCTTTTTTAAACAAAACACCATTAACAAGCACATATGGAATGGCTTGTAATCTAAAGTATCTCTTCTTTGCTTTTCTCATTTATAGAGGGCATAGGCCTGCTCGTAGAAAGTGTATCATATTCTCGAGTCCAACAAGGAGTGGGCACATCATCATTTTCCTATTCTTGACCATCCTGTAGCACCAAGACAGTCTCGTTTTCATCACTTGCTTCAACTTTCCGACTCAAAGCTAGCTAGTGCTTTTACATAGTCCTTTTCCATGTACTAGTTTTGTGACCTTAATCTTGATGTCATATTCCATGACACGGGTTATCCATCCTACACGTTTCTCATTCAGATCCTTGTTTAGAAGGAAGTCCTTGAATCCCGCATGAGATACCAACAATTGGATCTTGTTGTTTGATACTAGGTGCTTGAATTTATTTAAGCTCCTGATCACTGCAAGGACATGCTTTTCAATGAAAGAGTACCTATTTCCATATTCCAACAAGCCTTGATCAAGAAAGCAAATGGTTGTTCTAATCCTTCTTTGTTTTGTTGTACCAAGATTACAGAAATTGTGTCTCCACCATCGAAGGCATATAACATGAAGTCCTTGGAGAGTTCTGATTGACGAGAGTCGGAGCTTGAGATATAGACTCTTTTATTGCCTCAAAATTGCCTTGCCTTCGAGATGTCCACTTAAATTCCATACTCTTCTTCAACATCGGTGTTATTGGCTTTACGAGAGGCAGTAAAGTTTAGAACAAACCTCGCAGACGAAATTGATCCTTCCTAAGAAGCTTTGAAGAGCCTTCTTGTGACTTGGCAATGGAAACGCTTGAATTGCTTCAACTCTTTCTGGGTCAGTTGTCAACCCCTCCTTTGAAACAATATGGCCTAGAAGTTTTCCGTTGTGAGCTAAGAATATGCATTTTTTGGGATTCAATGATACTCTAAATCTTCTACACCTCTAAAATACCTACCTCAAATGAAAGAGGTGATCCGCTGCATTTATTGAGAATACAGTGATGTCGTCAAGATATATCAAAACTATTTTATTGATCAATCCCTTGAATGCCATATCCATTTCCCTTTGGAAAGTGGCTCCAACATTTGATAGCCCAAATGGCATATTCTTGTAGGCATAGGTGCACCATTTGGTGGTGAAAGTCACTTGAATCGGTCATCTTCTTTCACCATTATCTGATTATACCCTGAATAACCATCTAGGAGAGAGAATCTCTCTGAACCAGACACCACTTGCAATATTTGTTCCATTGAAGGAAGTGGGTAATGATCTTTGAGAGATGCCCTGTTGAGGTCTCGGAAGTCCACACACAACCTGATTTCTCCACTCTTCTTCCTGACCGGAACCAAGTTTGCAACCCAGCTTGAGTGCTTGATTGGGAATATAATTCTTGCCTCTATTAGCTTGTTTAACTCTTTCTTCATTAGAGGCTCAATGTGAGGGTTAAGCTCGGTCTCTGCGCTTCTACTTTGATGGGCTTAGCATCTCGGATCCAATTCTATGGTATGTTGTGCCAACTTGGATTGAATCCTCTCAAGTCTTCATAGCTCCATGCATAGACATCTGGAAATTCTTGGCAAAGTTGTATGAAATCTGATTTCTCCTGCTTTCGGTGGCCACTTTACCAATTTGAATTGTTTTGCCTTCCCCAACTGCAGAATTGGCTCAATCTTCTCTCTTGACTGTATGTTAGCCTTTTCCTTACGGAACTGGTCGTTAGGGTTGAAGATAGACTCCAACGTTACTAAACCCTTAGGAAGCTTGTTTGTCCGTAATTGCACTACTTGATCACCGTCTTTGCTCTAATCTGTCCCGATTCCTAGCTAAGAATTCAACCTCTTCTTGCAAAAATTGACTATCTCGTTGATCATTCTCAAACACCTACAACTTATATTATTATCTGAATCGCTGGCCTCACAATCACATGCATATGTGGTTGTGTTTTTTCCCTTCTGATGTTGTCAACCACATCAAACGTTGCTCCAACTACTGCGAGCCTATCCACGGCTTCATTTTTCTTCCTGGGTATGGACACGATGTTGAAAGCTTCAAAATCCTCAACGAGGTCCCATACCCTGTTCTTGTAGTTCCTCAGTAGGTCATTCTTTGTAGCATGTTGTCCCCTGACTTGGTTGACAATTAGCTCACTATCTCTAAACACCTGCACGTTCTTTATGCCCTTTTTCTTGGCCTAATGAAGTCCATGAATCAATGCCTCATATTCAATTGTGTTTTTTGAATAGGAAAACTGGAAACGGAAAGCTGAATAATATTTGATGCCTTGAGGTGAAACAAACATAACTCCTCCTCCTGCACCTTGCCTACTCCTTGATCCATCGAAAAATAATTGCCATACCTCATTGTCATCCTTATGGTCTGGTTGGGTGATGCTAGGAATAGGATGGTTTTCTTCATGTATGCAATAGAATCCCAGCTCAGATTCTTCTACTTCCTTGTAGGGATAAAAATCATGTACCTTTCTTGCCCATTCATCAAGATTCAAATCAGGATGCTTCCAACTTTGGTGTCAGCTTCATCTATGCTTGGATAATCTTCTTGATCAAATGTTGAACAGTTGGCATTGATTTGGCTTGGAGTATGAGGCTCAATATGAAAGTTTGTAATTGGTTCAGATCTGATTGTGACCTTAGTACCATATCTTGTTCTGAACAACATGTGTGACCAATCAGCAGATAAGTAGCCTCCAATTCTAGCTATGAAATCCCTTGATAAGCATAGGGCAAAGAGTGGTGGAAAATCTATCACTGACACATCTTGCAAAACGGTAACATTGGGGCATGCATGCAAGGTAAGATTCAAACCTTTAATCACTCCCACCATTGCTACTGCTGTCCCATCCAATTACACTACCCCCTTTGATATGACTTCATATTGGAGACCCAACTGATCAGCTATTTGCTTAGGCATGCAATGACGAACTACTTTCCCTAGAATCAATCATGCACTTGTGTACTAGTTTATCCCCAATGATTAATGAAACATATAATGGAGGGGCTTACAAAATTTACCTTGTTTTCCTCCATGATTCCCTTCAGGTGGCAGCACTTGTGAGGACATTCTCTTGCATATGGACTGGTGGTTCAAGTGGACCAATTCTTCATGGAAGCTTGTAGAAGATCTCTTTGGCTTGGGATGGATAAAGACTCCCACATTAATATATTCACATTTATCTAATTCATTTGATCAATGATGCTAAATGGGGATGAAACATCTCTTTGCTGTCCTTTAGCTTTGCACATTCCTTTCTTGCGCATGGGTAGCAATAGGCGGCATTTGAGTTGGTTTTGAAGGTGGTTTGGGTTGTCCTTGTGTGTTTGGAACTCGTATTTTCTTACCAACACCTTGTGGAGTGATGGAAGGTTGTAGATCACTTGGAGCCAATGACTACCCTTCACCAATATTCCTCTTCTTTGATCTTTTGTTAGCTACTACACTTTGAGAAATTGTTTGATTCATGCCACAAAAATCCTCAGCTTGCCAATTCACAAGTGCGGTATCATTTGGAGTGTGTTTTTGCTTTGAGATGTCCCTTATTGTTGATTTGTTTCTTGACTCACTTCACCCTCTACGCCAATAGTTGTCACCATCAAGGCTTGTTTCAAATAACCATTGAAGCACATAGATTGGTTGTGAGGTTCGTTGCATGGGAAACGCCAATCATACTCTTGAGCTATGTTGTTTTGCACTGGCACTAATGCTTTAGAAGCAGATGCAACATTGGGGTTATAGGGCTGAAATGATCTATTAGTGGGAGGCCTTACTTGGCTTTGATTTGCAGTTGGATTGGGTGGCCTATTGGGCTAGTATGGTTGCCTATTAGGTTGAGCTTGAGGCTGATAAGAAGGTCTAAAGCTTTGGGCCTGCTGCCTCTTGAATGTAACCATCTCATTTCCAAAATTTTGCAATTGTTTCATGACCTCCTGGAGTTCATTTGAAGCACTAGAGGATGAAGTAGAAGTTTCATTTGAACTTTGATTTCTAGGAGTGGGAATAGGAGCCAAAGTGGGTGCTTGACTAGTGCTTGGATTTTCTAAGTTTGGATACAAGGGCATGGGAGGCCTAGGAGCCAGCTTACCAGCTTGAATAAGACAATTTTCAGCCCTAATGGCAATGCTATAAGCAGCAGGTAAGGTTGTGCCTCCCATAGATTGAATTAACATAGAAATATAAGAATTCAAAGCCTTAAGATAATATAGAAAATCACCTCTAAATTTGTTGGCACGACGGCCACTAGAATCCTATCCCAAGACCTTTGAAATCTGAAGTTGAAGTCAGTCAGCTGCTCATGGGGAGCTCTCTTGATAGTCATCAATTGTTCAAGTAGAGACAAATGGTCTCCCTTTTCTCCAAATTCCTCATGGAGAACTATGCATAACTGATTCCAATTTTGGATAGAACCAACTCCAAGGCTCCTAAACCATTGCAATGCCTTCCCTTTGAATGAAGATGCCAACAATTTGACAGCAACATCCATTTCATTTATCTCATGGATTACACAAATGTTAGCAATGTCTTTGACATGATCACCAGGAGTGGTATGATTTTCTCCAGTAAAAAATGGAATGTTCTTCAATGCTGCAATTGGAACTGGATTCTGTGCATTGAGGGCAAGTGGGCTGCTGCCAGTGAAGTTGACAAAAGGGTTTTGTTGCGCCATTCTGATTGGCCTGAGAACCCTTGTTGATTGGATGAAAGGTCTACCAGGTGGAGGGGTTGATAAAGTCCTGTTAGGTGGAGATGGTGATCTTTGTGGTCTTCTTCCTCTCCTTCCTCTGCCTGGTGATAGCTGTAAGTAGACAAATGACCCTTCTTCTCGAGTATCAGACCTGGTTCGAATTCTTCTCATGTACTTAGGAAACTTTTGCTACTATACCACTGACTTCTATCCCTTCGTAGTCACCAGATGTGTTGGGGAACGAGCCTCAAAAGGCTATATTTTCCCAAGTTACACACCAAACTTGACAATATTAAAAATAGAATTTAAAACTTTGAAGGACTCGAAGATACGCTTATTCAATTCGGTTATCGATCTTGTTGTGCATTTTACTAATCCCTGAAAGGTATAGGTGAAACTTAGGTCATGCAAGGAAACTTACAAAATTGAAACACACTTGTGTCAAAACTTGGGACATGCTCAACACCTGGGAAAACCCAAAATACTAAAAACTATGAAATTTTGAAAGTCAAAATCTCAAAAATCTAAGAATACCCTTTTGAAGATTATCCCTCGATCTATCAACTGGTGAAATTTTGACTTGTTTTGAGCAAGTTAAGCCCTTGAAAATCGATTTCAAAGTTCAGCCTGGAAGGTGAAAAAAATATGAAATTGTAAAACCTGCAATTTCTAAGTCCAAATTTCTTGAAAATTCCTTCAAATCTTGTGGAATGACCTCTTGGTCCCACCGGCGTGCCAAAACTATTGATGGCGAATCACAGCACCCTTGAATGTCTGCAACTCGATGGGTTGAGACTCTCAGTGCGATTGCATAACATGGAGCTTTTCCCAAGTGTGGGACCTTGTGAATCAGAAAGCTCTCCGGATGAAGGCTGGTTCCTATTCCTCTGTTCAGATGCACACATAAAAATGTAGAGGGTTTACTTAAAAACCTAAAATAACTTGCCAAGGAGACAGGGTAAGAAGATGCATAAAATAAAACCTAAACTAACAAAGGTGATGCACCGAGGAATGATGAACACCTGTCTTGCCAATAAACACAAACCATTAAAATGCAATGCAAGATCATGCACAGATAACCAAATTTGTAGTGAAAGATTAGGAGGATGCAAATTAACATAGAGAGGGTTGAGAATCATCCACAGACATGCATTATTTTCTCCAAAGATTGATACAATACACTACAAAAATGCCAAGAGGCAAAGTTGCATCACAGTTTTAGATGGGAGGTTTGAACTCCACAAATTCACCTGCCAAAGAGAATAAGGGAGGGGAAAAACAAGAATGTCCAACCTTTAGAAAGAAGCCCCTCCTTACAATTTATAGGAAGAATGAGAGAGAAAAGAGAGAGAAATTCCAAATCTACCCCAACCACTCCAGGTTGCATTTAATTCATCTCATTATGGCGGTAGGTGAGAACCTTAGCAAACCCCAAAAATGGTGAATTGTATTTTTCATTTTTTAAGAACTTTTTCTCACCCAATTAAAGATATCTAGTTGGACAGAGGACCTCGTAAGCTTTCTATAAAGTCTAACCTTGTGTGAATCCGAGCTCCCTGTGAAAATTTATGGCCATTTGAATATTTGAGTCAGGGTTTGCTTTCTGTCAGGGTGTCAATGCTCAAAATGTTGTGCCTCTTGAGGATGCACCTCAGTGCATCCATCCCTATGTCGAAATACTCTTATGTGTGCCATAGGTGCTGAAAATGTGATGTCAACACCTTGTGTTGTGCAGCACCCCAGACCTCTACGCCTTGGGCACGGATTTTCACATGTCGACACTTTGTGTTGTGCGCTCCTAGCCTGCGCCTTGTCGCAAATTTTTGCATGTTGACACTTTGTGTTATGCGCCCTAACCTGCACCTTGGGCATGAATTTTTGCATGTCAACACTTTGTGTTGTGCACCCCTAGCCTGCGCCTTGGGCGCGAATTTTTGCATGTCGACACTTTGTGTTGTATATATTTACAGGGGAGATATATACAATAGGTAGAATGCCTAAGTTAGGAGTGGGAGGAGACTATGGGGAGTTTATTTGAGGGAGGAATAAGAGATCATGTTCTTGAGGAGGGATTTTGTGTTGGGTGCCCACCTAGTATGATAAATGCTTGCATTTTCTTCTTGTTCTTACTTTGAGGGAGGCATAAGAGTGAATGGAGGGATAAGGGATACTTGAGGGAGGCATAAGAGTTGTTAGCGGTATTGTGTTTTTCATTGGAGGATTTTTAGGTGGCACCCATTCCCATTGGGAGGCATAAGTGGCCTCCCCATAGGTCTTACTCTTTTGGCTTTCTTGATAAGCCTTGTGACTTTTTGTTTTGATTATTTTCCTCTTGTTTAGTTGTTCATTGTGTTTTGAATGAATATGGAATGAATGTAAAATTTTATGTTAAGTTGTGTGGAAGCTAGTAGTTGCCATGAGTTGGGTTTTATCCCATTATAATGTGGTTTGGTCTCGGGGGCCAATGGAGAGGATGGATTCTCTTCTCCATTGGGTATCTTGGTTGGGAGGAGAGCGTTGCCTCTCCCCTTATTTTGTTGTGGATCAAGAAAACTATTAGGGAGCTATTTTGTTGGTGCTTGGAGCTTGGAGTCTTGTTGGTGACCATGTGAAAACTATCTTTTTATTTTACCCACTTAGAATCGAAGGAATTGTAATAATATGGTTCTTTCCTTGTGTACATTTTGGTATGTTTACCCCACTTCAAGTGGAGAAGATTTATCTTTGGAATTGTAAAAGAAGTAGCTATCCTATTGTTGTTATTGAGATTGTCTTTATCCCGTAAAATTGACAAGGGCAATTTTACCGATAACCATAACAAAATTTTGTTCCGATCCCTCATTAGGGATCCTCGCGTAATCCCTTCCCGAAATCTGGTTTTTCAACTTAGTCTTTTGAGCCTTTTTTTTGGGTCGGGCGCATGAAATCGCTATGTAACACCAACTTTTGGTGCGCCCCCTTTAAAACCTTTCGCGCATGATTTTCATTGTCAACACACCTTTTGGTGCGCCAAAGTATGTTGAGCCTTCCTCATGCGCCAAGGCGCATGCGCCTTTGTTTGCACAACTTTTGTTGCGCCATGTTTTGGTGCGCCAAAGGGCGCACATAACTTCATGTCGACATAGCTTTTGTGCGCCAAAGGCGCGCTTTAATTTCCTCGCTGAAAAACGCTTCATGCATCCAAAGGGCGCACGCTTTTCCCTCGCCGACAAGAACTCTCATGCGCCTTTAAAAAGTGGGTGGCGATTTATGACCAGCTCACCTATATATATGTGTTTCGCGCCCAAAATGTCATTTTCACTATTCGCTAAAGCACGTGATTTTTCCGAGCCTCACACCCCGCCTCGTCAAGCTTTCATCGCTCAGTGGACCCGCTTGCAAGTTTTCGCTATTTGTCCAGTGAGAGGTTCTTTTCTCTTTCTCATGTTTTGCGTTTTGGTTCTTTGTGGCTTGGTGGTCTGTTTTAGTTTGTACCTCGAAGTTTGAAATATCAAGATCCTCCTCCTTCGCTATCTTCCCATATCCCTCCCCTCTGTCCGATCTCGCTGGTAGGGGAACCTGTCTAAAAGCATGGTTTTATCTCCTTTTGATGAACCATTTCACCGCCCAATAACCTCTTTAAAACAAGTGAAGAAAGAAATGGAGAAAAGCCTGCTTTTCCCTTCCCTGTAACATATATAGCGATTCGCCCCCATGGCCCTGTCCCTCTTGCAACATGATAAAACCCACGCCAATGGCGCACCCATTTTGCTCTCGCCGCATCATGAACTTCTGCGCCCTCAAGGCGCGCCTCTTCCATATGCTACAAGCGCTGAGCTTGCGCCCCAAAGGCGCGCCAACCTTCCTTGCTGCATCACTTTTCCACGCGCGAATGGCGCACCCAAAGATCCATGCAACACAAGCTTTGTTCACGCTAAGTACAAATCTTTCAAGGCGCAGCGCATCCTCCTCGATTAGAAAAACATCATGTCATGTAAACCTTTCGTGTGCCGCGCCATGCTCCCTTTCGCGCACGAAAAGTTCTGCACATGAAACATCTATGCGCCAAAGGGCGCACCAAATTCCAATGCAATATGAAAATTCCATGCGCCAAAGGGCGCATCCTGTCACTATGTAACACACACCTATCATGCGCCCTTTATAAAATGCACTCTGCAGTACGCATGCGCCATGCGCCTTTGGCGCCAGTTTAACCTTTGCAGCGCCCCTTTCCTGTGCGCCCTACCTATTTAGCCCTGTAAGCTGTAATTTTCATGCGCCCTGCGCCCGAGCCTAAAATCTCTAACTTTTTCTTCGCTAACATTCCAATGGAAGATCAAATGGCTAATTCAACCTTTTCGGATTGGGTCTCGCTTCTTCTTCATGCAGATCAAGAATCGAGTTCGAAAGAACATATGTCTACATCCAAAGAAGAGACCCACCAAACCGAAAGGAAAGGCTAAGCTTACAGAGGAAGAGATGAAGTATAAAATATCAAAGGGTCGAATGCCCGAGTCACAGCCGAATGCAAAGATGGACGCCGAGACTCGGGATCGGGCATATCGACATGGAGGAATTCCGGGCCGTAACTCGTAAATGGAGCAAGGAGTCCATGGATGGACAACATGGGGCGACTTCACCAGGAGGAATCCCCGCAAGACCATGATGGAATCTTCAACAGACACTCGCTGGGCATATCGAATCTTGATCAACAACATCCCTCACCAGGGAGGACTTCATCATGATCATGAGGCGGAGAAGGACTATTCCAAACTTCCCGAGAAGCTCATAAATGAGCGGGAGACTTGTGAGGCGAATAAGTGCGATAGGCACAAGGATCCTTCTCAGATCAACTTGGGCCAATAATTAACAAGTTTTTGGAATACCGCTCTCGCCCATATCTCATCACCTAAAGCAAGATCAAAAGCATGATTTCGCCGCAGGGATGATGACGAGTAGCTGCTCCTTCTTCTTCTTCTTCTTCTTCTTCTCTCTCTCTCCGACTTTCTTGTGAATGTCTAAAGTATGTCAAGATAAATGATGACATCATCCATGTTGCGCCATGGGATGATGTCATCCATCAAGTCACAAAAGTCAACATGACTTTTAGATATTTTGTAAATATCTTTGTAAATAGTGGTTGGCTCCTTTTGCCTTCTTTCCTTCTCTCTCTCTATATATATTGGAATACTTGTTGTATTCAAGGGTGGACATTTTTTAGATGAAAATAGAAGTGAGGAGAGAAAGACTTTGAGCTTTCTTATAACAGAAGAAAACAACAATACAAATATTGAGACTTTGTGCTGAATACCTGTGTTATGTGTCAGAACTTTCTTATGTTAGATCTCGTATGTGTTTATTCTCATAGATTCATATCTACTTTTCTGTCATTTGCTCATCAAGATTGCTTTGTTTATTTATGCAAGTAGGTTTGGCTCACATTACTACCAACCCAAAACATAAATCTTCCGACCTTTCTCGCTTTGAATTCATTTCTTTTTTCCTTCTGACCTGCTCTCTTCTTCATCCCCTCTTCTTTCCTTTCTTTTTCACAATGGAACACCCCACCGGGATGAGATCCCAAACCCCGAAGGCGTAATCTGTGAGACTTCGCATAAGATTCCCGCCGGTAGAATAGCAATAAACCAATTTCCACACGACTCAAAGAGGGGCTATGCCCGCACACTGCTTGGCTCGCTTATCCATAGATCTCGCCCAAAGCGATGATTTTCTGACCAACAGTTTTTGGCGACTCAGCTGGGGAACGAATAGATCTGTCAGATCTATGATGGTGGTAAGATAGAAAAATAAAAAAAAATAAGAAAATCGCGCTACTGCTTTGCAAATCTAACTTTTGATAAAAATCCAAAAATTTGTGAAAGTGCTCAATTGAAAATTTTCTTCCGAGATCCATAGATCTGGCCTAGTTACAAATCTTTAGTTCGCTGAGTTTTTATAAAAATTAGTATTTTGCCGTAGATCTGAGTTTTTGGCTATTTGCTAAAAGTTTGAAACCCTCTGAAAAAGTCAAAATCAGACCCGAAAATCAGCTTGCTAATCTTCCCCGCCATCTTATCCTCGTTGTTATTTGTCATTAACCGCAATCGGTTTTCTCAAGAGGATAGTTTTAAATATTTAGAAAAGTATTTGCGCTGGTTTTTATCAAAAAAACCAAAATCAGCAAGTACAACCAAAAATAAATTTTAAATCTGCACTACACACGTTCTCCGATCCGGAAGGTACGCCGGTGAGTGAGCCATTTACGCGTGGCAAAGAGAGCCCAGTGGAGAAGCTCGATCCTACTTTCGATCGGCTTCAAAGGCACAATTTCAGCATGAGCACCGACGCGCTTTTTTATCACTAAGTTCAGCTCTAACCAACCGGACATCCAGTAGTGTCTCACCTTCACGAAGAGCCGTCTTTCACAAGGAGCCTCTACGTCCCTTTCAGAGCGCTTTTCGCTACTCAAAGGAACCACCCTTCCAGCCCGTGTTCTCTTTCCAGCCTTCAAATGGCAAGGTACCATGGGGAAACGCCATGGGTCCTTTCGCCCTACCACATCCAGCTTCACGCGCTCCTCACGGAAACCGAAAGAATTTTCCTAAATTCGACGAGCGGAAATCAAAGCACGGATTCCCACATATCTCGCATTCATCATGTCATGCAAGATTTTGACGTGACTCACGAGATGTGTCACCACCTTTTCTCGAAACCCTACAAGGGCCTCGCACCAATGGTTTCAAAGATTTGCCTACCGGATCTATCACCAAATGGGCCACCTTATGGATGCTTTCAAGACAGATACAAGCCTTCGAGGATGTGTTTGCATTATTATCACGATCACTCACCTAAAGAAAGAGGCAAATGAGACCATGCGCGATTTTATCACCCGCTTCAATGCACTAATCAACCGTGTCCCTGTTGCCATGCTTCCAACGCCGGAAAATCAAAAGTGCTTCTTCATAAACGCTATGAGTTCGAAAGTTAGTTTCTTACTCCTTCAAGAGCGAGTTGCCACCTTGATTCTCGCCTGCCGCCGCCATTCGATAGAGGATAATCTGATAATATCCGCGAATTGAAAAAGGAATCACCAAGCCTAAATCTTTGGGCCCTTCGCCCACTACTTCGTCTCGATCCAAATTTTCAAAAGATGGCGAATGACTTGCTTGCATCAAGAAGCAATAGCTGCCTGTGCCTCCCTAGCCTCGTACGGATATTCCGCGAGGAATTTCGCTTCCCAACAATGTTTCACAAAGGCCGCGCCTACCTACAACCGCCCGCGGGTCAAGGCGCTGAGGCTCCTCCGGCCAACGCTCGCCGAAATCAAGAAGAAGAGCAAGATATGAAGAACCTTCGCCTCAAGGCGAAGATGATCAAGATGTCGGAACCGCCTCGCGACTCTACTATCGGGTATATGGAATTTGATGAGGAAGAATCGATGAAGAAGAGGGTACCTGTGATACGCAAGCTAGACAAATATATGTCGTTTTTACTCGCCGCAAGGAAAAGAAGCGGAAGTTGCTGCCCATGTCCAGCAGGAGAAGGCCGTGTCAAACGCGCCTCCGATCATTGCTAAAAGAGGTAATCCTCTTCCTACTCAACTCCCTGGCAAATCTTTTACAAGGAAATATTTTCCCCCTATCTCTCCTCCAAATCAATCCTCTCACATTCCTACCAAGGCCACCAATCCTATTCCATCATCGCGAGGTGAGGGACTCATTCCTTTACCAACGCAACCCTTGGCCGCATTTGATATCATAGATCATGCAAAAAAGACCAAGATCCAAATGTCTGAAGCTGAGTACCTTCAGTCAAACCCCGAACAGCTTGTAAGATTGACCAAATATATTCGTAGTCAAGTCATGCAGATCTAAACAGTTTCCCCAAAAGGAATCCTTTCCACTCCCCCGAATCCCACATAAAATGTTGCTTCAACATCGCATGCACAGCAAGATAGAGCCTTTCTATCTCTCTCTCCTAATCAATGGCCATAAGTTGAGTAACTGCATAATTGATTCCGGCTTCGATAACGCCATGCCGCAAAAGTCGCCCATGCTTGGGGCCTCACTTTACCAAGCCTTTCACAGATGTTATTCATCGAAACCAAGCAAGTTCCATTGGTTGGCCAAATCAAAGACGCGCAATTTGCATTTGTAGCTTTCCCATAAAAGAGTAAAATGACACCGCTATTGCATTCCATTCCAAAAATTCTATGGAATTTTGGCTTTGAAGAAGTTTTTGCAAATGCCAAGTTGGTGGAGAAATTCATATGGACTGTCTAAAGCTAGAATTCCACCAAAGGCGAATGCAGACTTTGAGCCTAATCACAAAAGAAATACTTGGTTACTAGTCAAGACCCCAAGGCCCAAATCCTTTTGAATCATCGTGATGGGGAACTACTTCTTATCTACCGAGATGGATAAAAACGGGTGTTCTCGTTCAGAAAAGGATCTTAATGAGATCCGACCTCGCAGCTTTGATGGAAGTTGCGTGAACTAGTGGATGTGGCGCTGGGTCAGTGCCGATATCTCCCGAAGAGGAGGTAATTCCTCTCTCTTCAAATTGCAGTTTTTCAACACAAACAATACTGCTGAGTATGAATCTCTCTTACTCGGTATGCAAGCCGCAAAAGAAAGAGGAATTAAAAATCTAAAAGTACAAGGTGATGCAGAGCTAGTCAGTAAATCAGTCAAAAGGATTTACCAAGTAAAAATGAAAGGCTCAGCATTACCGTAATGCGGTATGGGACAAAGATTGAAGAATTCGATGCTTTTTCAATAGAATCCATACCAAGAGGGCTCAAAATGACATGGCCGATTCATTGGCCGTTTCAGCGTCCCTCATGCTCCCACACCCAGGTTTGAAAACAAACAAGTACACCATTGAGGTGGTTTTCCGCCCGAGCGTGCTGCATAATTCTCAAGATCGCAGTGTTTCAACGATGATAATCAACTCATTGCTTTTCTGGAAAAGGCAGAAAATTTTAAAGAATTGCACTTTGAAGGATCTACTTCCACTTGCCGTGAATCAGTCACCGATCAAGGCGATGAATCCGAAGGGAACGACGGCATATGTCAGCTCAAAGGAAATAAAATTCCGAAGGGCCTGGTTTCTCCGAGCGCCTGCTCGGCTGTGCATGACCGCTTTTGTAAAAGAAGAGGCGAGATGACCCTGACTCATCCCCAGAAACCGAACCGGTCAATATAGGTTCGATAGAGCACCCGCAATTTGTGAACATTGGCAAATGTTGTACGCCTGAGGAGAAATGGAAATTTGTCAAGTTGCTAAAAAAATATATGGACGTGTTGGCATGGTCCTATGCCGATCTAAAATCTTTCAAGCCAAAGGACGTTCAACATGACATTCCGTTGAAAGACGATGTCAAAGCCTTTCGCCAGAAGCAGAGGCACTATAATCCTAAGATCTCGGGTACCATCCAGCCAAATTCAAGATGTTGATGCAAGGATCATCTTTCCTATCCATCACAGTACTTGGGTAGCAAATATTGTGCCAGTGCGCAAGAAAAACGGCGAGATACGCATATGCGTAGACTTTCGCAATTTGAATCAAGCTTCCTTGAAAGACAACTACCCTCTTCCGATAATGGATCAAGTTCTCGCAAGCAAGAATCGGATCGTAGATGTCGCCCATGCTTGACGGTTTTTCGTGTTACAATCGATTGAAGTTTCACCAAGATCAGCTTTAAAACAACATTCACTACTCCTCGGGTACATTTGCCTACAAAGCAGATGCCTTTTGGCCTAACTAATGCCGGCGCCACTTTTCAATGGGCCATGGATTTTACATTCAAAGGTATGATGGGGAAAGTCATCAGGGTTTATCTAGATGACTTAACCGTGTTCTCTAAACAACGAAATGATCATCAGTGATCATTCGAGCAAGTGTTGGCCAAAAAGCCGAGAACATGGGATTTCCCTAAACCCAAAAAGTCTGCTTTTTGAGTCACTAAGGGAAGTCATGCTAGGCATGTGGTTAGCAAAGAAGGAACAAAGATAGATGCCGAAAGAGTTAAGGCTATTCAAAGCCTTACTCGCCTACAAGCAAGACTTGGTGTTCATTCTTTCTTTGGAAAGGTGAACTTTCACAGGCGTTTTGTTCCTGACTTTGCTGAGAAGACCCGTCACATATTGAACATGATGAAGGGGTCACCAACTTTCAGATGGAGTGAAGAGGGAAAAAGGTCATTTGAAGAAATAAAAGCTTCCGTTGCTCATGCACCAGTCCTGGTATGTCCCGATTTCTCCAAGGACTTCATCATGTATAGTTACGCATCTGAGCATACTGTGTCCGCAATCTTAATGCAAAAGAACTCGGAGGATGTCGAATCTCCGATCGCGCTCATGAGTTCTCCTCAAGCCTCACGAACTAAAAATGACTCAACTAGAAAAGCATGCCTTCGCCATTGTCAAAGCAATGAAGAATTTCAGGTATTACATTCTAAACTCGCATACGGTGGTGCTGGTCCCTGACACGGCGGTGAAATCAATTCTAACTCAAAGAGAGTTAGGAAGCTTGCGAGGAAATTGATCGCAAAGGTCCGTGAGTATGACTGATATTAAACCAACCAAGCTGGTGAGGGGCAAGGGCCTGTGTCAGCTAATGGCTGAAAACAAAGATTCAGAAAACCCTGATGACAGGGGTGACTACACCGACGAAACACAGACCGACCGTAGAAGAGCCCGATTCTCTCGCCTCCGGTTCTATTTGTTATAACTAGTGATGAGTGGTACTCCGACATCGCTTTCTTCCTTACCTACGGCGAATGCCCAATGCACCTAACTGCAAAGGAGAAGCGCACTATAAAGCTCAGAGCGGCTAAATATGTCATCTGGGATGACGGTTTATATAAACGTGGATAGATGGCATCTTTTTTTGCGCGATGTGTCGACAAACCCCAGCAAGTAAAACTACTGGAAAGTTTTCACAATTCAGCCTGTGGAGGGCATTTCTCTTCCTCCGTAACTGCACACAAGATCATTCGAGCCAGGTACTATTGGCCGACGCTCTTTCAAGATACAGCCACCTGGGTGGCAAAGTGTGAACCCCGCCAAGAATTCCGTCAAGAAGCCCAAGTCAGGCCGCCTTTCCCTAAGGCCGGCCATTATCAATGAACCATTCAGGCAATGGGGAATTGATTTTATTGGCGCACTCAATCCTCAATCGAGTGCCGACATAGCTATGTCCTTACAGCAACGGATTACTTCACCAAGTGGGTGGAAGCCATACCTGTCAAGCATGCCACTTCTGAGGTGGTTTGTAATTTCATTAAAGAAAATATCATTGTCGTTCATGCTTCCAAACAAAATCGTTGCGATAATGCTTCTAACTTCTCCTCACGAGAAGTTATTAGCTTTTGCTATGAATATGGGATAACTTTGGCTCACGCCGACTATTACCCTCAGGAAATGGTCGTGAATCCAAGAATAAGAACTTGGTGACCATCATACGGAAGTTAGTAGATGAGAATCAAATGCGAATGTGGCACAAGTCTCAGTACGACGCTCAGGGGCCGATCGTATTACTCCCAAGAGATCTCTCGCATGTCACCTTTTCAAGTGTTATATGGCACTCGATGCCGAGCTTCCCATTTCTCGCGAACTTCCTCGCTCTCGCTTTTGCACGAGCTATCGAAGATGAAACTTTCCAAAATTCTCTTGAAAAGAGAATCATGTATCCGCGTAACTTGAAGAAAAGAGAGTAAGGGTGGTCGACAGATCACCGAACATCGAATCAAGTTAAGAGGCTTTTGATAAGAAGGCCAAGCAAAGAGATTTTCAAGTGGGAGATCTCGCCTTTTGTGGGACAAGCGAAGAGAGCCAAAGGGCATGCACGGAAAGTTTGATTCCCTCATGGAGAGGGCCCTTCAAGATCAAGCAGCCTCAACGGAGAGAATAGCTTCTATCTCTCATATCCGGATGGAACCGAACTCCCACTTCCTTATAAATGGGCAAAGATCTCAAGATCTTCGTGAAGTAGAGCTTGCTCTCTTCTTTTTACATTTGCTTTATGTTGTGTGTTTGCTTTCATCCGTGTGTTTGCTTTCGGTTTGTTGTGTGTTTCTTTTGCTCCTCCTGCCGCCTTGTTTTTGACTGCTACCCAATGGATAGGCACATGAGAATCGGGATTCTCTACCCCGAGTTTGCTCAGGATAGTCCCTTAAAGAGCCAACAGTTATCCCGTAAAATCGACAAGGGCAATTTTACCGATAACCATACCGTAATTTTGTTCCGATCCTCGTTAGGATCCTCACGCTTCAAACGTTGTAAAATCCCTTCCCGAAAAATCTGGTTTTTCAACTTAGTCTTTTGAGCCTTTTTGGTCGGGCGCATGAAATTGCTATGTAACACCAACTTTTGGTGCGCCCCTTTAAAACCTTTCGCGCATGATTTTCAAAGTGTCAACACACCTTTGGTGCGCCAAAGTATGTTGAGCCTTCCTCACAGGCGCCAAGGCGCATGCGCCAGGTTGCAGGCACAACTTTTTTTGCACCATGTTTTGCAGCGCCAAAGGGCGCACATAACTTCATGTCGACATAGCTTTTGTGCGCCAAAGGCGCGCTTAATTTCCTCGCTGAAAACGCTTTTCATGCGCCAAAGGGCGACGCTTTTCCCCTCGCCGACAAGAACTCTCATGCGCCTTTTAAAAGTGGGTGGCGCATTTATGACCAGCTCACCTATATATATGTGTTTTATGCGCCCAAAATGTCATTTTCACTATTCGCTGAGCACGTGATTTTTCCGAGCCTCACGCCCCGCCTCGTCATTTTCAACGCCTCAGTGGACCCGCTTGCAAGTTTTCGCTATTTGTCCAGTGAGAGGTTCTTTTCTCTTTCTCATGTTTTGCATTTTGGTTCTTTGTGCTTGGTGGTCTGGTTTTAGTTTGTGCCTCAAGTTTGAAATATCAAGATCCTCCTCCTTCTCGCTATCTTCCCATATCCCTCCCCTCTGCCCGTATCTCGCCGGTAGGGGAACCCGTCTAAAAGCATGGTTTTATCTCCTTTTGATGAACCATTTCACCGCCCAATAACCTCGCTTAAAACAAGTGAAGAAAGAAATGGAGAAAAGCCTGCTTTTTCCTTGGGCGCATCGGGTGCGTCCCGCAACATCATAAACATAAATATCTACGGCGCATCTCCCCTCTGCAACATGAACAAAACTCACGCCTAATGGCGCACCCATTTTACCTCGCCGCATCATGAACTTCGCGCCCTCAAGGCGCGCTCTTCCATATGCTACAAGCGCTGAGCTTGCGCCCAAAGGCGCGCCAACCTTCCTTGCCGCATCACTTTTCCA